>CAUDMG010004131.1:1957500-1987500 GCA_958450375.1 Homarus gammarus | reverse complement strand
CCGGGTAGAGAAGCCTCCTGGGGCCCTGTATAGCAAACTGTGGGGTATAGCCTCTTGTATTGATCTGTATAGCAAACTGAGGGGGTACCTGTATAGCAAACTGTGTGTATCTGAAGCAAACTAAGTGGGTATCGCCTCTTGTATAGCAAACTGTGTGGTCCCTCACCCACCTTGTTACAGGCACAAGTCGTACACAAGGGCTATTTTTTACTCCTTCGTTTAATTCAAGTTTATGTGTTTGATTGTAACAGTTAACTCAGGCTAACAGTTAACCCGTGACTGGTTGTGGCCATAACAGTTAGTTGTACTGTTAGTGGTGGTGGATAGACACAGTTAGGAGTCACAAGCAACTGACTGGTTATGGGATTAAGGGTTTTAGTTGATAGAGATACAATCACTAGAATAACTGACTGGTTGGAGGCAGTTAATGGTGGTAGGCAGACATACATTTGACCTAACCTAACCAGCAGCTCTCTCTCTCTCTCTCTCTCTCTCTCTCTCTCTCTCTCTCTCTCTCTCTCTCTCTCTCTCTCTCTCACACACAGGGTCAGTTGTCAAAATACATGAGGCTTCTTCTGCTCCGGTTGACGCAAGTGTTGGTGCTGGAGGGGTAAAAGATAGTGTGTTGACGGGGAGGAGGCAGGAAGGAAAGAAGGGTGGAAGGGAGGAAGAAGAGGATGAAAGGGAGGAAGAAGAGATAAGAAAGGAGGAAATAGGCGAAGAGAGGAAGAGTAGGGACTGGAGGATAAGAGGTGAAGGATGATAACAACAACAACAACAATAACAACAATAACAACAACACCAATAACAACAATAACACCACCAACAACAACAACACCAACAACAACAACAATAACAACAACAACACCAATAACAACAACAACACCACCAACACCAACAACACCAACAACAACAACAACAACAACAACAATAACAACAATAACACCACCAACACCAACAACACCAACAACAATAACAACAACAACACCAATAACAACAATAACACCACCAACAACAACAACACCAACAACAACAACAATAACAACAACAACACCAATAACAACAATAACACCACCAACACCAACAACAACAACACCAACAACAATAACAACAACAACACCAATAACAACAATAACACCAACAACAACAACAACAACAACAATAACAACAACAACACCAATAACAACAATAACACCACCAACAACAACAGCACCAATAACAACAATAACACCACCAACAACAACAACACCAATAACAACAATAACACCACCAACAACAACAGCACCAATAACAACAATAACACCACCAACAACAACAACACCAATAACAACAATAACACCACCAACAACAACAGCACCAATAACAACAATAACACCACCAACAACAACAACACCAATAACAACAATAACACCACCAACACCAATAACAACAATAACAACAATAACACCACCAACAACAACAACACCAATAACAACAATAACACCACCAACAACAACAACACCAATAACAACAATAACACCACCAACACCAATAACAACAATAACAACAATAACACCACCAACAACAACAACACCAATAACAACAATAACACCACCAACAACAACAACAACAACAACACAGCATCACATTTATCAGGTGTTCGTATAACACCTGTTCATAAATAATGTCTCAGTTGACGTATTGACCAGCGATAAGTAAGTTATTGCGTTCGGGTCTCCTGGGGGTGCGTTCGGGTCTCCTGGGGGTGCGTTCGGGTCTCCAGGGGGCCACACACATGTATAATAGCACTGTAGTTTAAGGATTTATTTCATGTGTATGTCTGTGTGTGTGTGTGTATGTCTGTGTGTGTGTGTATGTCTGTGTATATGTGTGTGTGTGTGTGTGTGTATGTCTGTGTGTGTGTGTGTGTATGTCTGTGTATATGTGTGTGTGTGTGTGTGTGCATGTCTGTGTGTGTATATGTGTGTGTGTGTCCATAAAAGTTTGTATTTGACACTATTTATTTTTCTTATGCACATGGTATTAACGTCCTCTGTACACACACACACACACGGGATACGACCCTGTTATTCATCAGGCATCTTTTACCTCACATTGCCTTCATTAGCCACCTTGTATGTTAATCCCCTCACCATCTGTCGTGTTGTCACCTCTCCTGTCTCTCCCCTTCACATTATAACCGACCCTTCACCCCTTCCCTTTCCGTTTCCCCTCACCACTTATCCTGTCCTCTTTCCCTCACCCCTCCCTCTCAACCCTTTCCCTATCCCCTTTCCTTCGCCCCTTCCCTTCACCCCTTCCACTGAACCCTTTCCCTAACCCCTTCCTCTCGCTCCTTTCCCTCACTCCTTTCCCTCACTCCTTTCCCTCACCCCTTCCCCTCCCCTTCCCCTCCCCTTTCCCCTCCCCTTTCCCTCACCCCTTCCCCTCCCCTTCCCCTCACCCCTTCCCCTCACCCCTTCCCCTCCCCTTCCCCTTTCCCTCACCCCTTCCCTCACCCCTTCCCTCACCCCTTCACTGCACAACAAGAGCTACACCTGTGAGTTACCCCACCACCAAGGCTCCTCGCCGCTAATGCTCCTCCTTGTTGACTTAAGCCATCATGGTAATTACTCCCCTCTAATATCACTCAGACGACCTTGGACTACCGTGGTCATTAGCGTGTTTATGAGTGTCGTGTGAACTGTTAGACTGACTCGTAGGGGTGATTAATACACACACACACACACACCTCTGGCTGTTAATTACACCTGTGCTGACCTTAATCATTAGCTTAATTATCTTCCTCAGATTGTAAAGTAAATTTGATCAATAGATTTCTTAACAAATTGAAAGTTATTTTTTAGGTCAGTATTTATAGATTTTGTTTTTTATTATGAGTTTTTCACCCTTAACAAGGTCATTGGCGGTCACCAACCATAGTCCTGTTAACACACACACACACACACACACACACACACACACACACACACACACACACGTATCACTACCAACCCTAACCTAACCTAACCAACCAACCTCCATCTAGGTAACATTAACCATCTACTTAAGGCATTAACCTCCATCTGCTGACAATGGTTAATGGTGACAAGAACGAACTATCACCATCACCTGGGTCACGGCTGTTAACCATCGCCATCAAGGGTTCATTGGCTTACTCAGGTAACACAATCAACACGGGCTGTAGTCTGGAACTTAACGTGTTGTCATTTCAGTATCGAGTGTTTGACCTGTTGGCTTGTATAGGATGGAATGGTAGTCCTATTTCGGTCTAGAGTGGGCTGTTAGGTGTTAGGTGGTGTAAGGTGGTGTTAGGTGGTGTTAGGTGGTGTTAGGTGGTGTAAGGGAGTGTTAGGTGTGGTGGTGACTTGGTGTAAGGGCTTCAGTCATCGTATTCAAGAGGGTACTGCTGAAAGCAAACAGACGCACGATTGCCAGTCATTTGTTTGCCTACTTTAAACAACGAGTTGATTGTGTGGTCATAATATAATGAAAACAAACAAGGCTGTGTGTGTGTGTGTGTGTGTGTGTTTGTGTGTGTGTGTGTGTGTGTGTGTGTGTGTGTGTGTGTGTGTGTGTGTCCATAAATTCTACGTTATTTACACACATTCGTCACCAAACACCCATAATAATATTGATAAAATGGAATAATGAAAATATGATAAATAAGGCGATATAAATAGATGGGATAAATGATAAAAGTGGTGATGTAGCGAGAGGGAATAAGAAAGATGGAACAGAAGTAATGAAGAAGGATGGAAGGGAAAGAGACGAAGAGTAACACGATAATAAAGAAGGAATTGGGGAAATAGGTGTAGGGAGGGAGATAAGAGTGAGGAAAATAGGGCATAAAAGGGAGAAATAGAGAGGGAAAGAAAAGGAAAAGGGAGGGAGGTGAGGAAGTTAGGAAAACAGGATATAGAGAATGGTAAGAGGAGGAGGAGGGAAGAAAGGAGAGGATTTGATAAAGGAAATAAAGAGATAGAAGTGAGGGGATGAAGGAGAGAGAGAGAGAGAGAGAGAGAGAGAGAGAGAGAGAGAGAGAGAGAGAGAGAGAGAGAGAGAGGTCACAGTTGGCATGGCAGTAAAAAGAAAATACTTAATGGGCGCTGATGTGTTGCCTCTCCCCTCACTCTCCACTTCACCCCTCCCCAACTACCCCCACCACCTCCCCCACCACTCGTTACCACACCCTCACCTCCCTATCTCCCCCACCTCCCCCACCTCCCTCCCCCCCCCTATTTTTGAACTGGTGTGTTTTAATTTATTTCATTTTATTTATTTTTTTAATTACGTTTTAATACTGAAGGAATGACTTATGGTGTATTATGCATCATTATTTATTTTTTTAGATATAATGACATACTTGAAGATAATGGTGGTGGTGAAGGTCGTAGTGGTGGTGGTGCAGGTCGTAGTGGTGGTGGTGCAGGTCGTAGTGGTGGTGGTGGTGGTGGTGCAGGTCGTAGTGGTGGTGCAGGTCGTAGTGGTGGTGCAGCTCTTAGTGGTAGTGGTGGTGCTGCAGGTCGTAGTGGTGGTGCAGCTCTTAGTGGTAGTGGTGGTGCTGCAGGTCGTAGTGGTGGTGGTGGTGGTGCTGCAGGTCGTAGTGGTGGTGGGTTGAGATGATAAAATATACACTTGGCTGAGGTCCAGCTCCCAGCCAATCCGGGTAGGCCTTATTCTCCCTCCCTCCCTCCCTCCCTTCACCCTCCCACCCTCCCTCCCTCCCTCCCTCCCTCCCTCCCTTCACCCTCCCACCCTCCCTCCCTTCACCCTCCCTCCCTCCCTCCTTCACCCTCCCACCCTCCCTCCTTCACCCTCCCTCCCTCCCTCCCTCCCTCCCTCCCTCCTCCCACCCTCCCTCCCTCCCTCCCTCCCTCCCTCCCTTCATCATCTTTCTGCTCTCCTCCCTAAATCCTTCACTCCATCTTTCTTCATCCCTCCCTTCCTCTTTAATCCGTCATTCCCTCCTTACTCTCTCTCTCTTTCTTTTAGCTCCCTCTTTATTCCCTCTCTCCTTCCTCTCCCTCTCTCTTACTGGTATTCTTCATTTTACTTCTCTCTCTTCATCTTTTTTCCCTATTTCCTTTCCCATTCCTCCCTCTTCTCTCCATCTTTCCTCCCTCTATCCTTACCCTCCCTTTATTTCTATTCTTATTTCCCTCCGTCTGTTCATCCTCTTCCTGTCTTACCTCTCTCCCTTCCTTCTCTTCCTTCCCTTTCTTCCCTTCCTCTTGCGTATCTCTTCTGTTCATATTTTTCTCTCCTCCTCCTCCTCCTCCTACTCCCTCTTTACGCCCATTTTTTTCAACTCATACGATTCGTTGGAGTACACACACACACACACACACACACACACACACACACACACACACACACTACAATAATCAATAAGACATCTCTGATAATGAGACATTCCTAGCCACTGATGCGAGACGTTTCAATCGCTACGAGACGGGGAATCATAACCTGACGAGACATTCAAGACTACGAGACCTGAGACACTGCTACGAGACATTAAATCGGTGACGAGACAAAACGAGATATTTCACATTAAAGAGATGAGAGATAAGAGACTTTATTTCTCAATGTTATTCCTTTATTATCGTATTTTTGTGTTATATTTCTCTTATTTATTTTATTTGTTAATTGATTTATTAAATTAATTTGTATTATTTTTAATGCTTTACTTAATACATTTTATTTGTTTATTTTATTTTGTAACGTTTTATTATTATTATTATTATTGTTATTATTATTATTATTATTATTGTTATTATTGTTATTATTATTATTATTATTTATTTCTGTACTGTACATAGAAAATTAATACGGTGAAAGGACGTGGAAAAGCATCTTCGAATTTACCTAACAAGGGACTATATAGTAGACGGAAGCCTCAGCGTTTTAGTTAATTTACAAATACTTTTACTGTACTGTGTGTAATTTTAGCAGAGAAGAAACACTGAATACAGTATATACTGTAGTGAAGTATAACAGTGTGTACGAGTGTGTCGGTATGTGTGTTTGTGCGTGTATGTTTGTGTGTACGTGTATATATGATGCTGGTGTGTGTGTGTGTGTGTGTGTGTGTGTGTGTGTGTGTGTGTGTGTGTGTGTCAGGCAAGTAATTATATTGTTGCATGTCATGATAAACTTAACACCTCTTGCCTACATTACATCAATATAATTACTGCCGCTGATGCAAAGGAAGTTAATGGTCATTAAACCGATTAACCTTTGAGTGAAAAATTATATATAATTTTAGTTGGAACGAATAGTAAAGATTTTAAGTGTTTGTGTTACCTTCAGAATATTATTAAGGGGAGATTTAAATATGTATTGATGTTGTTATGTAATGTGTGTGTGTGTGTGTGTGTGTATATGTGTCTGTCTGTGTGTGTGTGTGTGTGTGTAGTTGCGTGTGTTTCTGCGTGCATATGATCGAAAGGTTTCCCCCATATTTCCACAACAGCTGACTGGGGGAGGGGGGGAGGGGGGTATGAGAGCAAGAATAAGGGGGCTAGGGGGTAATGGACCGATGCTAAGGGGGTAAAGGGGTAAGTTGAAGGGAATAATAAGTGGGAGGGGAAGGCCAGGTAAGGCCATACAATCCTGGTTTATGTCTCGTAAAGGTGATTATCTGGGGGAGGAAATGGTGAGGATCTGTCGACATCTGGCAACCTTCACACATACATACATACATACATACATACATACATACATACACACATACACACACCGACACACACACACACACACACACACACACACACACACACACACACACCATAAAAAGCAGTTTCTAATTTAATTCACTAATTTGTTTTATCTTTCGACACAGGTAAGTTGCTTTGACTCATCCGGCTGTTAGTTGGTAACACTGATGGGAGCAGTTGTTAAGGTTGGTAACACTGTAGGGACACTTTTAGGTTGTTTTAAGTTGGCGTGAGTGTGTGTGTGTGTGTGTATGTACGTGTGTGTGTGTTTAGTGTATGTACGTGTGTTTAGTGTATGTTCGTATGTGTGTGTAGTGTATGTACGTGTGTATAGTGTATGTACGTGTGTGTAGTGTATGTACGTATGTGTGTGTATGTACGTTTGTGTGTCTGTGTGTAGTGTATAAAAACTTGGTAAAAACATAACCAATAGAAACTCAGTAAATCCAACCAATCACAATTCGACATACAAATAGACTACTAATACCCTCTGATTCTCCCCCCCCCCTTTCACTATATGCAACACGTGGTAGAACTGACGAAAAAAATTGCACATTGCAGAAAAAAAAATATTGCAAGGCCCCTCGTATGTTACTAATTGGCTGGAGGAGTTTGATTGAAATTGTGTTAGTGCCAATTTGAAACCCCCATTGGATAGCTAATTTGGTTTTTCCTTATTTTTTTTTTGCGGTGGAGGGGAAAATTGGGTCTTGTAGGGTGTGTGTGTGTGTGTGTGTGTGTGTGTGTGTGTGTGTTGGTAATACTGGGATTTGGTTGGCTGCGGCGTTGGTATTACTGGTATATGGTTGTGAGATAATTGGTTTCCATTTATAGCTGACGCAGACCTAACGTAACCTAACGTAACCTAACGTAACCTAACGTATGAAGGAGGAAGGGAATGAGGGAGGAAATGAGGGGTTGTGAGGGAAGAAAGTATTGAGGAAGACACTGAAGGCTTGTGAGAGGAGGAAGGAAATGGGGACTTGGGGGGAAGAAAGTAATGAAGAAGGAAATGGGGGCTTTGGAGGGAAGAAAGTAATGAGGGAGGAAATGGGGGTTTAGGAGGGAAGAAAGTAATGAGGAAGGAAATGGGGGCTTAGGAGGGAAGAAATGGGGTTTTGGGGGGAAGAAAGTAATGAGGGGGGAAATGGGGGTTTATGAGAGGAGGAAATAATGAAGTTTTTTGAGGGAGGAAATGAGGACCACCCAGGGGATTAACTACAGACAAAGCGCCTCATTACACCTGCCCACCTAACCGAAATAGCATCGTGTGTATCGACATAAGGGAGGGCTAGGGGAGTGAGCTGCCTGGCGGAGGGAAGTAATTCAAGCCAATGAGACCAGAATCAATAGGGCGTCGTCTTGACCAGAGGGCGTAACGGTATATATCTATATATTTAGCCCGTCGAGTCTTGTAGGAATATTTGGTGGGGAGGGAACTTGTGGTAGAGGGAAACTTATTTTTAATGTAACCTGAAGTAACGTAATCTAACCTTGCCTAACCTAACCTAAATTAACCTTGTCTAATCTAACTTCATTGCCTAAACTAACCGTGTTTAACCTAATCTAAGCTTTCCTAACCTTATCTAACCTAACCTTGCCGTAGTGAGGGCGTTGGGAGGCAGTGAGGCGGATAGTAACTGACTTTGATCTCCTGAAGGTTGGCTGGTGGTTGTGGGGATGCATCTATCCGTATCGAGGGAGAGATGAAGCCGTGGGGAGGCGAAGGTCGTAATTCCAGAGATAAAAATAGGAAGATGTTTATCCCAGGTTTCCATTACGAGTCAGTCAGCAGAAAAATGAGTCGATTCGTTCGTGGGTAAGATTGGTTGAGTCACCCACTCGTGTATGTAAACAAAGCAACACGTGTTTTGGCCACCCACTCGTGTATGTAAACAAAAGTCAGCTGATCCCTCACATAAAGGATCATCTATTAATGGCGCTGTCATCTCCCTTTAACTGTTTAGGGAATTATTAATTATTTTAGTGGGGGGTTTTTGTCCGATGTATTATTTTGATGGTGGGATTTTGTCCATTATTGTATTTTGGCGGCGAGATATTTTCCCAGCATTACATTTTGATGGGGAGGTTTTGTCCAGGGGAGGTTTTGTCCAGTAAAGCTTCTGTCCGGTGGTATTTGGTCCCAGCGCGAGTTACGAGACGTTCACTTAGGCGTCACTCACTTAAGCACCACCACTCACTCAAGCGCCACTCACACCAACACTCACTCACAAATTAGACGAGTCAGTGTGTTTAAAGGTGAGGCTAGACCATGACTAAGCTATCCTGCTGTACCTGTTAGGAGTCTATCATGCTGTAACTGTATCATCTTTATCCTAGGCTAAAAAAATGTCAGCCTTCCTTGGTAAAAAACGTCAGCAATGGAAACATAGGAACCAAACACAATATTGTAGTCCAAATAATTTATCTTAATTACCGAAGAAAGTACATGAAACGCGACATCCTGTGTAGCTTAAAGAACGAAGGATTCTGTGCCGCTTTGATCCACCTGTTGAAAGCGGATGTATTGTGGCTGAGGAGTTGTCTGTCTGTGTGGATGAATGGATGTTTTGGTGGGTGAATGAATGTCTTGGTGGATAAATGAATATCTTGGTGGATGAATGAATGTCTTGGTGGGTGAATGGATGTCTGTCTGTCTCTCTAGTGTGAAGAATGATCCCAGGGCTTAGGTCAAGGTCATATCAGCCCTTAAGGGAGAGAATCATTTATGAATCCCGCGTCTATTCCCCTAATTAAAATGCTACAAAGGCCCGCTATCCCTTGATTACATGATCGACAACTCATATCCCTTATTTATGAGTTAATTCCTCCTGTTATTAAACGGTATATGCCCCCCCTCCCCTCCCCACAACAGTCTGTTATTCTGTTTATTGGTTAGTTCATCAGGTGACCACAGGAGGGGGAGGGCAGCACTAGTCAGTGGGGTCTGAGAAAAAAAAATTGACCGGGGGGAAAATTTAGCGTCCAAGAAGTTATGGATGGAAATTAAATAAGCGATGCTTCTATGTGATTTAAATAGATGAAAATTGATTTAAGAGATATTTTCCCTAACGTTACATATTGATGGAATATATTTAACATAGATGGAGATATAGTTAGAATTTAGTTATATAAAATGGTCTTAATTGTAGTATATAAAGGGATTTCATTTTGGGATTTAAAGCGACTCTTAGGGAGGTTTTTAGTGAGTTGTGTCAAGTTGGGATATAATATGGGGATTTTACGCGAGTTTTAGGGAGGTATTTTAACGATTTTTAGCGAGTGTGGGTGTGTGAGAGATTTATCCCAGCGTCGTAATATCCCGATAATATCCATGTTTATCCCAGCATCCCGTCATGTAAACACCGACAGTTTTATGGTGAGGACGCTGCCCCCTGCTGCCGCCTCTCTTACATAATTTAGATTCTCGTAAATACTGCCGCCTGTGTTACCGGAGTTTGTTGACCCAGCTCTAACCTCATCTGACCTGACATGACCTGAACCTAACCTGACATAACATGATGTAACCTGACCTCACCTGACATAACATGATGTAACCTAACCTCATCTGACCTGACATGACCTGACCTCACCTGACATAACATAATGTAACCTAACCTCACCTGACATAACCTGGTCTAATATAACTTAAACTGACACTAACTTAACCTAACCAACACAAAGGTTAGGTTAGGTCAGGGTTAGGTTAGGGTAGGTCAGGGTTAGGTTAGGTTAGGGTAGGTCAGGGTTAGGTTAGGTTAGTGTTTATTGCTGCGTATTGTTGCACTTTATTAGGTGTATTGCAATGCATTGTTCCATATTGCAGGAGTTTATTCCGCTTATGGTCACTACTGTAAGGTGTGTGTTGTCAAGGATGTACTGGGAGTAACTCTTTTGTCCTTTGTTTTGTTTATGTGACTTGACGGTTTGTAAAAAGGGTTGTGATTGGCTGGGGGTGTTAGTCAGGTGGGTGATGCTTTAGTAGAGGGGCTGTGATTGGCTGGGGGTGTTAGTCAGGTGGGTGATGCTTTGGTAGAGGGGCTGTGATTGGCTGGAGGTGTTAGTCAGGTGGGTGATGCTTTGGTAGGAGGGCCTTGATTGGCTTGAGTTACCTGTGATGCTTTTATAAGAAGGCTGTGATTGGCTGGGGAGTCAGTCTATTGGGAGACTGTGACTGACTGACTTTGAAGGGAGTCAGTCAATCAGTTAGAGTCTTTGCCACCCTACCAGTCAACCAGCAACCAATCAGGCCACCAATTAAACACTATATCTATCAGCCAGTCAGTCAACCAATCACCTATCAACCAGTCAACCAGTCAGTTCACCAGATAACTACTCTACCATTCAATTAAGCTGACAACCAATTATTCCTCCTGCCTTCTCGTGGTACCTGGTCCAATGGTTCCTACTTCCACTGGTCCAATGGTATAGTGATGTCTTGGCCCTTTGGTCCATTTGTCCTTTGTTTCATTGGTCCATTGGTGAAGTAGTTCATTGGTTCATTGGTCCATTAGTGGTTCATTGGGTCACTAGCCTTCTGGTCCAGTGGTTCTATTCGTCCTCTGATCCATTTGTCCACTGGTCCAATACTCCATTTGGGAGGCGCCAAGTGATGGAAGGACTTGAAGACATGAATACAAACAAGGAGGGTGTGTGTGTGTGTGTGTGTGTGTGTGTGTGTGTGTGTAGTAGTAGTAGTAGTAGTAGTAGTCTCTCTCTCTCTCTCTCTCTCTCTCTCTCTCTCTCTCTCTCTCTCTCTCTCTCTCTCTCTCTCTCTCTCAAAACATTACATAAAGGTGAAAATTGAAACCATTACGGCAGGTGTTATGGATGGCGTGTTAAACCTCACCTCTGCCCTTACCAGTTAACCTCTAGTTTTTCCTTACCATTTACCTCATGATCTACGCTAACGACCCCGAATTACCCACCAGGAGGGGAATGAGGGGTTAAGGGGGGGTGAGGGAGGATAGGGTGGGGGGGGGTGGGATAAAGGGAAAGGGAGGATAAGAATGAGGGAGAAAGATAAAGGCGATGTGGTAGAGTGAGGGGGAATAGGGGTGAAGGGAGTGGAGGATAGGGTGAGGGGAGGGGAAGAGAGGGAAGGTGAGGTAAAGATTGGGACACCTGTTAACACACACACACACACACACACACACACACACTACTATCACTACCACCAATAACAATAAATTAAAACACCCCAAAATCTCACGCACTTTCTTGTTCATTTTAATTAAAGTCTTTTCAACTCGTCTCGTCACCCAGGTACAAAAAGCTTCTCCATTGCAGTCCACAACCTCAGATTCCTGCCAAACAATATACCACTAATTACAAAAAACACCTAGAAACCAATTGTAAACTTCTACAAACTCAAACCTCAGACTTCGGCAGATGGGTTGTGGTGGTGGTGGTCGGGGGGTGAGTGGTGGTGGTAGGGGGGATGGGTGGTGGTAGTAGGGGGGGTGAGGGGTGGTAGTAGGGGGGACTGTGGTAGGGTGATGTTGAAATTCTAATGAGTTATCCATTCTTTGGGAAGTAATCCGTTTTCATTACTATTTTTACAGTGGGACGAGATGAGTTGGGTTGTCATATGAAGAGGCTGGAGGCAGCGGTGTGTGTTGCTGTTGTTATTATTATTATTATTATTATTATACTTTGAATTAGTTAAGAATGTGGATTATTATTATTATTATCATCATTTTACGTTGAGTTTAGTTAAGAATTTGTGTTTAATTATAGTAGAAGATAAAGTTTTATAACAAAAATTAAAGTTCAGACAAAAATAAGACGATTTTCTTTTATGAAACTTTTCTCTCGTTTCACCCATAACAGAAATATGGTTATGGGTACAATGTGTGTGTGTGTGTGTGTGTGTGAGACGTAAGACAGTCATACAGACACCCTCTCTCTTCTGCCTTCTTGCCATTCACGTCCACCAATTCAATTTTCTCTAAATGAACTCGCAACTAAATTTGACGTCGCCAAAGTTTGCTTCCTTGCATTACTTTGGCGCTGGATTATTACATTTTGGCGAAGGTTTTCATAATTTGAAGGAACTTTGATATAATTTGGCTTATTTTTTATAACTTTTTATAATAACAGATTTTTCTTACTTTAGGCGATTTTTCATTAGTTTTTTAAATTTTTATATAATTTCGATGTATAATCTTAGTAATTTCATATAATTTGGTTAATTATTTATATTTTAATATATTTTTTCCTTATGTGAGTAATGATTAAATACCCAAATGCTATCTGAGGAGTTAGGTTAGGTTAGGTTAAATTAGATTTGATTAACTTTAGGTTGGGTTAAGTTAGGCAAGATTAGGTTAGGTTAACTATAGGGTGGTTAATTTTAACATGATATAACCTGGAGTTTTATCATCAAGGGGACTTACGATTATACGTTCGGACTATATTTAATACTTTACTTTAGTACTTTTCAATATTTATACTTTTTATCTTATATTGCTAATTTGTGGTATTTTTTACACTATTTTGATATTTTTATATATTTTTTACAGCATTTTGGTATTTTTACACTTTTTTAGGTATTTTTTACGCTTTATATGGGTATTTTTATAAGTTTTTAGGCATTTTGATATTCTGTGGTATTTTTTAGCCTTTGGTGAGGATGAATGGACCTGAAGTGCTTGGCAGTGAATCAGCGTCTTGGTAAATCGTTGAAGGAAATTGTAGTGTCTTGTGGGAGAGTGTGAGTGAGTGGGAATGTGAGTGTCGGTGAGTGGGAATGTGAGTGTGTGGGAATGTGAGTGTCGGTGAGTGGGAATGTGAGAATGTGAGTGTGGGTGAGTGGGAATGTGAGTGTCGGTGAGTGGGAATGTGAGAATGTGAGTGTGGGTGAGTGGGAATGTGAGTGTCGGTGAGTGGGAATGTGAGAATGTGAGTGTGGGTGAGTGGGAATGTGAGTGTGTGGGAATGTGAGTGTCGGTGAATGGGAATGTGAGAATGTGAGTGGGAATGTGAGTGAGTGAGAATGTGAGTGTGGGTGAGGCAAGTATGTGTGTGTGTGTGTGTGTGTGTGTGACTCCAAGTCGGTTTCACAACAACCCGTCATAAAGCTTTTAATTTCCTCAACATATATCAGAAAAAGGTCACCGTCTTTCACCACTACTACCACCATCCATTACCACCACTACGACCACCATCCATTATCACCACCACCACCACTACTACCACCATCCATTACCACCACCACTACTACCACCATCCATTACCACCACCACCACTACTACCACCATCCATTACCACCACCACCACCACCACCACTACCACCATCCATTACCACCACCACTACTACTACCACCATCCATTACCACCACCACTACTACTACCACCATCCATTACCACCACCACTACCACCATCCATTACCACCACCACCACCACTACTACTACCACCATCCATTACCACCACCATCACCACCACTACTTCCACCATCCATTACCACCACCACCACCACTACTACCACCATCCATTACCACCACCACCACCACTACCACCATCCATTACCACCACTACCACCACTACTACTATCCTCACTACCACCACCACCACAGTTTAAGTTATAAGAATATTTGTCCATTGTTTCAAGACCCACCTAACCTAACCTATCCTATCCTAACAACCTATCCTAACAACCTAACCTAACCTACCCACGGAGACAGCAGCTCACACGACTCAACAGTGTCCCTGCAAACTCATATAAGAATTAAATTAACATAGAGGTAACATAAAGCAGAAATTAATTTAACCTTTTAAAACTGTGTTCCTTCTCAGCCAAGTTTAAATAACGTAATATCGTCTCACATCTTTTAAACTTTTCTAAAATATATATTAACACATTTAATTAATCTCGGTATTTCCTCTTTAAGATTAAATTAAAAAATATATATAAATATTTTTAACTTAGTTCATAAATGTTAATATACTTTTTCCAATATTTTGAGTAATGTTTATTTTGACACTTGTGGTGCTTAATATGTGGATTTAAGAGTTCATTAAGGTGTGTGTTGAACTCTCTCTCTCTCTCTCTCTCTCTCTCTCTCTCTCTGCTTTTCCGCTCCTCTTCACCTGCCTCGCTTTTCCTCCTCTTCCTCCTGCTTTTTCTCCTACCCCCCCTCCCCCACGTCTTCCCTCCCCTCCTACGTCTTCCATCCTCCCCCCTCACTTTTTACCACACACACACACACACACACACACACACGCACACACTTTACCTCCTCCAGAGTCCAGCATCACAGCAGCAAGAACCATTGGCCCTGTTTAGCCATTCTTTGAGTCGCGGGATTTATTCAGAAATGACCAATTTTCAACGTGGTGGCGATTTGCATGTTAATTTGACCCAATTTACATACAGAGTGGCGGTAAAATTAACAGCAGGTGATGAGTATTAGTAGTTTGTGTCACTATGGGTCCGCTGCCTTACTGATCAATAACAATTCGTGGTTTACTTTAATAGGATTGTTATTTATAAATCACATCAATCAATCTTCCTCCACAAATAATGTAATTAAGAGTAAAAACCTCCACTAATTACTATATTGGTAACCACGCCCACCAACATGACCACCCATGCCACACACACACATTGAAACAAACATACACAAACACGGTACATAAACTATCAAACACATGCACAAATAAACTAACTCACGCCCGCCCACCCACCCATCCACACCCACCCACCCATCCACATCCACCCATCCACCCACCCACCCACCCACTCACCCACCCACCCATCCACTCACCCACCCACCCACCCATCCATCCACCCACCCATCCACTCACCCACCCACCCATCCACTCACCCACCCACCCACTTTACAAAACCAAGATAAAATCATTGACTTAGAGCGAATAGAAACCCCGAAGTTCATTAGTGACTGGCAGGACTCATTCCCACATTCAGTAATATTCCCGGCTTCCTCGACCTTGTGTTTACCTCAATGGCTGAGTTGAGCTGCAGAAATAATTAATGGCGGTATAGAGAAAGTTCTTTACCTTTCTAAACTGTGTAAATTTAACGTGGAGATTGGGATAGTTAGTGTGTGTGTGTGTGTGTGTGTGTGTACGTTTTTCTTTGTTTGTGTGTGTGTGTGTGTGTGTACGTTTTCCATTGTTTGTGTGTGTGTACGTTTTTCTTTGTTAGTGTGTGTGTGTGTGTGTGTGTGTGTGTGTGTGTGTGTGTGTGTGTGTGTGTGTGTGTGTGGAGGGACGCGCTAATAACTGGACCTGGACTTTAAATTAGTCTTATTTTATTTTACTATAATCAACCTAACCTAACCTAGTTTTATTTATGTGTGACAGGTGTAGGATGGCGTGGGCAGGTGTGTGAGAGGTGTAGGTAGGTGTGTGACAGGTATAGACGGGTATGTGACACGTATAGATGGGTGTGTGACAGGTGTAGATGGGTGTATGACAGGTGTAGACGTGTGTGACAGGTATAGACAGGTGTGTGACAGGTATAGGTACCAACAGTTCACCTTCAAGAAGCAAGACGCGTAAAATGTAAATCTTGAGGACTTGGGTTCACTGATCTTGACTGATTTCGGAAAATATATCGTTGCTGCCAGACCCAGATATTGTGGTGTGGTGGTGTGGTGTAGGGGTGTGATGTGGTATGGTAAGTTATGGTGGTATTGTGTGATGGTAAGTTATGGTGGTATTGTGTGATGTTATTTTGGGGGGCGGGGTGTTATATACTGTAGTGGGGGGGGTGGTGGTTAGCGTACGTGAGGTAGTTAGGTGTGTTCATGCATCTCCAGTTATGGGGAAAATTCAGGGGACGAGCTTTTGTGAATCCCTGCTCGTTCACCTGGAATATCATTATGGTCTCTGAGTGGTCAAGAGAATTTTTTTTTCCGTGAGTGCAGTGTTTTTGTACCCGGGTTTAGTATTTTCGTACCCGGGTTCGGTATTTTTGTACCCGGGTTCGGTATTTTTGTACCCGGGTTCAGGTTTTTCGTACCCGGGTTCAGGTTTTTCGTCCCCGGGTTCAGTGTTTTCGTCCCCGGGTTTAATATATTCGTACCCGGGTTCAGTGTTTATTTCCCCCGGTTCAATATCACATTCTACCGAGTGAAAACAAATCAAACGAAAAACTAAATTTCACTCCGATTTGGAATCTGGATTTAAATCTGGCCTCAGGTTGAATTCACAAGGATTAAGGAAAAAAAAACTCGATTTACTGTGAAAAACGGACGTGAATTTGCATAGGAAAGGTGACGCTGATGAACTGCTATTGAACTGTGTAGGAAAATTTGCGGTAACTTAAGAGCTTAAATTTGCCTTAGTGATGTAGGTAAGGGAGAAGAGGGGGGGGGGTGAGGGGGGGTAGGGAAGGTGAGGTTTAAGGGGGATCAGGGGGTGGGGGTAAGGGGAAGGGAAGGTGAGGTGTAAGGGGGATCAGGGGAGCAGCGTTGGGAAGGGAAGCTGTTATTGTTGTTGCTGTTATTGTTGTTATTGTTGTTGCTGTTATTGTTATTATCATCAGAGCGTTAACTAGCGCACAGGATAGATAATTACCCTACAACTACCACGGTCCGGAAGTTAGTTTAACACTTAAGGGAGAGTTTAATAACACTTAACCCCTCGTGTGATAACCTGCCGTGTTATCTTGGTTATCATGGCGGTATAGATAACCTTGTGGGCGGTAGATAGCCAGAGATAGCGCTTACAATCGAGCAGTAACTCAGCATTCACACTCAAGTAGTAACTCAGCATTCACACTAAAGCAGTAACTCAAGCTAGCATTCACACGCAAGTCGTAAGTTAACACAGGCGGTGGAAAGTCGAAGAGAATAGTTAGTTTTTTTTATGTTATTTTGGGAACTGGGAGAAGAGTGAGAGGGATGCTGGGAGAGGGAGTGAGAGGGATGCTGGGAGAGGGAGTGAGAGGGATGCTGGGAGAGGAGTGAGAGGGATGCTGGGAGAGGGAGTGAGAGGGATGCTGGGAGAGGAGTGAGAGGGATGCTGGGAGACGGAGTGAGAGGGATGCTGGGAGAGGGAGTGAGAGGGATGCTGGGAGAGGGGGAGTTAGTTGTGTGGTGTAAAATATTGCCTCTTATGAACTGGTGTTATCAGTAAAGAGGTCCTCCTTACCAGCTTAATATATAGACCCATCTCTAATGTTCCCTGTGTGTGTGTGTGTGTGTGTGTGTAATAATAATAATAATAATAATTAACGGTTTATTGAAAGAGCTTGGCAGCCAGAAGGCTGAAAATATACAGTTACATATTTGGGGAGTGGGTTACGAATTACAAATAATATACAAGTAACATAAGTGACACAAATAAGACATATAACAACTTAGATGGGGAAAAGCTCAAACTACAGTTCAATTCAACATAGTGACAGTGTTACAGTATTACAAGTTATTGATAATTTTTACAATGGTTGGGACTGGGCTGTGTGTGTGTGTGTGTGTGTGTGTGTGTGTGTGTGTGTGTGTGTGTGTGTGTGTGTGTGTGTGTGTGGCCTTTCCATTAAGAGATAGGTTAAAGTAGGACAGACTAGGTTAGGTTAGATTAAGGATAGGTTTGGTTAGACTAGAGGTTAGATTACGTTAGATTAGACTAGGTTAGGTTAAGTTACATCAGGTTAGAGTGGACTAGGTTAGGCTTGACTAGGTTAGGTTAGGCTAGGCTATGTTAGGTTAGGCTATGTTAGGTTAGGTTAGGTTAGGTTAGGTTAGGTTAGGTTAGGGGGGGCTGGTAAGCTTCGTGACACCAATACATAAGCTCCGGTGATTGAGTATCTCGGGTTCATTGACTCTAACCCCTCTCTCACACACACACACACACACACACACACACACACACACACACACACACACACACACTCTGTCTGGGAATGTCACGCCTTGTTCAGTATACGGTAGCCGAGGCGGGTGTTGGTGGCAAGTTATGGTGATTGTATTATTTGATTATGGTCGTTTTTAGTATTTTTAGTTATTATTTTTACTGTTATTGTCGTTTTTAGTGTTATGGGGGTCAGTTTTGGTGTCGTTTTTATTATCTTAGTTATTATTTTTATTATCATTGATGTTAATATTGTTTTTCTTTTGTTAATGTTATTATTATTATCATCATCATCATCATCATCATCATCATCATCATCATCATCATCGGTCAGTTTGAAATGTCAGATGAGGTCGTTATGTTCTGTAAATGGCGGGGGGGGGGGGGGGGGTGAGTTCTGGGATATATCGCGTGTTCGACCTTAAATTCCGGGCAGTCAGTCATCACCTCCCTGCGTCCAGCTTATTTTATTATTCATGTAGTAACTTGTATTCATGGCAGTATAAACCTGTCTTAGGAGGAGAGTTAATCATTTACTCTAATTTATTCTTGATGTTATACTGTAGGTGTAATGGGGTTAGGTTAGGTTAGGTTAGGTTAAGTGTTTTGTTGTCACTGTTCACTAAATGTTCAAAACTCGCTGCAGTGACTTGTGATGAACAGAAGCCAGGAAGAGATATTGGCAGTAAGGTGGGGCCCCGGCTCTCACCTCCCTCTCCACCCGCGCCACACAATACACTCCAAGTCTCGAGTGCCTCTCTTACTGCCATAGACTTACACGCCAGATTGACTCCTAGGTGGGAAGAGGATGTCGTTGGGCCGTCTCAAGGAGGTTAGTTTGGTGTCTATGACTTTTGAGGGGGTCGTTTGAAGGGGCGAGGTGATGGGGTCTTTTTTTGAATGGGCTGGTGGGGACGGTTTGAAGGGGTCGTCTTGATGGGGACGGTTTGAAGGGGTCGTCTTGATGGGGACGGTTTGAAGGGGTCGTCTTGATGGTGAAGGTGTGGCTATTGGGGGAGGCTGGAATCCACGTTTAATTCATTTATTTTATGTAATAGTAGTAGTAATGGTAGTGGTAGTAATGGTAGTAGTAGTAGTAATAGTAGTGTTTTTAATATTCTAAAGCCGCTGGCCTCAACTTCTGCACCTCTTGTACAAAAGGAAACAGTGAAATATTTTTGTCTTTTTTGCCACGATAATTCTACCACCCCGCCCACTCTACGATAACTACCTCCCCACCCACTCTACGATAACTACCACCCCGCCCACTCTACGGTAACTACCACCCCGCCCACTCTAAGATAACCGGTCATTTTGGGCGTCTGGCAGCAGTGAGGAGGCCGGGGCGTGGGTGAGTTGGTGCAGTTGAAGGTTTTAGAGTGAACGTTGAGGATGGATGAGAGGAAAAAAATGGTGTAAAAAAGACAACAGTTCTGGGAAAGTTTGAGGGAAGGAGAAGGAGCTTGAGAGGGGTGAGAGGGAAGGAAGAGGAGCTTGAGAGGGGTGAGAGGGAAGGAGGAGGAGCTTGAGAGGGGTGAGAGGGAAGGAGAAGGAGCTTGAGAGGGGAGGGAAGGGATGAGAGAGGGGGGGTAGAGGGAGGAAGAGAGAGATAGGGGGGGGAGGTGGAGAGAAAAGGAAAAAAAAGGATAGAGGAAAGGCAGTAGAGAGAGGAATGAAGGGAGGGAGAGAGAGGAAGGAAGGAGGCGAGAAAGAGGAAGGAAGAGAGGGGGAGGAGAGAGTATTTCATTGCATTAGGCCAACACAGTATCTCTAGTTTCTCGTTTTCTGCTGCCGTCCACCTGAACACTGACAACCAATTAACTGTATATATTCTCACCAAATTATCCAAGACTAATGTGTGTGTGTGTGTGTGTGTGTGTGTGTGTGTGTGTGTGTGTGTGTGTGTGTGTGTATTTGACGTCAAAGGAACCTTTTTTTTATAATTTATTCGAAAAGTTGCAAGAAAATTGCTATTTTTTTGGGAGGTATTTTTTCTTCGAATATTTTGAAATTTTCGCTATCACTATTTCAAGGCTTAGACACACACACACACACACACACACACACACACACACACACACACAGTTCCTATATTCAGTAGCTTATTCGCATGCAGAACAGACAGACAGACAATCAGGCAGATGACACAGACAGATAGACAGGCAGGCAAATGACAGACAGACACAGACTCACACAGACAGGCAGGCAGGCAGACACAGACAAACACTCAGCACGTTAAGCAATATATATATCTCACTCCGGCTTGAAAGTTCTGACAGAGCTTAAAAAATACCATGAACAATATGGCCGCCACTCACTCACCCGGGTATATTTTGGCAGGAACGTGTTCACAATAGCGAGCAACATCCACCAAGGCAGGGCTGGTGCTTGGACAAAAACACCCCTGGACAAAATTCTACCTGGGAAATTTACTGTGGGACAAAAGCTTATTGGACAAAATGCCAGACACAAATAGATATTGGTATATAAAGAGATACACTACACTACACTACACTACACTACACTCAGAAATTCACCTCACATGTAAAATATTCAACACACACACACACACACACACACACACACACACACACACACACACACACACACACACACTAATTTACTCCCCACAAAACATCACCAATTTTTCCAAACTCGTAAACCACTAAAATAAAAATTGCCTCCAAGCTGGTCTGCTAACCACCTTGTTAACCCTGCCACAAATAAATGACCCTCATATGGCAACAAGCGAGGGGGTGGGGGAGGGGGGGGGGGGAGGCGTCATTATCGTTCGCTCTAGTTGATAATTTGTGAAACTCTGTCTGGTCATTAGCGAAACACTTGGCTACTCCCCAACACATTAAATGAATTACTAAATACCGACTCTATTCATACCGGGAGAATTATTTTACCTCTTTCCCGGTTAATTATCCCCCTCCCCCCACCCCTCCCCCCTCCTCCCCTCCCCCTCCTCCCCTCCCCCTCCTCCCCTCCCCCCCTCTTCCCCCCTCCCCCTCCCCCCCCCCGTGAGTTGCCTGGCTCGGTGAGAGATGGTGACGAGGGTGAATGATTTTTGGGTTTGTGTACCAGGACGTGACTGAGTGGTTATAGTGATGGTGTCTTGTTTTAAGGGTCACTAGTTCGATCCCCAGGCACTCTTCCGTCTCTAACCTTTTTGTAGTCTGTCAGTTTTTTAGTCAGCTGGTTTTTTAATCTTTTCGTCAGCTGATTAATATTGATGCCGTAACCCAACACGTGACATCAGCTGATTGTTGTTGTTGTTGTGATGACGCAGTTCTGGAAAGCGCGGGAAATCTCTGGTCTTGTTCCCTCAGCTCTCATTTCAGACCACGGCGACCATCTTGGCTTCATCTGGGTGATGAGTCCAGATTCAATTAAGATTACTCGCGTATTTCACCAATTTTCCCGCCAGAGTGGCTACGTTGTGGCGGCTACATTATTTATATGTGAAATATATAATAGCCTCCCTGGTGTTCAGTTTACGGGCGTTCTTAACTTTTCACGTCCGTTAATGAGTGTTTGTGTTACTCTCTAGTTAATTACATAGTTTGGTGACCCTGGTGACTGTGAGACGTGTGTTTGGTGATCCTGGTGACTGTGGGACGTGTGTTTGGTGATCCTGGTGACTGGGACGTGTGTTTGGTGATCCTGGTGACAGTGAGACGTGTGTTTGGTGACCCTGGTGACAGTGAGACGTGTGTTTGGTGATCCTGGTGACTGTGGGACGTGTGTTTGGTGATCCTGGTGACAGTGAGACGTGTGTTTGGTGACCCTGGTGACTGTGAGACGTGTGTTTGGTGATCCTGGTGACTGTGGGACGTGTGTTTGGTGACCCTGGTGACAGTGAGACGTGTGTTTGGTGACCCTGGTGACTGTGGGACGTGTGTTTGGTGACCCTGGTGACAGTGAGACGTGTGTTTGGTGACCCTGGTGACTGTGGGACGTGTGTTTGGTGATCCTGGTGACTGTGGGACGTGTGTTTGGTGACCCTGGTGACTGTAGGACGTGTGGTTGGTGACTGTGGGACGTGTGTTTGGTGACCCTGGTGACTGTGGGACGTGTGTTTGGTGACTGTGAGACGTGTGTTTGGTGATCCTGGTGACTGTGGGACGTGTGTTTGGTGACCCTGGTGACTGTGAGACGTGTGTTTGGTGATCCTGGTGACTGTGGGACGTGTGTTTGGTGATCCTGGTGACTGTGGGACGTGTGTTTGGTGACCCTGGTGACTGTGGGACGTGTGTTTGGTGATCCTGGTGACTGTGGGACGTGTGTTTGGTGACCCTGGTGACTGTGGGACGTGTGTTTGGTGACCCTGGTGACTGTGGGACGTGTGTTTGGTGACCCTGGTGACTGTAGGACGTGTGGTTGGTGACTGGGACGTGAGACAGTGAAAAATAAAGTCATTATTGCCAAGTTTTCCCGAATTGAGAGATGGAAAGACACTAATTGTTTATATACTGAAGAATTATGGCCAGACCTTGAAGCCATTAACCAAGGACTATAATAGTTCAGGTCAGGTTAGGTTAGGTCAGGTTAGGTTAGGTCAGGTTAGGTTAGGTTAGGTTAGGTTAGGTCAGGTCAGGTTAGGTTAGGTTATCTGGTACTTTGAGAGGATCATGTATACAAAATTTCACAAGCGTTGGGTATAGGGGAGGGGAGAGTGGGAGGAGAGAATGGGAAGGAGAGGAGAGTAGAGGATAATGAGAGGGAGGAGGGGAAGAGAGGGTAGAGTGAAGGAGAAGAGAGAGGGAAGGACATCAGAGGAGGGGAGGACTAAGGGGAGAAGAGAGAAAAAAAACAGAAGAGGGGAGAGGACGAAAGGAGAGGCCATAGAAGAGGAGAGGGGGAAGGAAAGAGGTGAAGGGGAACAGGAAAGAAATGAAAAGGGAAAGTCAAGGGTGGTGGGAAAGGGCAGTTGTGGGGAGGTCAGAGAGGGAGGAAAGGGGAGACAAGAGTGAGGAGAGAGAGAGAGAGGGAGAGAGAGAGAGAGAGAGAGAGAGAGAGACTAGTGAGAGCTTGTGATAAAGAGATAAGATGATTGGCTAGGATCAGAGGTTAAGGTTTCGTCCAATAAGGAACTAGGGACATTCACCCTCTCCTTGACGGTGTTTACTTGACGGAGATGACCACGATGGAATGACCAAGACCTGAGGATTTGGGAACAGCCAATTAAGAGGATTTTAGGGAGGCGTAGAGGGGGATTTGTTGTTGTTATAGCGTGTGTGTGTGTGTGTGTGTGTGTGTGTGTGTGTGTGTGTGTGTGTGTAGGGAGGGTGTCAACGAGTCTTACTGACCTTGAGAAAATTTGATATAAAAATGAGGGGTTTTGTCCAAGGGAAGGGTTGTTCTAGCGGGGTTTTGTCCAAGGGAAGGGTTGTTCTAGCGGGGTTTTGTCCAAGGGAAGGGTTGTTCTAGCGGGGTTTTGTCCAAGGGAAGGGTTGTTCTAGCGGGGTTTTGTCCGGCACCCAACTTCACTATAATTTGGTGGCTTGTGATCGCCTAATTTAATTGGATATTAATTAGCTTCTCATTTACCCTAATTATGACTAATTTCGCCCGAGTTGAAAATTGAAATCGTCTTAATATTAAAAATTTAAATCCCTAAAAAAACCTGATTGGATGAGTACCTTAAAAAACCCGGTTCATTGGCTTCAGTTTTAAAATCGTTGGCGCTGATTGGCGGAATGTTGAAGACCGTTAGATATCCAATAATGCCCGGGGCTCGTTGATTGGCTGGGTGTCTATCAGCGAGATCTGGTTGGCTGTTTTTGCCGCCAAGTTGCTCAAGTTTATAACCAATCAACGTGCTTACTACTGCTGCCCCCTTGACTGACTTATTATCCTTCTTATTGTGGAGAAGGATGGAAGGAACAATGGTGGAAGGAAGGGGAGGGTAGAATGATGGAAGGAAGGGGAGGGTAGAATGGTGGAAGGAAGGGGAGGGTAGAATGATGGAAGGAAGGGGAGGGTAGAATGGTGGAAGGAAGGGGAGGGTAGAATGATGGAAGGAAGGGGAGGGTAGAATGATGGAAGGAAGGGGAGGGTAGAATGATGGAAGGAAGGGGAGGGTAGAATGATGGAAGGAAGGGGAGGGTAGAATGATGGAAGGAAGGGGAGGGTAGAATGGTGGAAGGAAGGGGAGGGTAGAATGATGGAAGGAAGGGGAGGGTAGAATGATGGAAGGAAGGGGAGGGTAGAATGATGGAAGGAGAGGGAAGGGGAGGGTAGAATGATGGAAGGAAGGGGAGGGTAGAATGATGGAAGGAAGGGGAGGGTAGAATGATGGAAGGAAGGGGAGGGTAGAATGATGGAAGGAAGGGGAGGGTAGAATGATGGAAGGAAGGGGAGGGTAGAATGATGGAAGGAAGGGGAGGGTAGAATGATGGAAGGAAGGGGAGGGTAGAATGATGGAAGGAAGGGGAGGGTAGAATGATGGAAGGAAGGGGAGGGTAGAATGATGGAAGGAAGGGGAGGGTAGAATGATGGAAGGAAGGGGAGGGTAGAATGATGGAAGGAAGGGAGGGTAGAATGATGGAAGGAAGGGGAGGGTAGAATGGTGGAAGGAAGGGGAGGGTAGAATGATGGAAGGAAGGGGAGGGTAGAATGATGGAAGGAAGGGGAGGGTAGAATGGTGGAAGGAAGGGGAGGGTAGAATGATGGAAGGAAGGGGAGGGTAGAATGGTGGAAGGAAGGGGAGGGTAGAATGATGGAAGGAAGGGGAGGGTAGAATGGTGGAAGGAAGGGGAGGGTAGAATGATGGAAGGAAGGGGAGGGTAGAATGATGGAAGGAAGGGGAGGGTAGAATGATGGAAGGAAGGGGAGGGTAGAATGATGGAAGGAAGGGGAGGGTAGAATGATGGAAGGAAGGGGAGGGTAGAATGGTGGAAGGAAGGGGAGGGTAGAATGATGGAAGGGAGGATGGTGGAAGGGAGGGTAGAATGATGGAAGGAAGGGGAGGGTAGAATGATGGAAGGAAGGGGAGGGTAGAATGATGGAAGGAAGGGGAGGGTAGAATGATGGAAGGAAGGGGAGGGTAGAATGGTGGAAGGAAGGGGAGGGTAGAATGATGGAAGGAAGGGGAGGGTAGAATGGTGGAAGGAAGGGGAGGGTAGAATGATGGAAGGAAGGGGAGGGTAGAATGATGGAAGGAAGGGTGATGAAGGGGGGTAGAATGATGGAAGGAAGGGGAGGGTAGAATGGTGGAAGGAAGGGGAGGGTAGAATGATGGAAGGAAGGGGAGGGTAGAATGGTGGAAGGAAGGCAGAGATAGAATAATGGATGATAGGAAGATTTCTCTTAATATATCCATCTATCCATTTATTTCTCCACCCACCCACCCACCCATCCACCGACCACCCACCCATCCACACCCACCCACCCACCCACCCATCCACACCCACAACTCAGCTCACCCAGAAGACAAGTGGTTGCCGACCTTCACACAGTACTAGGAATTCTTTTGCCTTGATTACATTTTCAATACTGTGTTGGCGACTCAGTTGAATAATAATGTATGTATGTATGTATGGATGTATGTATGGATGTATGTATGTATGGATGTATGGATGTATGGATGTATGTAGTTATCTGAGAGGTCGTGAGTTAGTCATTTATAGCTATAGTTGAGGTCATGACTGTATGGTGATGACTGTATGGTGGTCATAATAATAACAGCAATATTAAAACCACACACACACACACACACACACACACACACACACACACACACACACACACACAGGGAGAGTAAAGTTCTATACACAAGGCACAAAATTATATCTCCTTCACTTACCATAATTATTTACATATCGTCGAGATGAACCTGATGAAAGGTGTTGAGTGAGCGGGTCTTAGTGTGTCGAGTCCAGAGGTAAACAAAGTTGGGTCTGGGTGTATGAGCTTATCGTATTGTCTTAGTTGATGGATCGTCCCAACAAGTTATCGTAGAGTGTTTGTTAACGTGACTCTCTCTCTCTCTCTCTCTCTCTCTCTCTCTCTCTCTCTCTCTCTCTCTCTCTCTCTCTCTCTCTCTCTCTCTCTCTCTCTCTCTCGTGACTCCCAGAAGCCGAAGGTCATCAAATAAAACTAAAAATGCTGGTAATTAGTGGAGCAGACTTTGTGCTTGTAGATCCCTGTGAGAGTGAGTGTGTGTTTGTACTTGAAAGCAAAATGCACTCGGGGAGTTAACACAGGAGGGTGAGTAGGGGAGAGGGGGAGTAGGGAGCTGAGGGGGAGGATGAATAGGTTCTTTGGGGAGAGGAGAGACAACTGAGATTGGATGGTGGAGGGAGGGGGGAGGAATTTGTAGGAGTTCTTGGAGAGGGGGAGAGTGTAGGAGTTCAGGTCCTCCTCGAAGGGTGACCTGGGAGAGGGATAAATCGTCTTAAGGGTGACCTCACTCTAACACAATTTTCCACTTGGCCAAACTGATTTACTTGAGAGCTGGAAGGATTTTGCTCAGCTCTGGAAATCCGATCTTAGGAGAGAGGGGGGTGGAGGTAGGGAGGAAGTGGGGAATGGTGGGAGGGCGGTAAAAGGGAAGGGGGGGAGAGGGGAATGGAGGGAGGAAGGGGGGCAGGAAGTGGCAGTAATGGCTGGAGGGGGAGACTAGGGGAGATATGTATGTATGTATGAATGTATATGTATACCATTATATATGTAGGTCTCAGGTCGTATGTGTGTGTGTGTGCAGTTCCCGAGCACCACCGAGAGGCCAGATCCGTGACCCAGAATAAATTATCACAGCAGAGAATATTTTCCCCGGCAACAGATGGAGATTTGGCTTCCATATTTTTTATACATTATTATTATTATTATTATTATTATTATTATTATTATTATTATTATTGTTGTTGTTGTTATTATTATTATAGTTTAGTAATTGACTTAGTTAATTTTTTTATTACGAAACTACACACACACACATACACACACACACACACACACACACACACACACACACACACACACACACACACACACACACACACACCCCATAAAACATTTCCTGAGTGAGAGAGAATCGGTGTTTGGAATCTGTTCATGACAGCCTGACACCCGAGCCTCAAATATTCCACCGATCAGAGGAAAAATGTTTGTGTTGCTGCCGGACCAGAGAGCCTCACCTCACCTCACCTTACCTTACCTTACCTTACCTTACCTTACCTTACCTTACCTCACCTTACCTCACCTCACCTTACCTTACCTTACCTTACCTCACCTTACCTCACCTTACCTCACCTTACCTTACCTTACCTTACCTACTACCTTACCTCACCTTACCTTACCTTACCTCACCTCACCTACCTTACCTTACCTTACCTTAACCTTACCTTACCTACTACCTAACCTTACCTACCTACCTTACCTCACCTTACCTACCTCACCTACCTTACCTCACCTTACCTTACCTTACCTTACCTCACCTTACCTTACCTTACCTCACCTTACCTCACCTTACCTTACCTCACCTTACCTCACCTTACCTTACCTTACCTTACCTCACCTTACCTTACCTTACCTCACCTTACCTTACCTTACCTTACCTCACCTTACCTTACCTTACCTCACCTTACCTTACCTCACCTGTTTCCCCTTTTGATATTTATACCTTTTCCCCGTGACCCAACCTAACCTAACCCACTAATTTCCACCACAAAAAAACTACATCAATAATCTCGACACAGAAGCCATTTGTTGCGTTGTTTAGGGTCAATTGGAGCCACAAATTATGTAGTTTGCTTGTTAAATACACCATTTGTCCTAATTAATGCCCATTTTGATGACATGGTGCCTATCAGTCTGTGTGTCTGTCAATCAGTATGTATGTATGTATGTAGTCTAGTTGTGTGTGTAGCTTGTATGTTTACCTGCGTGTGTGTGTGTGTGTGTGTGTGTGTGTGTGTGTGTGAGTGTGTAGATCTTTGTCTGGGTGTGTGTGTGTGTGTGTTCGTCTGCAGTATGTGCACCACCTCTCCCTCTCCCTCTCCCTCTTCCTTCTTACTCCTCCCTTCTAAACTCCCTTCCTCTCTCTCCCTCCCCACACTACCTCATTCAGTCTCCCCTCTCACTCTCTCCCCTCCCCACCTCTCCCCCTCTCACTCCCCCTTCATTCTTAAACCCTCTCTTCCCATCACCCACACCACTTCTCCCCTTCCCTCCCCCACTCCGCCCCTCCCCCACTCCCCCACTCCCCACTCCCCCACTCCCTCCCTCCCCCACTCCTCCCCTCCCCCACTCCCTCCCTCCCCCCTCCCCTCTCCCCCCTCCCCCCTTCCCCCTCCCCCACTCCCCCCTCCCCCGGGTTCGTGTCATATTCTGTTTGTGTGTCAGGTAGTGTCCTCTCTCACCCTCGTCTTATTTTTAATTCACAAAGGTTCCTCAGATGACGTATGACTGCTGTATGTCTCAACCTAACCTAACCTAACCCTTTCTAGCCTAACCTAACCTAACCTAACCCTTTCTAACCTAACCTAACCTAACCTAACCTAACTTAACCCTTTCTAACCTAACTTAACCTAATCTAACCTAACCTAACCCTTTCTAACCTAACCTAACCTAACCTAACCTAACCTCCTAACTTAACCTAATCTAACCTAACCTAACCCTTTCTAGCCTAACCTAACCTGACCTAACCTAACCTAACCCTTTCTAAACCTAACTTAACCTAATCTAACCTGACCTTATCTATTCAACCTAATTTAATCTAGCATAATTTAACCTGATCTTATATATTCAACCTAGTTTAATGTAACCTAACTTATCCTATCCTATATCCTACTCACCTATCCCTATCCGTCCTACCTTCCAACCACCTGCCACCTGCCGATTATCCTAACTCGCTGGATCTCGCAGGATATCCGGCTTTTAAGGTTCTTCAAAGTAGCTTCTGAGATCCACGTAAATTTGATGAGAAAATTTAGGGGGGGGGAAGGGGGAAGGGGGGGTGAAGGGGGGAGGTTGAGGAGGGAATTTCTTCTTCTCACTCCTCCTCCTCCTCCTCCTCCCTTCCCCTCCCCTCCCTTCCCCCCTCCTCCTCCCCCTCCTCCTCCCCCAGTTTAAGAGATAAAAACCCGACGTCTTGCGTGTTATTAAATCAGAGACTCGCTCCACTCCGGGTCAGGCATCTGGGTTAGGTTAGGTTAGGTTAGGTTAGGTGAGGGATATTTGTGTTAGTGTTGTCCTGGTGGTCGATGATAATAATAGTAATAATGATAATAAAATACTACTACTATTCCTACTACTACTACTACTACTACTTCTACTTCTACTTCTATTCCTACTACTACTACTACTACTACTACTACTACTACTAATAAGAGCAATGTAACAATAATACCCATAATAAAATAATAATAATATACTAAAATAAAGTAATGATGAGTATAATAACAAAATATTACTTACAAAAAAACATATATATAAAACGTCAAGAATAT
>CAUDMG010004131.1:1785000-1952500 GCA_958450375.1 Homarus gammarus | reverse complement strand
GTCCCTCACTTACCTCTCAGTCCCTCACCTCCCTCTCAGTCCCTCACCTCCCTCTCAGTCCCTCACCTCCCTCTCAGTCCCTCACCTCCCTCTCAGTCCCTCACCTCCCTCTCAGTCCCTCACCTCCCTCTCAGTCCCTCACCTACCTCTCAGTCCCTCACCTACCTCTCAGTCCCTCACCTCCCTCTCAGTCCCTCACCTCCCTCTCAGTCCCTCACTTACCTCTCAGTCCCTCACCTCCCTCTCAGTCCCTCACCTCCCTCTCAGTCCCTCACCTCCCTCTCAGTCCCTCACCTCCCTCTCAGTCCCTCACCTCCCTCTCAGTCCCTCACCTCCCTCTCAGTCCCTCACCTCCCTCTCAGTCCCTCACCTCCCTCTCAGTCCCTCACCTCCCTCTCAGTCCCTCGCCTCCCTCTCAGTCCCTCACCTCCCTCTCAGTCCCTCACCTCCCTCTCAGTCCCTCACCTACCTCTCAGTCCCTCACCTCCCTCTCAGTCCCTCACCTCCCTCTCAGTCCCTCACCTCCCTCTCAGTCCCTCACCTCCCTCTCAGTCCCTCACTTACCTCTCAGTCCCTCACCTACCTCTCAGTCCCTCACCTACCTCTCAGTCCCTCACCTACCTCTCAGTCCCTCACCTCCCTCTCAGTCCCTCACCTACCTCTCAGTCCCTCACCTCCCTCTCAGTCCCTCACCTCCCTCTCAGTCCCTCACCTCCCTCTCAGTCCCTCACCTCCCTCTCAGTCCCTCACCTACCTCTCAGTCCCTCACCTCCCTCTCAGTCCCTCACCTACCTCTCAGTCCCTCACCTCCCTCTCAGTCCCTCACCTCCCTCTCAGTCCCTCACCTCCCTCTCAGTCCCTCACTTACCTCTCAGTCCCTCACCTCCCTCTCAGTCCCTCACCTCCCTCTCAGTCCCTCACCTCCCTCTCAGTCCCTCACCTCCCTCTCAGTACCTCACCTACCTCTCAGTCCCTCACTTACCTCTCAGTCCCTCACTTACCTCTCAGTCCCTCACCTCCCTCTCAGTCCCTCACCTACCTCTCAGTCCCTCACCTCCCTCTCAGTCCCTCACCTCCCTCTCAGTCCCTCACCTCCCTCTCAGTCCCTCACCTCCCTCTCAGTCCCTCACCTCCCTCTCAGTCCCTCACCTCCCTCTCAGTCCCTCACCTCCCTCTCAGTCCCTCACTTACCTCTCAGTCCCTCACCTCCCTCTCAGTCCCTCACCTCCCTCTCAGTCCCTCACCTACCTCTCAGTCCCTCACCTCCCTCTCAGTCCCTCACCTCCCTCTCAGTCCCTCACCTACCTCTCAGTCCCTCACCTACCTCTCAGTCCCTCACCTACCTCTCAGTCCCTCACCTACCTCTCAGTCCCTCACCTCCCTCTCAATCCCTCACCTCCCTCTCAGTCCCTCACCTCCCTCTCAGTCCCTCACCTCCCTCTCAGTCCCTCACCTACCTCTCAGTCCCTCACCTACCTCTCAGTCCCTCACCTCCCTCTCAGTCCCTCACCTCCCTCTCAGTCCCTCACCTCCCTCTCAGTCCCTCACCTCCCTCTCAGTCCCTCACCTCCATTCACTTCCCCTCATTTCCTCTTCTGATCTTTCGTCAATTAGTCTCTTCCCCTTTTTTTTATCATTTCCCCTCTTCTTACCTTTCATTCTTCCCCTCATTTAGTGTCATTTTTCTCCTCTCTCTCACCTTCCATCTCTTTTCTTCATTTCCCTCTCTTTCCTTTTCTCAGTTCCCCTCAATTAGTCGCTTGTCAGGTCCTTCCATTTCCCCTCTTCTCTTCCCACTTCATTCGGTTCCTCTCCCCTCTCTGATATCTTTCCCTCCCCCTCTTCTGTCCCAGTCGTATCTCTCTCTCTCTCTCTCTCTCTCTCTCTCTCTCTCTCTCTCTCTCTCTCTCTCTCTCTCTCTCTCTCTCTCTCTCTCTCCTCCCCACACCCATCATCATCACGGGCCATATTTGAAGGGTGTCGTTGTTCCCCCAGCTTGGTTTTGGCATCGTTGTAAAAAAGTTTGGCGATATTTTTGTATTGGAGAGACGTCGGTCGTGTGTGTGTGTGTGTGTGTGTGTGTGTGTGTGTGTGTGTGTGTGTGTGTGTGTGAGAGAACTCCCCGTCCCTATAATATTTCCCAACTTTCTGCAGCTAATAGTATCGCTCTGATGGGAATAGCTGGAATACTTTGGAATCTGATTGGGAATTTAGGAATATTGTGATATTTTAAGGGAGAATATGTAACTCTCTCTCTCTCTCTCGCTCTCTCTCTCTCTCTCTCTCTTTTTTCTCACAAAGTTCAGAGTTTATTGTTTTTCCAGGGAACATTCTTTAAAATTCTTCTTCACAATTTGGCAACATTGTTTAAAGTTACTCACGAAAAACTACTGAATTACTGTGCTGTATGAAGCGTCTGAAGGTACTGAACAAGGTGATTTGGTAGTTGTGTTTTGTGTGTGAAGGAGAGAGAGGGGGCAGACACTTGAAATCAGTGGTGTTTTATGTCTCCAGGAAGATGGTGGATATAACCTAACCTAACCTATCCCCTACAGGTAAAATTAAGGTGTTTTAATAATCAACTAAAATAAAATTATCTATGTGGGTTTTTTTTTTGGGGGGGGGGGGGGGGGACTTAAATTAATCCAAAAATATAAAAAATTATCCTAAAAATATTAAATATTCTTGCCTCTAAAAAATATTCCAGCGGCAACAAATGAAATTCAATACACAGATGTTTTATGCAGATGTTTGGTACACACCTGCATGACGCGACACCAGGTGTGTGTGTGTGTGTGTGTATGTGTGTGTGTGTGTGTGTGTGTGTGTGTGTGTGTGTGTGTGTGTGTGTGTGTTTTAGTCAATGTATATTTATGGTGCCTGTCGGGTTCAGATGAAAGGTCTTTGAGCCAGAGACTGAAAGGTGAAAAAATTATACTGCATTTTAATAACTGTGTGTGTGTGTGTGTGTGTGTGTGTGTGTGTGTGTGTGTGTGTGTGTGTGTGTGTATAGATCTTCCTGTTTGTGAGTGTGCATGTGTATGTAGATCTTCCCGTGTATGTGTGTAGATTTTCCTGTATATGTATGTGAGAGAGAAAGAGAGAGAGAGAGAGAGAGAGCAATAACAAATTAACCTAAACTACACCACTTAACCTAGCCTAACCCTACATCACTTAACCTAACCTAACCCTGCATCACTTACCAGGTGGAGGATGCCATAGACGTTTACTTCAAGAGGTTGTGTGGCGGGGAGGAGGTGATGAGGGCACACCTACGAGAGCCCAGCTGGCGCCAGACGACCACCCCCAGGATCAACAGGTCCCGGCCCGTCATACCTCCCCTACTGGAGCTTCACCTTATACAACTAGGCAACAAGGTCAGGTGCTCCTTATATCGCCTTATATTACTTGGGTATAAGGTCAGGTGTTCCTTATTTAACTAGGGTATAAGGTCAGGTGCTCCTTATTTAACTAGGGTATAAGGTCAGGTGCTCCTTATATAACTAGGGTATAAGGTCAGGTGCTCCTTATATAACTAGGGTATAAGGTCAGGTGCTCCTTATATAACTAGGGTACAAGGTCAGGTGCTTCTTATATCGCCTTATACTACTAGGGAACAAGGTCCAAGTAGGAGAGAGGAAAGCGAGAAAGAAGGGGGTGGGAGAGGAGAAGAAAGGGGAGGAGAGAGGGGAGATTAGAGAAGGAGGGGGAGGGGGGGGAGCTTATAGTTGAGGTACAGATAATTTATTTTTTAAGAGACGAGATAAAATTTAATAAATGACATCCGTCGTTATAAGATTGTGTTCGGTTTAACTTTTGGTAGATTTGGGGTTTAACTTTTGGTTGATTTTTTTTTTTTAATTTTTGGTTTAATTTTTGGTTGATTTTTTTTATTAATTTTTGGTTTAATTTTTGGTTGATTTTTGGTTTAATTAACGACGCGAGGTTGTCATGAGAGTCAGGACTGGGAAGGTAAACACAAACTGGATCAATTAGCTGCTCAGTGTGGGATGCCTGACGTAACCAGCCAACACTGTAAGATAATAAATAAATAAATAAATAACTAAATAAAATAAAAACATACGAGTACTGTATTTATAAATGAGATAAGTTTTTTTAAATAATTCTAGTTATTATAAGTGATTTTATTAATTTTTTTCCATATGCTTTACTGTTATTGAACGATGTATAATTATATAAAAAAATATTATTGTACTTATGTCTTTGTAACTTTGTGTTATTTTTGCCCTTATTTTGTTATTTTGGTTATTATTTTGTTATTTTTTTCCTAATTTTGGTATTTTTTTGTAAACTTGGGCAGAATTTTGTGTCCAGGAGGAAATTCTCAGGTGAAGTTAACTCTGGTGGAATTTTTGTGTGAATGAGGTGGTGGAGGTGGCAAGACTCACTCACCTGGAAGAGCTTTAGCGCCAGGGAGGAGGGAGATCAGATTACCTATATCCTATCGAGTCTCACCTGGGGATTTGGGGGGGGGGGGGGGATTCTTAAACACTCTTTCGATAAATTATTTCCGCAACTGATGGGTGAAGATTGGAAAGTGGTTTACTAAGTTACCTGTTATATATGGTATACAAATGTCTGTCTGTCTGTCTGTTTGTAATGTAGGAGGAAGGATTAGGATATATATAATAGACAGGTAAGAGGGATGGATCATTTACCTGTATATCAAGATGACAGAAGCGTCTTCCTTCCGGGTGTTGAGATATTGATGGTGAAGGAAGGAGGGGGGGTTGGAGGAAGGGGGAGAGGGTACTGGAGGTAGGAGGAAGGGCAGGTGGAGATTGAGGGAAGGAAGGATGGAGTGGGGGGTAGGAGGAAGGGAGAGGGTAGTGGAGGGAGAGGTGTAGAAGACAGGGTGTTTCTCTCTCTCTCATTCATTCATTGGACAGGAGTGAAGGAAAGAGGGTGGGGGGGGGGTGGTATTCACAGCCTAAGTGTTATTATGTAAACAAAGTCACGTGGTTGTGGTGGGCGGGACATTGACTTCTTTGTTTACTCCTTCAGCTGACCATCGGTGAGGCGGAGGTGGCCCGGGTACGCTTCCGACGAGCTGCTGCTGCCGCCACGCTGGGTCCTTCTTCAGGTAGGTGTTGTCTCCAGGCATACACTAGGTCTCTCTCTCTCTCTCTCTCTCTACACACACACACACACACACACACACACACCACAATTTCGAAAACATATTAAATCAGAGTTCATCTCCTTACTTGATGCTCTTTGAAGACGCCTGGTAATTCCCGGCCCAGAATACATCATCTTGGTGAGGCAGATTGAGGCGTCGACAAGTGACCTGAGATGGTGATGGTGATGGTGGTGATGGTGGTGATGATGATGGTTGTAGTGGTGATGGTGATGGTGGCGACCTGTGGTGTAATGGTCAGCATGCTCGCCTCTCAGTACTTAATACATATATACAAAATTCGTTCATCCATTCATACTTAAGTACATACATAAAAAAATTCGTTCATACATATATACATACATACATCAATAAAGGGATAACATTGAACCCTCGTAAAAAAATAAAGTTTTATTTTATAACAAACTAAAACACAAGACCCACAAGGTAAAACAAACAAACAAACACAGACAAACAAACACAAAAATATACACCAAGCTGGACTGAAAATAAACTTTGATACAATTCGTTATACAAACACACACACACATTCAAACACAAATGAACATCCTGGTCTAGTTATAGTATACATAGATGATACAATATGTATGTATGTATGAATGAAACGAATTTTTGTATGTCTATGTGTATATATGTATGTATGAATGTACAGTATAGTGAGAATAAACTTTTCAATATTGCTTTCTGTCATTAGCCCGTCTCAGACACCTTACAAGCAGCCCGTGTCTCTTACAGTACGACTCGACAACTCCCCACTAATTCTGTCATCTTTTCGTCTCAAATTGATCATAGTCTTGTAATTCCATCTCAATGTCCATCAATTATTTCAAACCTCAGTGGAAAATTTGCTCAGTTAATTGGGTGTTTCGTCTCGCTCTGAATGTTGTCTTAGTAATTAATGGTGTTTTGTTGGTCAGTTATTCGTTCAATGTTATTATTGTTATTATTATTGTTATTATTATTATTCCACAACACGAAGATGAACAGTTAATAACGTATAAATATCCCTTTAGACAAAATACAATTCGATGGTCAGATCATAATATAAGGTCGGCTTTAAACATAACATTAGGCCAGGTTCATGTGAGGTCAACATTACAGTTACATAATTAGTGTGAGGTCAAGGCAGGTCACGCTAAGTTCACTTTAATGTCGATGATAAATGAAAATAGGTCAAGTGGTCAGGTAATTTGCTCAGGTGCAGTAAATTTTATTCACATCTGTTATATTAACGTGAAAATATTACATAATCTTTCCACCAATCACCATCCAATCACATAATCACTCCACCAATCACAGAATCACTCCACCAATCACATAATCACTATAATCACTCCACCAATCACAGAATCACTCCACCAATCACAGAATCACTCCACCAATCACCATCCAATCACATAATCACTATAATCACTCCACCAATCACAGAATCACTCCACCAATCACAGAATCACTCCACCAATCACCATCCAATCACATAATCACTGCACCAATCACATAATCACTCCACCAATCCCCCATCCAATCACAGTCAAGTTATGATAAACAACTCAAAAAATATTAATTTCACTCTATAAAGAAAACGAAGATTTAAATATTTTTTTTTTACCTAAACTTGTAACTCCGAAATTAAACTGATGTTCTAAATTAACTTTCGTTTTTGTTGACAAATTTTGTATCCGACTGTAATTGGTTCTGCGTGCGTTGATTGGCTGTATTATCGAGTGTGTTACAGTGGAGGTAAAATCGATACTGTAGTTATTGCTGTCGGTCAATAAGTGGGATTTTTTGTTTTGTTTTTAGGTTACAGAATTATGACGTAGGTTAGATTACAGAGGTGGATTTTCGGATTACAGTCAGGAGTTATCGGGTTACAGTTAGGTGTTGTTGGGTTACAGTCAGGAATTATCGGGTTACAGTTAGGTGTTGTTGGGTTACAGTCAGGAGTTATCGGGTTTCAGTCAGAAATTATCGGGTTACAGTTATTTATTATCGGGTTAAAGTTCTTGATTTTTATAAAGCTGGGGGGTGCAATGAGGAGAGGGTGGTGGGGGGGGGGGGGGCAGGAGGCATGCAAGGGAGAAGATTCTATCAGTTTATCAGTCAGTCAGGGAGTGAGGGACAAACACAGGTATATTGAGCTAAAAAAAATTAACTTAAAATATAAATGAATTGAAAAAATAAACGTGGGATTAGGTCGTTAGGTTAGGTAGGTCTTTGGTAATGAAGATTGATATGATTTGATTGTTTAAGGAGGTTAGTTTTAGGTGGAATTAGTGCAGTCAAGTGTATTTTTACCTGGATGTTATCTCTCTCTCTCTCTCTCTCTCTCTCTCTCTCTCTCTCTCTCTCTCTCTCTCTCTCTCTCTCTCTCTCTCGCATGCACACTTGCAGGAGTCTGTCAACATTTCACTTTATTATTATTATTATTATTATTATTATTATTATCATTATTATTATTATTATTATTATTATTATTATTATTACTGTGGTTCTGACGTGTGTGGGTCCTACAGGTGGGCCCCTGAACCAAGAGTACGTGTCTAGCCAGGACCCTGAGGGCAACACCGTACAGGGCCGCATGACCTCCGTGCCCAGGGCCAGGTGCTGCAACTGTCCCGAAGCTGCCGCCGCTGACCTCGTGGTGGACCAGCTGGTGAGGATGATGCGGAAGGTCGTCCTTGATATTATGGAGGACAACGCCACCTCCAGCCTCCTGAGGTGAGGAGTAGAGACTTTTATTTCTCTCTGTGTCTCCTGCTGCTGGGGTCATGCCTATTGAACCTAACCTAACTTAACCCAACCTAACTTAACCCAACCTAACCTAACTTAACCCAACCTAACTTAACCCAACCTAACCTAACCCAACCTAACCTAGCTTAACCCAACCTAACTTAACCCAACCTAACCTAACTTAACCCAACCTAACTTAACCCAGCCTAACTTAACCCGCCTTATTAACTTATTCCTCTCCCCAGCACTTTGAAGCTCCGCCAGGTCTTGTGGGTGACTTTGAAGCTCCGCCAGGTCTTGTGGTTGACTTTGAAGCTCCGCCAGGTCTTGTGGTTGACTTTGAAGCTCCGCCAGGTCTTGTGGTTGACTTTGAAGCTCCGCCAGGTCTTGTGGTTGACTTTGAAGCTCCGCCAGGTCTTGTGGTTGACTTTGAAGCTCCGCCAGGTCTTGTGGTTGACTTTGAAGCTCCGCCAGGTCTTGTGGTTGACTTTGAAGCTCCGCCAGGTCTTGTGGTTGACTTTGAAGCTCCGCCAGGTCTTGTGGTTGACTTTGAAGCTCCGCCAGGTCTTGTGGTTGGCTCTCCCCGCTGTGTCGTCAAGTGGAGCACCCGGGGGCATCTCTTTCTCCTTGTCTCTGTGTTTCAATGTCTTAGTCAATTTTTCTTCTGCTCTCTTGATTGTCTTGTGATGTGTTGTCTTGTGTTGCAGTGTGGTGTGTTCTGTTGTGTTGCTTTGTGTTGTGTTGCAGTGTGGTGTGTTGTGTTGTGTTGCTTTGTGTTGTGTTGTCTTGTGTTGCGGTGTGGTGTGTTGTGTTGTGTTGCTTTGTGTTGTGTTGTGTTGTGTTGCAGTGTGTTGTGTTGTGTTGTTTTATTTCATTCTCTTTTCTCTCTAGGTTTTCATCCTCTTTTCCTACACCTTCTCTGTTCTTTCTCTTCTTCTCTCTCTTGGTTTTTCTTTTTTGTTTACCTTTAGTGTAATTTTTCTTCTCTTCCTCCTCTTCCTTTCTTCCTATTCTCCCATCTTCTCCTCCTCTTCCCCTCCTCTTCTCCTCCTCTTCCTCCCTCTTCTTCTCCTCTTCCTCCCTCTTCTCCTCTTCTTCCAGCTCCTCCTCCTCCATCATCCTCGCCAGATCTCTCAATCTCTCGTGGCCTCTGGGTGTGTATTATCACGTTGGTGGTGAGATCAGCCTCCACACACACACACACACACACACACACACACACACACACACACACACACACACACACACACACACACACACACAGGACTGGTTTAAAGAGAAGATGGTGTAGTAAGTGGTGCACAGTCCGCCATTATACACATTATGGCGTCCATTATAGTGACGTGTGATCACCTTGGGTTACCGGCGGCGCCTCTGTACCTGAATGTGCTTTACCTGGTGGAGAGGGGTGGGTGGGGGGTTACATGTGTTACCTGGTGGGTTAGGGGTTACATTTGTTACCTGGGGGATACCTGTTACCTGGGGGGATACGTGTGTTACTTGGGGGTTATCTGGGGGGGGGGGATACCTGTTACAGTACCTTGACCTAGCCTAACTTACAGGTAACTTGATAACTTAACTAACTTAATTTGGCAATAACTTGACTTTATCCACGAGGCCCTTAAATCATGACCTTATCCACGAGGCCCTTAAATCATGACCTTATCCACGAGGCTCTTAAATCATGACCTTATCCACGAGGCCCTTAAATCATGACCTTATCCACGAGGCCCTTAAATCATGACCTTATCCACGAGGCCCTTAAATCATGACCTTATCCACGAGGCCCTTAAATCATGACCTTATCCACGAGGCCCTTAAATCATGACCTTATCCACGAGGCCCTTAAATCATGACCTTATCCACGAGGCCCTTAAATCATGACCTTATCCACGAGGCCCTTAAATCATGACCTTATCCACGAGGCCCTTAAATCATGACCTTATCCACGAGGCCCTTAAATCATGACCTTATCCACGAGGCCCTTAAATCATGACCTTATCCACGAGGCCCTTAAATCATGACCTTATCCACGAGGCCCTTAAATCATGACCTTATCCACGAGGCCCTTAAATCATGACCTTATCCACGAGGCCCTTAAATCATGACCTTATCCACGAGGCCCTTAAATCATGACCTTATCCACGAGGCCCTTAAATCATGACCTTATCCACGAGGCCCTTAAATCATGACCTTATCCACGAGGCCCTTAAATCATGACCTTATCCACGAGGCCCTTAAATCATGACCTTATCCACGAGGCCCTTAAATCATGACCTTATCCACGAGGCCCTTAAATCATGACCTTATCCACGAGGCCCTTAAATCATGACCTTATCCACGAGGCCCTTAAATCATGACCTTATCCACGAGGCCCTTAAATCATGACCTTATCCACGAGGCCCTTAAATCATGACCTTATCCACGAGGCCCTTAAATCATGACCTTATCCACGAGGCCCTTAAATCATGATCTTCTCCAGCAGACTTAATACTTGTGAAGGGCGGGTTGGTGTGTCGCTGGGGCCGTGCTGAGGTGGGCTGACATGTTCCGGGTATTGTTGATTCAGTAGTTTACAGTATGTCTCTTCCTCCTCCTCCTCTCCTCCCTCTTCCTCCTCCTCCTCTTCCCCCCTCCTCCTTCTCTTCCTCCTCCTCTTCCCCCCTCTTCCTTCTCTTCCTCCTCTCCCCCCTCCTCCTCCTTCTTCCCCCGACCTCTTGTTGATGTACCTGGTTCGCAGTATGGCTGTCGGTCTCTATGTCTCTGTGTCCCTATGTCTGTATGTCCGAATGCGTCTCTATGTCCATATGTGTCCGAATGCCTGTCTCTGTCCATGTCTGTCTATGCCTGTCTGTCTGTGTGCCTGTCTAGTGTCTGTACCTTGCATTCCCTGTCTAATATTACTGTCTATTTGTCTACCTGTCTGGATCGGTGTGCAATTGCCTGTCTAGTGTGTGTAAGTGTAATTGTATAAGGCTCATGAAACTGCATTAATGTATTAGTTATGCAAATGAGCTGAATAATGCAGTAATCCTCAAATATATTCCCACCTACATTACCTGCCCAGCTGTAAGTGGATCACCTGAGGATTATATACACCCCCAGCTTATTTCACCTGAAGATAAGACAACCCAGCTTATTTTACCTGAAGATTAAATGTAATCCGGGGTTAAGCATTCACCATTGTGTTATTAATAATTATGGATAAATGGATAAGTTTACATTATAGGGTGAAAAGGATTACTGTGCTGCTGGGTAATATTGCTTTTAACACCCCTCTAGTAAGTTAGGGAGCAGGATTAAGGGTTAGGTTGGATAATCCAGGTTTAAGCGTTTGCCATTGTTCCATTTGTGCAGTCGCTAAAACAACTCTCTGTGTATACTTTGTGGGAAACAATATGAGACCATGGACGATAAATATTGGTATATGAGGGCTGTCACTAGTCACACTGAGGGCTGTCACTAGTCACACGGAGGGCTGTCACTAGTCACACGGAGGGCTGTCACTAGTCACACTGAGGGCTGTCACTAGTCACACGGAGGGCTGTCACTAGTCACACGGAGGGCTGTCACTAGTCACACTGAGGGCTGTCACTAGTCACACGGAGGGCTGTCACTAGTCACACGGAGGGCTGTCACTAGTCACACGGAGGGCTGTCACTAGTCACAATTTCGGAGCATATCGACCCCCACCTCCACAGATAGTTGTTTTAGCTACTGCATATACGAACTCGGCTGAATCGGCTGAGAGAACAGAAAGATTGCATTGCTCTCAACAGCCTTGCAACAGATAGAGCCTTGTTGATTACGGTTGCAATTCGTATTATTGGTGATATTATGCTTCTAATTATACTCAGTTGGTAGGTGTGAATTGTTGATAGTCTGATAGATTAATTAAGTTGCGGGTCATAATGCTTTTAAGAATGTACTGTATTTAGGTTGATAATTAATAGGGGTTATAAATTCTTCTCTAGCGTCTTCTTCTTCTTCTTCTTCTTTGCTTGTTTTTCATGTTATTATTATTGTTATTATTATTATTATTATTATTATTATTTACATTGATATTATTAGTTACATTATTTACATTGTTAATATTATTTAAATTACTTTACTGTTGTTATTATTATAGTAGTAATAGGGTGGAACGCTTAATCTCCTGAACGACTTAATATTCCTTGACGCAACACATAGTTAAGATAGTTTAAATATGCTTTTAAAATAGATACGGGAACAAGAAGGTAATGAAGGGAATGCCTGGGATGTGGGTTAGCGTGGTAGTGGGCGTGAGTTGGCGTGGTAGTGGGCGTGGGTTTGGGGACTCGTAAACTCAAACATCAAGGGACTTTGTAAACACCCTGCACAAACTTTCACCCGGTGCGAAACTCCTAAAACTTTTCTGCCAAATTCCTCGCCCAGAACCCCACCTTTAAGCGCCACGCATAAACCGCTATCAGGAAATACTTTGGTAAGATTTTCTCAGCAACAAGTAAAATCTGTAGGCTCTCGGAATTTCTGGTGCCTGAGGGAAGTGAATAAAGATGGTCTGAACGCCGCCATAACGCTTTGTTTACGAGTCGTTGGGGGGGTGTCTTCGGGTAGGTCCATTCTGTGGTGGGGGAGTCGCTAGGTGAGTCCATTTTTGGGGAAGGGGGAGGTCTTGGGTGAGTTTATTCCAAGGAAGGGGGAGGTCTTGGGTGAGTTTATTCCAAGGAAGGGGGAGGTCTTGGGTGAGTTTATTCCAAGGAAGGGGGAGGTCTTGGGTGAGTTTATTCCAAGGAAGGGGGAGGTCCTCAGGGATAGATATGTTTAGCCCCAGTCCCGACAGACACCGCCACAGACACAGGTACAGCTGCGTCAGATCTGAACATAATCCTGTGAGCTGACGCAGAAATCTTACAGCTTCTCTCTCTCTCTCTCTTCATCTTCTCTTACTCCTCCTTCTCCTTCATCTTCTCTTACTCCTCCTCCTCCTCCTCCTCCTCCTCCTCCTCCTCCTCCTCCTCCTCCTCTCTCATGTACCCCTGTCAGGCGTCACACCAGTCTCATGACAAACTAACCAATCTAGCCCTCTCTCTCCTCCCCAACATCATCGTTTCTCTTCCTCATTCCTCCTCATTCTCTCTCTCCCTCATGCCTTAGAGGATCTGTGTCGTGATTGGTGTAATTTTAGAGAATCTGTGTCGTGATTGGTGTAACCTTTAGAGATTTTGTGTCGTGATTGGTCTAACCTTAGAGTATCTGTGCCGTGATTGGTGTAACCTCAGAGGATCTGTGTCATGATTGGTCTTGCTTGTAATGTGTGTTTTGTAATAGAGAGAGAGAGAGAGAGAGACGTGACCACAACACACACACAGTCAAAGTCCAACAGGGTTCAGAGTTCCCCAAACTTAGACGTTGCCCCCGGCCGTCCCTCACACACACACACACACACACACACACACACACACACACACACACACACACACACACACACACACACACCTTACCACTACCATCATTACTACTAGCGTTAGTGTAGTTGAGTCTTGGTGTAATATGGGCGCCATTCTGGACTTTATTTACCATATGCCAACCAATTAGACGCTTTCTTTCATCTTTAATTACGAGGAAAATTTATCTTATGAGTTAATGAGAATCCGAACTTTTCCTAAACAAACGTTGAGAATGAAAAAAAGTTAAATGAATGGGAAAGATTAAAAAAAGGTTAGAATGAGTGGAGGAAAGTTTACAATAAAGTCTAGAAAGTTAGACATTTTTAAAAAGAAAAATGTTATGAAAAGTTTTTTGGGGGTTGGTTAAAAACATATACAGATAAAGTCAGAAAATCTAGGAAAAGTAATAAATCTGACCAAAGTTTCCAAAAAAAGTAGAAATTTAAGAGTATAATAAAAAATATATATATTAAAAAAAGTTCCAATAAAAACTGGACGACTTTCAACAATGTTTGGTGTTTTGCCACAAAGCTTGAGTGGTATACAGCAGCAGGGAATCCACCACAGTAAAGGTGATGTAGGAACGTTTGTCGGATGGAACAGTGAAATGTACTGAGCTGTCGGGGGAAGCTGACTCAAGCACGCACTCACGTAAACAAGCACTCTTAGTTGTAGGTACTCATCCAAGAACTCACTCTCAGGCCTCATGAAATATGCACCTACATAAACATTTACTTCCACAAGCACAGACTAACACAAGCACATATTCACTTGCAGGGCCAGACAGATTTTATTTGTGCCTGTGAAAGCGTGTTTGAGAATGTAAATGTGCTTGCAAGAGGATGGGTAAGGGGGGCGGGGCGGATCCTTCAGAAGCTGACGGCATTATAGATACGCAATCACTGGCAAGCAAAGAAAAATCAACTGCTTTTGTAAATTTCTCAAGATTCTTATCTCATGTAAAATGCATCCTTAAAATCCAAAATTGGTAGGACGCGCTTGCAACAGTCATTTGTACCTGCCTCTACTGGTTATGGCAGTCACTACTTTATCCAGCACCACTCATATATGCAAGCATTTACCACCTCACGCGTGTGTAAACTCGAACACACCTACTCCCACTCACAAGCACAATCAAGCACAATCTCCAGCACTCACCTGATACAGTGGCTGGCGGGTCTTGTGAAAATTGGCAGCATTATGTTTTTCGGCGGCGTAGTAATTGAGGTGAATAAGCAGAAACAACATTTTTATAGTGTTCAGATAGTGGCTCCTGATTACATTCTGATTAACAGTATATAACAGTATAGCCTCCTATCAGATAAAGGTTGTTTGGCGGTGGTGGTAACAAGGTGGTGTCACTTTTTTCAGGTTAAAGACATAGCATTATCTTGTTCCGTCTAGATTCATTATTAAAATTATGCTCATCTGTTGGTAATTGTTTCTTGTAAGGGGAATAATTTTGTCTTGCTTAATTCAAATAATGAGGAAAATGTTTAGGGTGGGTGGCTGGGGGAGGGGGGGTGGCTGGGGGAGGGGGGTGGCTGTGGTAGGGGGGTGGCTGTGGTAGGGGGGTGGCTGTGGTAGGGGGTGGCTGGAGTTGGGGGGTGGCTGGGGTAGGGGGTGGCTGGGGTAGGGGGTGGCTGGGGTAGGGGGTGGCTGGGGTAGGGGGTGACTGGGGTAAGGGGTAGCTGGGGTAGGGGGTAGCTGCCTCTCGTCCACAGGAGAGTAAAAAAACTGCCTGTGTATATAATGTGATAACGGTGTGTGTTTCTCCCCAGGGCTCGTGTGTCCCGCCAGAGGTTGTCAGCGTCGCTACGTGATGAACGGACTCGCTCTTCTTCCTCGTCGTCAAGTTCCTCCTCGTCCTCCTCCACGTCATCATCGTCGTCTGTGTCCAAGGTGGCCATCATCGCGGCCGTCAACAACAACACTACTGATGTGCCTCACACAGATGGCCCACCCTCAGTGGCCTCCTCCCCCTCCTGCTCTTCTCCCTCTTCCTTGTTTTCCTCTCCCTCCTCCACCTCCTCTACCTGCGAGGTCAAGAAGGAAGGTGGAGGTAGAGGCAGTGAGACACACCTGGCCTCTCCCAGTGTCGAGGACGAGGAGTCGAGTGCCTTCTTGTCGACAAGTGAGGTGGTGTCTCAGTCGACGCCGTCAGCGGGGACCTCCCACATAAAACATGTCGAACCCATCTTTCTCCGCTGCCCTAAGAGAGTGGAGGAGAACCTGGCTGCCTCTCACTCCTTCGTCAGATCCCGCGAGGAGGCGGGTCCTCACGCCCTTAGAGGCATCCTGTCCCCTAACAAGAGGGCGGAAAGTCGCACCACCGCCGGAGATGAACTTCAAGTCAGACTGAACGCCATACTCCGCTCGAGTCGTCGTGAGAGTGACATATATGGTAACTACTCGTCCTCGAGGCTACCTGAAGCGAGATCCGTCGAGGAGGAGATGGCGTCGTCGTCTCTCTCGGAGTCTGTCTCGTCTAGTCAGCTCAATTACTGTGATCGCCTGGAGGCCCCAAACTATGACTCCTGGAGTTTGTACGAGGAGTCCTCGAGTCAGCATTTGGCCCAGGTCAGCGACACAAATGGATACTCGGGTACAAACACCTCCAGTCCCAAGTTCCAACCCGAAGCTTCCAGTGGTCAGGACGCCACCTCTCCTACTCAGAAAAGTGAACAGTCTGAGTCCCACTCTACCGCACCTGAGCCCGAGGCTGACCTCCAACGACCTAACTCCTCCATCTACCCCAAGACTCCACGTTGCTCCATCTTCACTATAAGTGGCACTCTGGCGGACCCCTTCGGCACCAGCGCCAAATATTCCCTCAGAAGCCTTTCAACAGCTCACTTCTAATGTCAAGACGAGGTCCGAGCACCTCCCTCAGACACATTAGTTGACCATCGTGTACTGCAGCTCTACAGACATAAGGAACTACTAAGTCGTGATATAGTGCCATAGGAAGAGCAGTGTAGATAATGTTGTTATTTTTGTATTCAGCATAATCCATGGTGTGTAGTGCTGGACGGTCCAGGGACGCCTCAACAAGATGAACAACGGTAATGAACAGCGATCATTGGCTCCCCTAAAAGCAGTCTGGCAGAATCCACGCTTATACGGGTATACCATGCACATATTGGCTCTTGCTCATCATGGTGTCCGCTATTACCTACCACCACTGCCCTCCCACACATCACTCACCAACTTAACATTAACCAAACTGTTATTTGAGGGTCAGTAGAAGACGCCATAGTGGATAAGGACCAATTGCCGCACGTTATACCCGTACACGCGTGGGTTTCGTTCTCTTGCTCGCCAGGACCACCCAGGCGTGATCTCTTGGATTCATTTATCTCGTGGTCAGCATCATAGGCTGACCCTCACACTTTCTTCTACATATCAGCTCCCATAGGTCTAGCAGAGATAGTCTCTCTTGACAAGTCACCTACATGTCTGTCACTCCTCTGAAACACGTCACTCACGTCTCTGAGACACACACACACGTCCCTAACCCACATGTTTGTAACTCCTCTGTCACTCCTCTGAAACACGTCACTCATACTTAAATCCAACACCTTGTTATCCCTCTGCCCTCGCTACCAGACGCTCTCAACGATGTAAACATTATCCTCCCACACCCTTACTTGCCTCTTGCCTTACCCACCATAACACCTTCCCTTGCCTCACCCACCATAACACCTTCCCTTGCCTCACCCACCATAACACCTTCCCTTGCCTCACCCACCATAACACCTGCCCTTGCCTCACTCACCATAACACCTTCCCTTGCCTCACCATAACACCTTCCCTTGCCTCACTCTCCTCAACACTTCATTTATTTAGGTACACACATTGCCTCAACCTTCCCTCTATTCATATCAACTCCCTGTGTAAACAACTCCACCTTTGTGTTGATGTTTGTGTTTATTGACGGGGTATATGAGGGACTCGACAGTTGCCTTGAGTGAGTGAGTGTGTGTGTGTGTGTGTGTGTGTGTGTGTGTGTGTGTGTGTGTGTGTGTGTGTTTGTTTAGTGTTTTGGTGTTAGCATGAGACTGATGTTTGGACCCATAAACACACTCTTGACGTCTTTTTGACATATTGTACATATACACACACACACACACACACACACACACACACACACACACACACACACACACACACACACACAAAACAATACCCTGCCAACTTTGGGACGTGTGATATGACCTCTTGATAACAGTTGTGTTTAATTAGTTAGGGTAAAGTCTGTGATGTACCTCCTTCCGCCAGACGTTATTGTACTTGGAACTCATTTTGCATCAGTTATCCCTAGCGTCAAGCTCGTTTTCTGTTCCCAGGGATAACTTCAGAAGATCACAAACATGGCTTCTCTGTCTTTTCCTTTCTCTCCGGTTATCTTGGTTTCAAATCCTCCATCTAGAAAGTAAATTAAATATACAGTTGTTGAAATATTTTAAGCTTTTCACCAGCCTGTTGGTTCAAATGAATTTTTCACGATCCTTCAGACACAACGACCTCAGAGTTCCTTTGTAGTTACATTAGTTCATCTTCTTTATGCTCTCCCACTTTAAATTCTTTCATGGGAGTTGGCAATTCCGGCGTCGACTCAGCCGTCAAAAGTATTAGCATATTGCAACAACTTCAGCTCTCTCTCTCTCTCTCTCTCTCTCTCTCTCTCTCTCTCTCTCTCTCTCTCTCTCTCTCTCTCTCTCTCTCTCTCTCTCTCTCTCTCTTTCTCTCTCTCTCTTCTCATTTGTTCCTATTATGTCTGATTTTCATTTAGCATAACACATCATTAGTGCATCCGTGAGTAAGATCATGGCGACTCTGCATCCTTAAAGACTCTTAAGTTATTTATATACAGTAACTGGGAGGCTGAGACTACACCCCCCACCCCCACCCCACCCCACCCCAATCACTCTATTAAGTCGATCTAGCCAGCATCTGAGCTATATAACCCTCTATAACACTATATATCTATAATGTATGCTCATTATATTACTATATTATAAAAAACTACTATGTGCAATTTGTTATATATATATTTTTGATGTAGATGTTGTATATAATTGTTCCATTTTTCATGTTTTTTTGTGATTTTAATTTTTTTTTTATTTATTTATTTTTTATTTTTTTACCTGGACACTTAAGGTTAATGAATACTGTCTTGGTTAATTCTTCCTTCCTTCCTTCCTTCCTTCCTTTCTTCCTTCCTCATCTTCCCTCCCTCTGCATCCCTTAGGTAACTTCCTTTCTTCCTTCCTTCCCTCTTCCTTCCTCCCTTCCTTCCCTCTTCCTTCCCTCCTTCCTTCTTCCTTCCTTCCTTCCTTCCTTCCTTCCTTCCTTCCTTCCTTCCTTCCTTCCTTCCTTCCCCCACCCTTGAGTATAATAATTTAACCCCTTCAGTGAGATAACTTAATCCCTTGAGTACAATGCCATTTTGCTCATAGGAATTGGTTATCGTCTGTAAACGTTTAAGATATCGTATTCAAGGGGTTACTTCCATGGCAGACACGAGCAGACAGTGTTACTTCCATGGCAGACACGAGTAGACAGTGTTACTTCCATGGCAGACACGAGTAGACAGTGTTACTTCCATGGCAGACACGAATAGACAGTGTTACTTCCATGGCAGACACGAGCAGACAGTCTTTTTTCAGCAGACAATCTTATTCCTGTAGACAGTCTTCCTCCCACACCAGCAGACAATCTTACTTCTACACCAGCAGGTAATCTTCCTCCTACACCAGATACCAACAGACAGTCTTCCACCAACAGCAGACACCAGCAGATAATCTTACTTCTACACCAGACACCAGCAGACAATCTTACTCCTGAAATTAAACAATCTTTCTTCGGCAGACAGTCTTCCTCTTACAGCGGCAGACAGTGTTGCACCTTCTTCGCGAGCGCCATTTTTTTCCCCAGGACGGACAGGAACATTCACAATCTCCTTCGCCCCCCAACGTTTCTAATTTATCTGGTTGGTGGAGATTGATGACGACCTTGTCTCTCCTAGGAGGAAAAAATGCCTCTGGTTGCAGCCCGTACCCTTCTCAGCCTGTATTTAACCTGTTTGAGTCTTTCTTGGCCTGTATTAGCCCTCTCTCAGCCTGTTTTTGACCTGCTTGCATTACTGTCAGCTTGTATTTGACCTGCTTGCATCACTATCAGCCTGTATTTGACCTGCTTGCATCACTATCAGCCTGTTTTGACCTGCTTGTAACTTGGCCTGTAACTGACTTACTTATGTCACTACCAGCCTGTGTCTTGGCCAGCCTGTATCTGTCCTGCCTGCCTCACCCAATCTCTCCTCCCCAGCTTGTATTTGCCCTGCATGTGTCGCCCTACCAGCCTGTATTCTGCCTTGCATCAGCGCACCAGCCTGCACCTGTCCTGTACCTTAATTATGGGACCTTCACCTCCTCTTACCAGCAATCACAGGTAAAATTTTCTTAGAATCAATATTTTTTCCGTTTTTGTATTTTATTAAATACTTTTATCCTGTCATTTCAAGCATTGATTTTTTTTTTGCGGAATTTTTTTGTTTTTAAAATTTTTCACGTTATAATTGAATCTACAACTCATAGATGTTTTTAAATCGTTTTATCGGGAAAATGTCAGGTTGGTCGATTACAATAAGGGTGAAAATGATATGTTGACGAGTAAGTATTGGGAAATGAAGGCACTTGAAGATTAAGAACCCCAGTTTATTTCCCCTGATGATTAAAAACACCTTAACGCTAACATAACATAACATAACATAACATAACATGACATAAACTATCCCCCGAGGTAGTGTAAGAGTCCTTAATCACCAGGTGTAACAAGCTAGTCCGCTTAATCTTCACGTGATGCGGAATGTGTCACGTTTACACTGGATATGACTTGAGACATATTAAAAAGTGAATAAAATGACTGGCGCGGCCTAAAACAGCCATAGTAACGAGACATAAGCCATTATATACAGTAGTTGTAGGTCAAACAAAAATGCTGATACAACCCTCATATTGCCTACTAAGACCCTGTTAGATTTTGTCCCTTAAACTGATGCAAAGTGAACGTGTCTAGTCAAGGTAGAGTCTCAGTACAGTATTGATGCCATTTTGAGGACGTTAATTTAGTCAGACATATAGACACTTTCTTATAATCTCCAGTTAAGGAAAATATAACATGTGGGTCTTTTGGAATACGAGGTGTTGGATTTACACACTGAACTAGAAAGTATATTATTGTTAGCCTTACAGAAAATATTGTATAGGAATATTTTTAAAGTTTTTGTGTGGATTTTTGCGTAAGAGTTGGATAGATATTTTATAATGTTTGTGTTCAGCAATAAATAGTTTTATATTCAAGAGTGTTTCAATCTTCGTGTTTCATTCAGAGTGATATGTGATGAATCTTTATTTCAGAGTGTTATGGATCAAGGAAGGTGTTTATCTACTAGTGAATCCTCAACAGATTTAAATTAATAACAAGATTAATGGGATATTAATCTGATAAACTAGGAATAAAACTGCATGAGCTCCGTACCCAACAGGACGAAGTTTCGAACCTTTATACCTCACATTATGAACCATCTGAATCTTCGAACCTCATCTGTATACGACACCAGTTGACTTACTAGCAGAACTACAGCAGCTATATTGTGTTTCTGTGGGATATTGATGTTCCTTATTGGATATAGGAGTTACTGAAGAGAGGAAATACCCACGATACAGTACCCAGGTGGAGAGGGTATCAGTGCCAACAATCAGGGCAGGTAAGACTTAGGAGGTATTATTCTGGTTCCTCAGTTTGATAGGAAAATGTGAGAGAGGTGAGATGTTTTCTGAACCTGTTGTGGGGATGTGGTAGACCATGTTCTATCTATCTATTTATCTATCTGTCTGTCTATCTATCTATCAGTTCGTGTGTGTATATCTATCTATCTGAAAATTAGGGTGCCCAATCTTCAGGTGATCCGCATAACGTGTAAACCCATAAAAATTCTGACTGGTCTCTACAGCCCGACTGCCCACTATATCACGGCCTGCGTTATACATTGCTAAGTGGGTTAAGACTCGGATTCAGGTCTCAATTTATTTTCGCTAGAGAACCAGAGCGCGCCAGAGCCTGTAGACGTTATTGGTGATCTTTACACCCGACGCTGGTTTGGTCTGAGTAGTGAACTGCAGTGTCTGACGTAAACTAGATTAGGTTTGGTTAGATTAGGATTAGTTAGCGTAGGTTAAGTTAGGTCTGGTTAATTTGGGGTCAGTTAGGTCTTGTGGTTAGGTTGGGTTAGGTTAATTCTGGTTGGATTAAGTCGGGTTAGGTTAGGTTAGGTGTCATGGTGTCTAGGGAGGGAGAAATACGGTGTGAGGGAAGGAGGGAGAGGTAAATTTGTAGCAAGTTTTATGGCTGGATGTCCTTCCTGTCACCAATCCACTTTAACAGATTAGAAACTGGGTATTATATGTAGGGTTTCCAATCTCCGCTCTCCCTCTTAACTGACAGGGCAAGGTGGCTACTCCTTGGGGTAATAAAATACTAGGTAAGGTTCACTGGGGTTAGGTTAGATTAAGTTACATCTGGGTAGGGTAAGTTAGGTCTACTTAGATTAGGTTGAGTAAGTTATGTAAGGTTAAAATAAGTTATACCTGGCTGGGTTAAGTTATAGGTTAGGTAAGATTAATTTAAGTTACTTCTAGTTAGGTTATCTCAGGCCCTGTTAGATTAGGTTATGTTGGATCTGGGTAATTCAAGTCATGTGTCATATTGTTTCGTACAAAGAGGACTGCATACATCCAGGTCAGGCAGATATAGACCAAGAACTCCCACACGTGAACCAGAATCCAATAAATATGCATCATTTTTCCTGGAAGTCTCCCAGATCGAGCGAAACTTATCGTATCTGAACGAATTATGAGAGAAATGCGAGAGTGAGGGAGGTGAGATGTGAGGTGAGGTGTGAGGGAATGAAGGAGGTAAGTGAAGTGTGAGGGAGGAGGGTGAGGTGTGAAGGAGGGACTTGAGGTGTCTGTGAGGGAGGGAGGGAGTTGAGGTGTCTGTGAGGGAGGGAGTGAGGTGTGAGGGAATGAAGGAGGTAAGTGAAGTGTGAGGGAGGAGGGTGAGGTGTGAAGGAGGGACTTGAGGTGTCTGTGAGGGAGGGAGTGAAGTTTGAGGGAGGGAGTTGAGGTGTCTGTGAGGGAGGGAGTGAGGTGTGAGGGAATGAAGGAGGTAAGTGAAGTGTGAGGGAGGAGGGTGAGGTATGAAGGAGGGACTTGAGGTGTCTGTGAGGGAGGGAGTGAAGTTTGAGGGAGGGAGTTGAGGTGTCTGTGAGGGAGGGAGTGAGGTGTGAGGGAATGAAGGAGGTAAGTGAAGTGTGAGGGAGGAGGGTGAGGTGTGAAGGAGGGACTTGAGGTGTCTGTGAGGGAGGGAGTGAAGTTTGAGGGAGGGAGTTGAGGTGTCTGTGAGGGAGGGAGTGAGGTGTGAGGGAGGAATTAAGATATAAGGGAGGGACAGGGAAGGTGAGGGGGGAAGGAGGTGAGGTGTGAGGGAAAGAGGGAGATAGGAAGTAAGAAAACGGCAGAAATAATATTGTGATTAAGTCAGAGGTGATGGATGGGATGATGGTGGTGAGGAGAGACAAAGAGATATTTTTAAGGGAGATATTTTTTGTGAGATAGAGAGACTTAGTTATTTATTAAGTCATATGATGGATGAGGTTTTGATGAGAGACAAGGAGATATTTTTATTTTTTTATGCTGATGAACTGTCCCTAAGCGTCGAATGTTTTGTTCCAATATCGTAAGAGTGTGTTATTTGTGGGGGGACTATAAGTTCTTCTAAAATCAAATACACTATCTTTGTAATATGCGTTTTTAACATTTTTTTTATTAATTATCACCTTAAAGTACTAGTTATTGTTAGTATTTATGGAATTGTTATATTTATTTTTTTATTTTCTTCTTTATAAAATTATCACGACAGCTGATCCACACACGTGATTAGTAAAACAACGCCAATTATATCCAACGAACCTATAATTATGTTGTGACCCGATTGTAGGGGAGACCATGATGCATATGTGGTTAATTATAGGGGACGATTATGACAAAAGGAGCATAGAAATATAAACTCGATAAAAATTCAACACAAAGTTTTCTAGAGTTTGGTAAATGCGCTTCAGTAACTAAGGTCTTTTAAGTGTTTATTGCTTCATTCTATACAAAATTATCCAGCAAAGACCAGTGGAATTTCTGTGTCTTTTAATATTCACCATTGACTTACCTGATTACAAGTCCAGGTTGTTTGATTTTTACGCTAACTTAGGTATACGTGTTTCACAAAGTTCTCTAAATCTCTGATGATTCTTTTCTCAATTATTCTCCCGACGCTGGACCTGCCTTCTGCCAGTACCTGTACCCTATACTGTAAGAGTTCAAGGAATAATCTCACCTCTGCCACCATTTGTAAGATCGTAAGAAGACAAATCTAACTTAATGTAACACTTACGCATTCATTCATAATTTTAACTATAAAGATCAACATGGGATATGACGGATTCTGACTTGACTGTTACTATTATTTTACACGAGGGATGTTTATAAAATGCAACGTAAACCAGCCAACGACTGTATATTAGTTAAAATTTTGTTAATACAGAATTTTTTGCAACTGACAACTGATTATGTCAACGATTACTGAAGCGGGTGAAAGCGAACATTACTACGCTTACCTAACACCCTGTGGCAGTGAAGTGACAATCTTGTTAACTATAAAATGACTCCCTTTGTGATCTCTACCACCTGGTTATGACGGCTGGAGTCATTTATTACACGCGAAGAGCAGGTAGAGTGTGTGTGTGTGTGTGTGTGTGTGTGTGTGTGTGTGAGGATCGCTGTCTCTGACCCCACACAACAGACAGCCAATATTGATGATGGTTCAGTTCAGTTGGTAATGGCAGTTTCTTTTCCCTGAAACCACAATATATTGAGAGGCTGTTGCTTCCTGCCAAGCTCCAGCTCCTAATTTATTTTTGCTATTGATCTGAGTTGGTGTTTCTATTATTGCGGGAGCTGGTATGCATGACCTGTGTTGGAAATGACAGCGGCAGAGGTGAACTGGCCAGACCTAACCTAACCCAAAACTACCCCAAACCTAACTAATCCTACGTAAAGTTAGACCTAACCTAAAACTACCCCAACCTAATTTAACCTTACATCTTCAAATCGTAACTTACCGCACATGAAGACCGTGTATTGTGTTCAAAGGTTATGTATGACAGACAAAACTCTGGCAAGAATTCCCTAAGTGCTTGACTCCATTGTAGCATCTCCCATATTAGACGTCACTTGAGTTGAAGACAAAACAGAGCCTTAAAATGCTCGTATAATACAGTTTCTCACTACTTCCTCACCATCTCATTTAACTTTTCTCCTAAAGACCAAATTTTGTGTCATAAAGAGTGATTAATGATAAAGAAATACCTTAGTTTTTATACTTTTTATTATTTTGTGAGTAATTTAGGAGTCAATCTTACGTGTCGGAATAGCAGCAAGTAATATAAATTGATATTGGAATAGAACTAATTTCATACAGGTTTGGTAAGAACTGGTTATATTAAAAAGAAAAAATGGTCTTGTCCGCTGGTAAGGTAACACGAGTTGTGTAATAAGACGAGCTGGTGTTGTGGAGAGAGGCGGTTTTGCCACATCTAACTCGTGACTTCATTTACACACCAATGGTCATTATTTCACCTTAAACATTATGTATTTATTGATCATACAAACGAATTTTCACACCGATATAAACGTATACATTTTTGTACACATAAACTTGTGCTATGGTTCGTATATTTTGTATTTCATTCCAGAGATATTTGGAGAATGTAATGAAAAGTGACACAGTTTAAATTGCTTCAGTTTTCATTACATTTCTGCTGTTGATGGATATTAAAAAATAACTGCGGTGAAGTTTTTTGATTTGGTGTGGTATGAGATGGTTAACTCACAGCTGTTTTATTTATATCAGTCATAGAGATTTATAGCATTTTTGACTGTAGTGGACGTGAGTTCTATATGAAGGTCTTAGCTTTTGGTATACACGAAGCGTTGCACTTGATCGCCTTCACTTCGCCAAACTATAAGGTGGCAGCATACTGTACCGGTTCATTCAGCATTACAGGTTATTAATTACATCTAGACGGGTTATTTATTAAGTTTAATGGAATTAGTGTTATTATCTTATGAATTACATCTCTCTCTCTCTCTCATTCCTTATTTACATGGAATCCTTTATTTTATTTCCACTCTCATACAACAGAGAGTCTTGCCTGTACCGAGAACCTGAATATTTACTTCAGCGTAGGAGTGAGCGGATAAAAATTTTAACTAAAAGTTTTTAATTTTCATTTTCGTCTCCCACGGGGTGAATGTGGGGACACATATTGCATTCTCTGGCAAATATTGGCCATTCCGATTTAAGTGAATTCCTTTAGATGTGAACTTCAAACGGTAAACGTTGGATTCCTTTAGGGAGGGGAGGGGGCTATCCTACAGTCTCACGCCTTATTATTGGTGAGTGTGGCTGGTCATTTTTATTTTATTATTTTTTTTTATCGTGCCAGTTTATGATTTTATTTAAATTTTATATGTCCTTTTGTTTAGTGCTTTAGGTTGTGAGGTCATCAGCTTTCATCGTATTTCAGTTTTAATATCCTTATGATTTCACCTGCTGCAAAATTTCCACAGCTGTTAAAAGTTTAGTCTTGGTGCTACTTAAAATAGTTTCTGCCCGGTCACAAAATACTTTCAACTACTGTAATCAAAATACTTTCCACGCCATACAAAATACTGTTACGACTCTCCTCCTTTCACCGCCCACCCAGCTTCCGCCACTGGTTACCATCGGCCAGGGTCGTATGTACAGAAGCAGTAGATATCTCACAAGTGTCGTTGAATTACCACAGGCTGTTCCACCAGTCTCCGGTAACTTCCCCAATGATCGGTATGAGTGTACAGACAAATAACAGGCAGGTAGAGTTCCACCAGGTCACAGAAACACACCTGTACACTGTAGTCTTCTTTAATAAACACTAATTCTTCACAACACTGTTAATGCTTCACCGCTGGACTTTTCACTTCGAATATATGCTGTAGTCATCTCACTTCCTGTATGCAATTCCTTAGTGTTTTTACTTTATATTGATCACAACATTTCCACTATACTTGCACGCCCGTTATCTCCAGTTGTTCTCCCATGTTTGTTGGCCTTTACTCTCTTGGAAGACACCGTTGACTGACTGTCTAGGCAGCTCCCGAGTTTTAATATACTTCCCGTCAGACGCCATGAGCATTCTAGGGACATCCAGGTGCTGCACGGCGGAACGAGAACGCCCGGAGAGTTCTAGAATGATCTAGGCTTATAATACATAAGTAAATCATAACAAAAAATGATGCAATACATTCTAGAATAATCTTACATAAGTAATACATCAATATATGCACAAAAATCTTCCCAAACTTGCCAAAATAACTGTTGCTTAGAATAGAAAATAATTAAAAGACCAAATTTACAAATATTATAACACCAAATTATGCCTCGGCAGATCACTACCTCCCACTAGAACTACCTCCCACTACAACTACCTCCCACTAGAACTACCTCCCACTACAACTACCTCCCACTACAACTACCTCCCACTAGAACTACCTCCCACTAGAACTACCTCCCACTAGAACTACCTCCCACTACAACTACCTCCCACTACAACTACCTCCCACTACAACTACCTCCCACTAGAACTACCTCCCACTACAACTACCTCCCACTAGAACTACCTCCCACTAGAACTACCTCCCACTAGAACTACCTCCCACTACAACTACCTCCCACTACAACTACCTCCCACTACAACTACCTCCCACTAGAACTACCTCCCACTAGAACTACCTCCCATTAGAACTACCTCCCACTAGAACTACCTCCCACTAGAACTACCTCCCACTACAACTACCTCCCACTACAACTACCTCCCACTACAACTACCTCCCACTACAACTACCTCCCACTACAACTACCTCCCACTACAACTACCTCCCACTACAACTACCTCCCACTACAACTACCTCCCACACCTAACACATAAGACCCACACAAGATAACCCTTACACCACACACTCGCCTCACCACCCAACCCGTGACCTCTTCTGCTGGCTAATGATTTAATAAGGTGTGTTAATGGGACCAAACCCCTCCCCTGATGAGGAAGCAATCTGCCCTTGAATTAGTATCAGCCTGGAGGGTCTTGTAATTAGTACCGAGAGCATGAGGAGCAGAGTGAGGGAGGGAAGGAGAGGGGGAGGGAGGGAGGGAAGGAGAGGGAGGGAGGGAGGGAGGGAAGGAGAGGGAGGGAGGGAGGTTATCCTTTGATCCCTTCCCCCTCCTCCCACCTCCCCTCTACCTCCCTTCCACCCTCCTTCCCTCCCCCTCCCTTCCACCCTCCTTCCCTCCCCCTCTCTTCCCTCCACTCCCTCCCTCCCTCCCCCTCCCTCCCTCCCTCCCTCCCTCCCTCCCTCCCCTCCCGATAATACCCTCAATACCTTTATAAAATATTGAGAATGATAATGGAAAAAAGACAATAAAATAGCAGTAAATATATAAGAATAAAAATACGCATTTGATATTAAATGTTGATAATAATAATAACAATAATAATAATAACACCGATGATGATAATAATAATAATCTTAGATAATCATAAAACAGCCAGAAACGACATAAAAAATTATCTTAAAAATATCAAGAAAAATTAACGTGGAAAATATTGTGGAAGGAAGAAAAAATTAATCTGGTGAAGGTGTGTGTGTGTGTGTGTGTGTGTGTGTGTGTGTGTGTGTGTGATAAAACTATGAATGGCTAGAGTCTCTGATTTATTACGACGCCATATTTTCAAGGGAGTAATAACACCGAGGTTTGACAAATGTTCCCCGTCACATATCAGAGTCCGGCTTCTCCCTCCCTCCCTCCCTCCCTGCCTCATACACCTAGACAGCCTAGTTCCCTCCCTTTTCTTCCCTCCCTTATCTCTCCTAACACCCTCTCTCCCTCCTTGCTTGTCTCACACCCTCCCTCCTTCTCACCCTCTCACCCTCCTTGCCGCCCTGACCTCAGTCCACCCTTGAACAATTACCTTACATGGATAACTGCCAATCGGACATTTCCCCAGCGTTCTGTGACCAAAATAAGTGTGAACAAAATCCTCACGAGCTCAAGTAGTAATGTCTTAAGAGTTAAACAAGATTACGGGAGATTTGTCCTGAACCCGCAACGTGGACGACCCCTCTCTCTCTCTCTCTCTCTCTCTCTCTCTCTCTCTCTCTCTCTCTCTCTCTCTCTCTCTCTCTCTCTCTCAGTACAGTTACCGTGGGTACAATGTCAGGAACCAAGTTTAAACGAAAAATGTCTTCTTTCTTTCTTTCTTTCTTTCTTTCTTTCTTTCTTTCTTTCTTTCTTTGTGTTTCTATCTTTCTTTCTCTACCTTAACCAAGCACCCAGGTAGTGATAGGTATAGTTAATCCTCAGGTAAAATAAACTAGGGTGCCAGATCTTCAGGTGATCCTACATCCATAACATCAATTGAAGAAAATATATGACAGGATATTTGTCTTCCCACCAGTCACCCGGCGTCATGAGGGGATGGAAATATCTTGGCTCTTTTACCTCAAATACATATCATAAATGTTGAATGTGTGTCTTGTTGGATCTTGTCTTTAAGGAATATTTTCAGTGTAGTGGTGAAGAGTGGTCGAGGTAACTTGGATTACTTTTGTCTCAAGTCATTCATGGGATTTTGTAGAACCCAGGAAATGTGTGTTTGTGGTTTTGATGCGATATGGACGGCAGTAAAAGCCTCTTGGGGTATGCCTGAACCTGTGGACATTTTGGTGAAGGAACGTATATAAAGTGTGTGTGTGTGTGTGTGTGTGTGTGTGTGTGTGTGTGTGTGTGTGTGTGTGTTCAGCTTGACGAAAGGAGCAATGGTACAAATTCTCTCTGATCGTGTAGTGTCATTTTCAACGGGGAGGTGACACAAACACTTACTTCCGACTCGAGTTAACCTGACATCAAAACAGCCATGGACACGAGTTACAGATCACACACAAGGTGAAGTAGATTATATTAGGTCAACAGCGGTGATGATGGGGTGAGCCGTAACAGGTCGAGTCAGGTCAAGTTATTCTGATAAGTTGGGAACGTCTCCATACTTCTAATTTTATTATTATTATCCAATTTTATAATGAATACAGAATTTGGTGATGAATGGCCTTAAACCTTCTTATTCTCTACTGTTTTATCTTAGTATTAAATTCTATGTCGCAAATTTAACCCTACAGTATATTAAAGCTTAAAAATAATGGTCCCCCTGACTCCCCAAACTTCACTTCAGGGACGCATAATTCAGGTCCAGGTGTGGATAATTTACCTCAGGGTCCCAGATGGTCCAAAATTTTAACCCAATTTATGCCCGGTCGTTATGTTTACGAGTTATGTATTTTAATGCGTATTTCCTTAGATCATTAAGACGAAAGCGTAAACATGTCTCTTGAAACAGACGACGCAAATTGTTCTCTGTCATATAAGGGAGAGTTTAGGTATGTGTGTGTGTGTGTGTGTGTGTGTGTGTGTGTGTGTGTGTGTGTGACTACATTTCATCTAACCTAACCCAATCTGACACCTAACCTAACCAAACCTGACTACTTCACCCAACCCAACACAACCCAACCCACCAATTTAAAACTAACAAATACGGGTTTCGAGTCTGGGTATTAGCATTGCCCCCATCGACCCCAGTAACCAAGGCGCCAGCTCAGTAAGTCGACCTCCCTTCTCGCCGGAGTATTTTTCAACCCTTGGAAGACTTTTGAATAAATTTGAATTATTAGGAACGGATAGTGCTGCCTGCCCTCCCTATCGATTTATCGGAGGTGATTAAGTCAGCACTCTACGTAATCTGACCTCACGGGGGGGGGGGGGGGGGGAGGCATATATAGATTTTCTGATATTATACTGGAATATATATGACCTTAATATCAGGTATATACGAGCTCAATATTAGGTACTGAATATATGACTTGGTATATATGCCCTTAATATTAGGAACTGTATATATGACCTTACTGTTAGGTATATATGCCCTTGATAGGTGTATATATGCCCATAATAGGTATATATGACCTATGTTTACCTCATAGGCAGGCGGATAAGACTGGGTATATACGAGTAGGATTTTAATACACCTGTATATCCAGATGTGTAGGGATGGATATGTATAATTTATATGGATACTTTATTGACATTGAATATATTACATGCAACTTGGGTCAACTCTATTGCAAGGGAGGTATCTAGTAGTTGTTGCAAGAATTAGTTGAAGGGATGAATCGAAATACAGTGGATGTTGATGGATGTTGTTGGATGTTGGAAGAAACAGACAGATTCCCTTTAATCCTGAGTCAAATGGTAGTGGCTGAGACTCGACCATTACCCTAGGATAAAGATAAGTTTTAATATATAGGATAGGATAGGTTTGGATTGGATAAGAGAGGATTGGATAAAATAGGGTTGGATAAAATATGATTGGATAGGAAAGGATAGAATTAAATAGGATAGGCTTGGATAGGATAGGATAAATATTAGTAAAGAACTCCTAGCACATAGATTACACATCAATATGGCGGAAATATTACACTGAGACTGTATCATTACACTGGGATATGTATAAGTGTAAAAAATATACATGTATCAATACGTAGGATACATAAAAGACAAGAGGTTTAGATGTTACACGTATCCTGGACACATAACTGACCAACATCTCAAGGCCAGGTCGGTTACACTCATAAATATTTTGAATCACAGTTCGGTCTGGTCTGTCGGCACAAGGGAAAAAATGTTTGGCTTCCGGGAACTAGAAATACTTAAAAGGCTACACTTTTTGTTTTGTTTTGTATACCGGAAGTGTTTGTATCTCTCTCTCTCTCTCTCTCTCTCTCTCTCTCTCTCTCTCTCTCTCTCTCTCTCTCTCTCTCTCTCTCTCTCTCTCTCAGCATATACGTTAGATCATCGTCCTCAAAGGGTTAGATCATCGTCCTCAAAGGGTTATATCATCGTCCTCAAAGGGTTAGACCATCGTCCTCAAAGGGTTAGACCATCGTCCTCAAAGGGTTAGATCATCGTCCTCAAAGGGTTAGATCATCGTCCTCAAAGGGTTAGACCATCGTCCTCAAAGGGTTAGATCATCGTCCTCAAAGGGTTAGACCATCGTCCTCAAAGGGTTATATCATCGTCCTCAAAGGGTTAGACCATCGTCCTCAAAGGGTTAGATCATCGTCCTCAAAGGGTTAGATCATCGTCCTCAAAGGGTTAGACCATCGTCCTCAAAGGGTTAGACCATCGTCCTCAAAGGGTTAAAGTCGTATCTGAGCCACATGTCAGTGATCGACCACTAGTTGTGATACACAATATGGGCTCCCTACTCACATCCCTGGAGGCTTCCCTAACACCATCCATCTTATCACACGACCAAACTGTCAAAACAATTCCTTCTCTGTTCCGTTGGTCTAGAAGTATTGTAAATTTCTTGGGTATGTAAATCCTCTTTTGGGCAAACAAACTGTAGGCTCGTAGCAGTTGGCAGCCTGGGTGAAGTTATGTTTGGGTGTATAAAAGCCGGAACAGTTGGCAGCCTTGATGATCCAGCTTACGTCGATTTTTTTTTATTGTTGTTTTAAGCTTAAATGTCTGCCAGGGATTTTATTTAACCTTTTAACCAGAAAATTCAATCAACCTTGAAAAAAATTCTCATTATCTACTTGAAACTTTGAGAAATCAGACGGTGAGGCCAAATTCTCTTGATACACGAATTTTCTTCCTTTCGTCGCTTATAAGAAAAAACACAAGATGAAACAGTAATGATTTAACTGCAGGTGTGTCATGTTGGCAGCTGCAGTAGTGTGTGTGGAGTAATAAAGGCTTCTTGTGGTGGTGCTGGCGTGATAAACGTGTAGTGGAGCGGTCATATCCGTGTTGCACCCCACAAATTGTCTCTCCGCCAGGCTTCAGTCACCCATTATTAAGAGTTGCTCCACTGAGGCACAATTTTTTTTTACACAGGATATCTAGTTCTTGTTATCTAGTGAGTGAGTGTTTTTCCCAGGATGTTTAATGGCTCTTGTCTAGTATAGAGACTTCAGTGTAATATATATCACCTGATGATTAAACACCCTAACGCTAATCCTACCCAACCCAACCCAACCCAACCCAACCCAACCCAACCCAACCCACTGAGAGTAAATAAGACATAAGGTGAGGTTGATGTGAAGTGAGGTGCGGTGAAGTGAAGTGAGGACAGGACATCGACCATTTTTACCCCCACGTGTATCTGTTAAGGCTTCCTACTTACAGTGGTCCGATAAATTCCAGAATGAACACTATGCCTCCTGTTATTCTCGGTAGGGTTGTCAAAATCGTTCGTTCGTTGTGTCATATTGTCTCACTCGAAGTTCTAAATATATCTTTATTGTGTACACTCACTAGATGTTTTTCACGCGAGGCTTTCAGGTGGAAAATTGTGTTAGAAAGTGTATAAGAATGGCTGACTGTTGTGTGTGTGTGTGTGTGTGTGTGTGTGTGTGTGTGTGTGTGTGTGTGTGTGTGTGTGTGTGTGTGTGTGTGTGTGTTTATCTCCAGGGGGAAAGGTCAACAAACTGTGGAATTATGCGGACTAAAATACGGGATCATGTGTACACTAGGTGACCCTTGTCTCTTGTGACCTCACTTCATTTGACCTAATCTCACCTCATTTAACTAACCCTAAACTGAATTAACCTAACCTAACCTAACCTAACCTAACCTAACCTAATCTAATCTAACCAAACCTTAACCTAACCAAACCTGATAATGCTGAAATAGACGAATAATTTTGCTAAGGAGACGAAAGAATTTTTTAATTATTTGGTGTTGTTTTTTAAGTTAAGTGTCTCAACTCTCAGGACTCTACGGTTCATAAGTTATAATGATAAATGCTTCAACTACCATGGTTAATAAGCACCGTTCACCAAACCTCCGTAACTTTAGGATAAGGTAAAGTTAACTATCCCTCGTAACTTGGGATGGGGTCACATTAAAAGTGTGTTCCAAGTTATTACCTGGATTACTGTATTAATAATGGTTAAAGGTATAAGATAAACGTATAAGCTTTTACTTGTTCATCATAGAAAAAAAAATCAGTTCTAATGTTTACAGAATTAAATCAGTGTCGTGTGGTCTAGATAGGATCAGGTCACATAGATCGAGTGAGGTATATTATTGGCATTGTTAAATTACCTTATTAGCAGTTGTAAGCACCGTCCAATAGTGAGGCCTCAATCAACCAATGAGGCTGAACACACATATGAATCGAACCTTCAATCCTTGTCAATAATTGGGTTCCCTTACTGCATTGATTCGTTCGGTGGGTTAACGAAAGATAATAAGAGAGAGAAGAAAGAAAGTAAGAAGAGAGAATAAAAATAAGGAAGGGAGGGTCATTGAGAGAGAGAGAGAGAGAAAGAGAGAGAGAGAGCCATCACCCACTATCGAATTAGACCTCTTAAGGGGTGTTAAATATACCCTCCTATTTATAATATAACCATTAAAAAAATCCTATTTATAATGCTGTATTTCAACTTCACATTAACACAAAATTTTAATATAATTTATAACAACATCGTAGCGGTCATGGGAGAAATAACCAATACAATTAAAACATTTCCCCAACGAATGTAATTATGACGAAACCTTACGAGAGATTAATCCAATTTTCTGGTCTGTTTCAGTTTATTACGTAGAATATTAACCATATACCAGATTTATTGTTAATTCTTGGTATTCTTAGTGTTTAACTCTTATCAGTTCTTTGTGTCTAAATTATCGCGTGTATATTCAGGTTCATATTGATATTATTAACATTTTCTGTTTGGCTTTTTTTAAACTGCTATGGATTCAAAAATTACATCTCGTTATGGTAGCGTTTCAATGTATTTTCTACGCCATATTGGACAGCAACTTTGAAACAATTTAAATGAGAAAGATGTCAGTGTTTCGTTTACATCGGCTCGTCTCCAAGAAAAAGGAGAAATTTAACCTAGGAACCTTTCAGAAGATCACCAGTAACTAGCGTTGAACTGTATTACGATGGATCATTATTAACATCAATAACTTCGTGAAATAGAAAGGTTTTTTTCACTCACATCCCGTAGTATGTGGTGTATAATACTGTATATACATGTTGTATTTAATTTTATTTTATTTTAACGTGCAGTTTTAAAGCACTCGGTAAAACATTTGTAGATTTCAGATCCGCTTGAGGCGACGTATTGTTGTTAAGTTCGGAACCAGAATTCATTACACTCGGATTTCGATCACCAGACGTTATGAGCCTCACGGGCCAGTTCCTGGACCCTCCACTGCCTATTAAGGTAGGTTAGGTTAGGTTGGGTTTTTGGGTTAAGCAATGTGTTTTTCCACTGGTCATTGTTCAACTTGAGAGCCGTTTAACATCTTCAAAGTCCATGTGAAATATAGTGATATACCATTACTGTATTTCTTAAAACATTACAGGTGATTAAAGAACCCTGGTACAGTGACATACAACGAATACCTGTATTAACAAGTGACCAAAATCATGCATTATAAATATATTCTGTCTCCTCAATCTATTAAATACGAAACTTCCCATTGGAAAGAACCATAATACTTGGTGTAATTAAGTGTACTGTATACCAGTCAGAAAAACATTGTTAGTTCATTACTCACACTGTAGATGACTCAATGTCCACTAATTACAAGGCTTGGTGAAAAATTATTACGCTCAAGAATTAATAGAATCACAAATAGTCCATCATTCATAACACAAACGACTGCTTGAAATACTGTTGAGTTCTGCTGCTGACAGAAACAAATGAACCGTCATTTAGACTTACAGCAGCTCAACTCGGCGCTTTCCAACTTTATATCCGGATTTAGGGTATTCGAATAAGGCTTCACCATCCTATCAACGGGTATCTGAGTCCACATACAGCGTGTAGGAAATTTATTCATGAGAAAGGATTCACCAGGATATCAAATTTCTGACTTGCGGGGGGATTGGTGTAGGCTGTAGGACTCTTTGTCTCGTTATCCTGACTGGTTTTGTAAATATTAACTATTGGTGTTCAACATACATGAATCTGGGTTAGGGTTTAAAGCTGGAACGTTTCTTCAGTAATGCCAAGCTTAGGAATTTCAAAGCACGCGAACCTCCCTCACATTCCGCGCGACTCGAACGCAACAGGCAAGTAATTTTCTCCTTTTGGAAATACTTAACTATTTCTTCTACATTTTCTATAAGTATCTTTTACACAAAGTTCGTAATAAACATTTATGTCCGTGAATGTGTCTGTCTTACCCCAAAAAACTAATAACCTCTTATATTAATGATAAACTAGTGAGTCTTGATGGCAGAAATATTGTTCTTTTAGAGGTGTCAAGTACTTATCATTAGAAGCAATATAGTATAACATCGTAGGTAAACTTTACTATAGCCGTTTTGATTAATTGATTGGAACTGTTTACTTCGACAGACTGCAGCAGATATCAAACCACATCCCTGACACCATCACACTCCTCGCCACAGACAGACAGACACAGACACTACAGTAGGATCGATACACAACTTTTCCCTTCCTCCTAGATGTGTTAAAGTGAGGAAAACTACAACAAGTTGGTTTACAAACTTGGACACATCCCCCCCTCCCTCCACCTTCCCTCACCCACCCCCTTACCACCCAACCAACCTCTCACTAACCCTGTCACCTGCCACCCACATCACCACCCACCCCACCCCTCCCCACCACCCACCTACATCACACCCCTCACTCCCAGCACCACCCACACACACACACGACCCTCCTCAGCACCCCACCCCCACCCTCACCACCCACTATTTCCCGGGATTGTTTCTGTGTGGCTTATATCTCCACACACCGTCAGTACAAAATATCCTCAACAAGTTTGGTGATTGTGGCTGTCGACAGAAGGTCTTGTGGACAAAATACGTGATGGCTGCCAATAGTGGTGTCTGAAGTCTGAAATGTTGTCGTCTTTTGTTTGTTTTGTCTTTTCTTTACGTTTCAGGTAAAGAAAAGAAGTTGTGTCAGAGTTCTCTCATTGCCAGCTGGACGAGACCTGTTGGATATACTTACACACACAGACAGACCTACACACACTCTCTCTCTCTCTCTCTCTCTCTCTCTCTCTCTCTCTCTCTCTCTCTCTCTCTCTCTCTCTCTCTCTCTCTCTCTCTCTCTCTCTCTCTCTCTCTCTCTCTCTCTCTCTTACCATTAACTATATACCACCAGGATATTACTATTAACCATCAATTAAAGACAGGTGTTACGAGAGAGCACAGTGGAGATAGGAGGAGGGTGACCAAGCCAGCTGCCACACTGTATAATTACATTGTTGCTGTCCACTACATACTCAACACTCGCTAATTAAATCAACCTGGAATTAGTGGTGACAGCTTCTCCTCTGTCTTGTTGTGTCCTCGTCGTGGTTAGGGTTGTGGTGTTGTTAATGGGTTGTGGGAGGAGGCGGGTTGTGGGAGGAGATGGGTTGTGGGAGGAGATGGGTTGTGGGTTGGGTTTTATGGCGAGACAGAAAGACAGACAAACACAGACAGACAGACAGAGAAACAAAAGTGAAGAGGCAGATAGCATGAAATGAAAAGGAAATGCAAAAGGAGATTAATTAACATACTGAACAATATATGGCTATCAATAACTAATTATAAAACACAGGTACAATAGTGGCCCTCAGGTGTGATGTTGCCCCCTACCTTGTTCATGTGGCACTGTGGCACTATACTTCTGACTAGGGAACTAATTAATGGCTCTGTTTTTGCCAGGTACGATGAGGTAAAGCATCACACCTGGAGACGATAGTACATGATTGGCTGCCCTACCTAAGCTCTCTCTCTCTCTCTCTCTGTTGTAAATAATTAAATAACCTAAGAAAGATAAATCAGTTTGTGTGGAGTTGAAACAAGTGGTTAAAGTAAGTTTCTCCTAGCTGGTAAAAGCCTTGGTTATTGATTATACAGGTATTGGTTAATGGTCAAAGTTCGACTGTTAGTAATGATAAATACATACACACATACACTCAGACACACACACACACACACGCAGACATACACATACATACATACACACATGCAGACATACAAACACACGTATACATACACACGCACACGCAGACATACACATACATACATACACACATGCAGACATACAAACACACACACACGCATACATACACACACACACAGACATACACATACAAACATACACACATGCAGACATATAGACAGACACACACACACACACGTATACATACACTGTACACACACACACAGACATACAGACACACACACTCACAGAAAGAAAGAGAAAGTCAGACATATACTTACACAGACATATGACAGACAGACACAAACAGACAGATGCTCCACATTACAATTAAAATATAACTCAGAATGTATTCCGTGATAATGATAATATTCACAAGAGTCAACGACCGGGCCACGCCAAATATGTGAACATTTTATAAACGCCGGAACTCTGCAATTTTGTCATTTTAGTGGAAAATCTATTTTAAAAAAGTTGGCCATATTACCGGTGTGTTAATTTAGGTGTTTCTGTTGTGGAAATGTTGAAATGTTGATAATTTATTCTGATTATGAAGTGTCCACACACACACACACACACACACACACACACACACACACACACACACACACACACACACACACACCTCCCTTACGGTGTACAAGTTTGTCAGCATCTACAGCTACCCAGTATGACCAATAATATGACCCATCACACTTAGTACAAATTCTAACAATATATCACTATGTACACCTTCCCAATATGACCAATAATGTCTCATACCTCAGCGAGACCAACTCACCTCCCCTCTCTAGCACCGTTGTCGGGTATTGGTTCTCATGCTAATTTAGGCATCAGTAAATCCTCAAGTATCGGCAGCAGAGGGAAGCTTAAGGAACAAGGGAAGGAAGGAAGGAAGCTTAAGGAACAGGGGAAGGAAGGAAGGAAGCTTAAGGAACAGGGGAAGGAAGGAAGGAAGGTTGAGGAACAGGGGAAGGAAGGAAGGAAGCTTAAGGAACAGGGGAAGGAAGGAAGGAAGGTTGAGGAACAGGGGAAGGAAGGAAGCTTAAGGAACAGGGGAAGGAGGAAGGAAGGTGAGGAACAGGGGAAGGAAGGAAGCTTAAGGAACAGGGGAAGGAAGGTTGAGGAACGGGAAGGAAGGAAGGAAGCTTGAGAAACAGGTGAAGGAAGGAAGGAAGCTTAAGGAACAGGGGAAGGAAGGAAGGTTGAGGAACAGGTGAAGGAAGGAAGGAAGCTTAAGGAACAGGGGAAGGAAGGAAGCTTAAGTACAAGCGTGAGGCAACACACATATCTCAGGAACAATAACAAATTACTTTAGCTTCGTTCCCCAGCCAATATAACCATAGGAGCATTACCTGTGTTGTATTGCTAAGACAAGTGTGTGTGTGTGTATGACATAATCCTCAACCATCCACTAGCTCCAGTCTCCCCCTTGAAATATTCCGGACTCCCGACATCCGGCAGCCTCTAAAAACCGGACATGGATATCCGGCCGCCTCTAAAAACCGGATAGGTAACTTTAACAGGGTGAAGGACAGGCGGTTGAGAGCCAGGCAAAACAAAGGTGGTTTCTTCCCCTCACATAGCACATTACTCCTTTGTGGACGCTGCTGGGTTAGGTTAGGTTAGGTTGGGTTGGGTTGGGTTGGGTTGGGTTGGGAGTGTGGCTGGGTCGGCTGGGTGGCGAGGTGGATGGGTCGGCTGGGAGGCGAGGCGGCTGGGTGGCTACCTTTGATATCCGTACACAAAAGCAGGACATCACAGCTTAATGGAACACAAAAGACTAACGTCATCACCAGCGGCAGTTTTTGATGTAGCTGTGTTGGCTTAACTATGACCATCAACCCCCGTTTGTATTTTGTTTTATGAAGTTACCAGGGAGGGGAGGGGATAAGGGGGCGGGGCGAGGAGGAGGGGGCAAGGGAGGGGCCAAAATCCTCGGGTGAAGTCGTATCAGGAGGCGACAAAAGCCGAACGCGCCAGAACCTTTCCTATACAGCTGCTCAACCAATGGGGCCCTGTGTGTGTGTGTGTGTGTGTGTGTGTGTGTAAAAGGTCGCTTGGTGTTTGTGTTTACCCAGTTCCTTGATGTTTGTGTTTACAGAGGAGTTCTTTGAGGATGGGGTGGGTGGGGGGGGGGGGGAGTCAAGCATTCAGAAACCTAGCTGTGATTTTCATCCTCTTCTACACGTTTCCTTCGTCTGTTGTGACATTTCCTAAGGCACAGTGTAGGGATGTGGATGATCTTGTGTTACCAGATAGGGGAAATAACCTACTATACTAAACACTGGCTAGTCCAAACCTTTGTGGCATATAACAAGCCCGAACGAGAAGCCTATCCTAACCATAACTCGGGAACACGAGAGATAGACATTCATATTTACACGATTTTTTTTTACTCGTATCTGATAAAAAAAATCGAAATATTTCTTATAATTAAAAATAGATTCTCACAAACACACAGAAAATAATATGTTTAAGGGTTAATAATATGCAATGGCGTTCACAGGGATTTATTTACTTGTACCCAGAGACCTATCCGTAAATATGCTTCTTGAGAGGCCACCCATGGATCAAAGGCAGTGTGACGCGCGCTAAAGAAAACAAAAATATGGAGCGTTTATTCCACTTGTTATTCCATCGTAATTGTGAAATTTACCAGGTCATAAATAGCCTCGTTTATTAATATTTATGAGTTTTAGGATTTGTTTTTTTCATCACACACACACACACACCATGAAGCTGTTGGGTTAACCTAGCCTTCATATCTAACACACTCCGACACACACACACTACCTCACACTAACACACCTCAAGCCCTGTAAGTGTCAAACGAATCCCACGACATAAAGATTAATACCACAACCGATACAAACATCCCGCCTACCAAAACAACAATCATACCTCATTTGTTTCTACGTGTGAACATTATACTTACGAAATAATGCTTCCCTCTAAGATTTATACCTTTAAGACTTATATACTTATACTTTCAAATAATATTACGGAATATTTCGATTATGGTGGTGTAGTTATAAGTGTGTTGAATAGCGCAATGGTCTATTATGACGGTATAAAGAAGAGTATAAGCTTTCGTTTCATGTCGGGGGGCGCACGGCGAGAGAATTAAATGGTTGTCCACTCCTGAAGTAAATGAAGTCGTAGCTGTTCTTGTGATCATAAACCGCCTGTGTTGTTGATCCAGACAGACAGAGACAGACAGACAGACAGACAGACAGACAGACAGAGACAGACAGACAGACAGAGACACTGAAATCAGCTCCTCTCATAAAAACTAAAACAAGAGGCAGGCATTCACACACACACACAGACACACACACACACACACACACACACATAACTACCCGGTAACTACACAACCTTGACCTTTACCGTTCGCTTGTTTCCCTCCCCCAAAAGAGAGAGTAATTATACCAACATTACTCATAATTGCTGTGGCTTGTGGGGTTATAACCTAACCCCTGGAGTGAGTCTTTCCCCCTTCACTATTCCCTCTTCCCTTTTTCACCCTTCATTCTCCCCCTTCCCCCTTCACTCTTCATTCTTCCCCTTCCCTCTCCCACCTTCACCCTCCCCCCTTCATCCTTCCGCCTTTTCAACACCTTAGAGAGAGAGAGAGCCTTGATACACTCAGTCCTGGTACAGTGCTTGGGGAGGGAGAGGCTACAGGAGACCGCCCACCAGTGTTTACCATAGCTGATGAGGCGAACCCGGCAGTCTGGCAATGGTCTCACTCCATGCTCTACCACCACTACCACCACTACCACTACTACCTCCATCACCACTACCACCACTACCTCCATCACCACTACCACTACTACCACTACCCCCACCCTCCTCCTGTGTGTGTGTGTGTGTGTGTATGTATTGTAGGCACACACATACACACGCATACATACACAGGCAGTCACGTAAACTTTTCCTCAATTAGCTTTCCCCTGCCCGTGGACTCTCTCTCTCTCTCTCTCTCTCTCTCTCTCTCTCTCTCTCTCTCTCTCTCTCTCTCTCTCTCTCTCTCTCTCTCTCTCTCTCTCTCTCTTTCTCTCTCTCTCTCTCTCTCTGTATTTATTTTACACCAGATAGGAGTTACAATCATTAGCATTTACTGAACCTTAACACTGTATTTACTGGAGCATAAATTTACAACACGACCAAAAAAAATACCTTAAATTCTCTCCTCTTTCCTTTCGTTAATTCCATCATAAATTCCTCTTTCGTATCTCGTTATCATCCGACTGCTGATGTAACACGTAAATACAAACAATATTGGCAATAATTAATGAAAGGTTCCTCAGATGTAAAGATGAATGGTAGTGAAGTGTACTGGTTTAATTAGCGAATATTGGCGTGAGAGTGATGAAGCGAACTCGATATTAACCGATACGTTTTACGAATACTACTCTCTCTCTCTCTCTCTCTCTCTCTCTCTCTCTCTCTCTCTCTCTCTCTCTCTCTCTCTCACTAAGGACTGACTTGTGAACCATCTCAACCTAAACTTGATTCGTATCACTTGAAGATTAGCCACCCCAGATTATTTCACCTTTAGATTAACCACCCTGGCGCTAATCTAATCTAGCTCACCCTAACACTAACCTAATCTAATCTAATCTAACTTAACCTAAATAAGTTGATGACACACATAACACATACCGTAACTTAGTCAGTTTTAATAAGGCGGCGACACCTACAGGAGATGCCTCAGGTGACGCCAATAAGCAAGAGGAACACAGAGAGAATGAGAGGCAATGGAAGTCACCACAGTAATGAGATTCTGGAACCCTTGGGCGCCTGACTAACAAACCGTAGCCTCTCTCTAACTGTTACCAAGGTGAGCTGTTGACCCAAGGAGAGGGGAAAGGTTGGAAGGAGGGAGTGGGGAGATAGAGGAGTGGGGAGAGAGGGGAGAGGGTGTGGTCATTAAGGCTGCCTCGGGTTATTACCCCTCCAGAGAAGGTCGACCCTCTGACCACACTTCTTAAGCAACGGAGGGGGGGGGGGAGGGGGTAGGAAGGGGGGTGTTTTACTTTTTACTCCAGCTATTAAGGTAAACTATGAGGTATTTAACACAAGGTTTACAGGGATATTAAACCCCCTCTTAACAACAGGTGTAATGATAAACCAACTTTCTTAATAGGGGTGAAGTAAAAAAAATAATAACAATACGCCTGTGTGCTCTGAATCTTAGCCAGGCTGACTTAAAAAACATCACTTAACACCTCCGTTTAAGGCCTGACCACTTGGGTATGCAGATGAGTAGGAGGATGAAGGGGAGTAGGAGGAGGAGGAAGAGTAGGAGGAAGAGTAGGAGGAGGAAGGGGAGTAGGAGGAGGAGGAAGGGGAGTAGGAGGAGGAGGAAGAGTAGGAGGAGGAAGAGTAGGAGGAGGAAGGGGAGTAGGAGGAGGAGGAAGAGTAGGAGGAGGAGGAAGAGTAGGAGGAGGAAGGGGAGTAGGAGGAGGAGGAAGAGTAGGAGGAGGAGGAAGAGTAGGAGGAGGAAGGGGAGTAGGAGGAGGAGGAAGGGGAGTAGGAGGAGGAGGAAGAGTAGGAGGAGGAGGAAGAGTAGGAGGAGGAGGAAGGGGAGTAGGAGGAGGAGGAAGAGTAGGAGGAGAAGGAAGAGTAGGAGGAGGAAGGGGAGTAGGAGGAGGAGGAAAGACATCTAAGGTAAGCGCCTCATTCTTAAACCTTTCAAGTGAAGACTGTGTTGTCAGCCAGACCTTAACTCACAAGAATCACGGCATCAGCTCAAAAAAAAAAGTAAAATATTGAACGACTCATAAACAAGGCGAGGAGGAGGAGGAGTATGAGGGAAGGAAGGGGGAGAAGAGAGAAAGAGACAAGGAAGAAGTGGGAGAGTGAGGGGTGGGTGGGAGGGGAGGGAGACGCAAGAATCCACCCAGGGATGAAAGCACCTTCAGACAAGCCTGATCTAAGCACACATTACACAGGGATTATTTTTCCACGAATTCCTGTATCAGAATCTTGCCCTCTTGCATACTAGACATTTTTCAATCTTATATACCGCTGGAGCTCAATGGAAGATGTTGAAGAGAGTTCCGGCAAAATTTCCCTTCGGAGTGAGGGAGCCGGGAGGTGCTGGAGGCATTTTCATCATCAGAGCAACCTTGGGAGAGCGTGTGGGGGGCCGGCTATTGTGAAAGCCTGAGACCGGCAATCGTGAGAGCCTGTAACCGGCTATTGTGAGAGCCTGAGACCGGCAATCGTGAGAGCCTGTAACCGGCTATTATTAGAGCCTGAGGCCTCATAATGAGAATTAGGGCCTCAGTTTTTAATGGGAAAAATCTTAATGGTTTGGTATTTTCTATTGATCTTAGGACTGGAGCCTATCTGACCTATAATTAATGAAGCAAGAGGCTGGGACATTAACGAACTACAATAACAACATCCCGAGCATCTCACACAAGCACATCCTCTCAGTTCTCTACCGAATTCTGAAACTGCGCGACACTCCATCTTATACACACACACACAGACTCGCCTCAGCCCATCAGGATCCCTCGAGTCACTCACTACCACTCAGAAAAGTTAGCTTTCCTCCAGCAATCATAACTACATCAACAAATATTTATACACGTCGACAATTGGATGAAAAGAGCAATGTATATATAACGTTTTTCTTCGTTGATATTTTATTCCTAAGATGATACTTGGATTTAGCTTTTGTTGCGTTTCAATCTTCACCAATTTACTTAAAATGTTCGTAAATATACATATATTACACTCATAAGTATCTAGTACCATAGAGAGACAAATAGTACAATTAACAATAATCCCTAGTAACACATACTGCTGCTCAAGTAATGTAGTAAATCATGTGGCAATTACATGAAGTGATTTGTTGCATCACTTGAGTCAACAATATCCAAATACGTATAAATGTTGCAGGATAAGTTAGGTATACACACTCACACTGCATGTTTTTAGAAGAATATTAATTTTTAACCAGTATTCAACTATTTTGTAAACGCATGAGCTTATTTTCCCTTAGTGTTCATAGGCAATATTGCAGCCTACTGTGTTCTCAAAGGCGCATGGCGGGAAAAATAGAAGACTTGATTTTTTAAGAAAATTAATTGGGAATCAATTGGATTAAAAATGTATCGTATGATTAGGCATCTATAAAATGTGACTTGTGAAATGTGTGATTGTCAATTATTATAATGTATTTGGTTAGTGATGTAATGAAGAAAAAAAAATACGTGTTGGGTTGCAAGAAACGTAGTCTACCTGGGGGACAGACAGTGATAACCATAGCTAGTTTCACATCTATATACAATACTGTACTATTATAACATTACTGTTTTATAATACACCATGATATAATAATCCACCCAATCTGTTTTATATCCCCTGGCTGTTCCTGTCTAAATTTACCCCCTCGGTATTGACAATTTTAGGTAACAGCGAACATCAGAGACAGAACTTTTTAATATAGCTCTCTCACCTCTAACTGAACTAGTAAATAAGCCACAGATATCACTGCCATCCCACATCAAGTATCCCGTTATATCCAAGTAAATAAAAGTATATATAACGTAAGCAAAAAATAATATACACAGTACTATATAATGGTGTGTGTAGATCTGGTACCTTTTGATGTATACAATATATTTCTATTCACTATTGGCGCTTCAAATAAACAAGAATAACCAACTTAAATTATACAAGACAGAATTACCTTAGTTTATGATGTTTCTATTATTATCATTGGTAGTAGTAGTAGTTGTAGTAGTAGTAGTAGTTGTGGTGTGGTAGTAGGAGTAGTAGTAGTAGTAGTAGTAGTAGTAGTAGTAGTAGTAGTTTAAGCGTCGTTTGCCAAATATTAAGACATTTGGTTTTGTCAACTGGGAAAATTAAATTAACAAATTCCAAACATAAAGATGAACTAATTCCATGAGTAGAATATTTTATTTCGTGTCGTTAGTATTAAAGTCATTTTATGAGTTAAAGTCGATAGCATTGATGATCTCAATATATACCCTTGAAAATCACAACATTGAAATATAAGCGACAAAATTAACAAGAATAAAACTGAATGAATAGCAACTCACGTGTCAGCTGCCAGAATCTGTGTGACCTTTGTACTGCCGCCAGTCTGACATATTTGATACCTTACAGCTTAATCAATAATGAATATCAATCAGAATTACAATGATACTTATGTAGTTCTGGGTACTTAAGATCGCCTCATTGTTCACGGTAACTGTGACGTTGATGTCAAACAACGTAAATGAAGTTAATTCAGTTCATTTACTGATCAATAGACTCCCTGGTGGTAGGCTGTTTCATCACACTACGAATCCTCATATATAATTCCTTTAATATTGTTGATATTTTTTTTATAATTTACTAAAATGAGAAACACTTTTGAAGTTTGCCTGACTTGTCAAAAGAAAGGAATGGGTCGTCGCTTATAAACCCAAATAAAAGTAAATTGCCTTTAAGAGAAAACTTTGGCAATTTTAGGGGTGACCACATCAAACTTGGCCAGCCACGCATGAACACCTCACATTTATTCATTTACACTATTAAATAAAGATGAAGTGCTTTATAACACTCTTTTTACTTTTTTATATTAAATTTATGTTATCTTAATGATATTAGTTGACATTCCTATGGTAATTTTTGAAGCGTAAGATTATTGTTCGTGTGGGGTTCTAGTGATGCCAAATCTCTCGTGTTCTCCCATTTCCCGCTCCTTAGAACACTCCAGCGTCTGATAAACTTTCTCTTGTCTATTGACATTAATTTATCCTTATACAAGTAGGGTGCAGTAGTCTTATAAAACTTCAGAACTCAATCCCCAAAAAGCGTAGATTTAAAAGTTTGTTCGCTTAATTCTTCTGATGAACAAACTTTGATTAAATTTTTTCCCTAACAACAAAAAAGTTCGTTGAAAAATCAGACAAGTGTTCCCCTTACCAAAGACAAGACAGTAGAAACAGGATGATTTGAACTGCTAGAAGTTATAATGACATTGTGAAGAGACTCAGGGAGGTCCACACAGTGTCAGTTCTTTACACAGAGTACAATAGTTATTTACATTTTAGTCTAACCTAACCTGACCTAACCTAGCCTAACCTAACCTAACCCTAACCTAACCTAACCTTTTTCTTATTATTGTGAGATGAAGAGGCAGATTTATAAAGTTACCACACTGCTCTACATGTAAACCTTTCCATCTGTTTCTTCCATCACTTTCATAGTTCAACTTCTCCTTGGTATTTTCCTATCCTATTTATTCACCATTGATCTGTTATTGCAGTGTGGCAGCCTGTCTAGTACCATTACATATCCTACCCAATTTGTTTTCCTCCGATGCAACACAAGTTTTACATAATTTCCATTGAGTATTCGAGTTTTTGTGTCCAACTTCTGTATCAACTTTTATAAGGTAAATCGATAGTTTGTTATTTTTGTAATACATTTTCTAAAGACAGTTTGTATGCAGACATTAACTGCATCTTAATAACTGATAAACTATTTTTTTTATTTACTACATCTCTACAAAATTTCCTCTACAGCATGAATATTGCCTCCAGTTATATACTGTATCTAAGAGGAGTTATGGAGAGGTGAAGCAACCTACACAGGGCAGATATACAGGTTGGCAAAATAAACAGTATTCAGTAACTTGTCAATTCATATATTCTGTATATACTATAAATCACCCATATATTCATTGCACTATATACCATTATGCATTTAGTACTATATATTCCAGCCATATATTGTGGGTGTGAAAAAATCAATTATACTCAGTAGTGATAAATCATTTACTCATAGATCCCAAGCATGATAAGTGGTACTATTCTATAATCTCAGTTTTAACACAAAGTTTAGAGTATACGCTAGTTCAATTCTTACCACAGGATGAACAGTTACATAATACAGTTTGGGATGTTATGTATGTTCTTCCAGTCATTTTTTTTTCCTAGGACAAGAGACTGTGTTAGGGGGTATAGGCAATGGTGTTATTCATTGATGGAGGAATTGTATACAGTATACCTAAATGTGGATATATCCTCATGTGTGTGTGTGTGTGTGTGTGTGTGTGTGTGTGTGTGTGTGTGTGTGTGTGTGTGTGTGTGGTATAGACGTATTTCCCTTCTGATTCACCTTCTCCTCCACCCTCTCATTCCTCCCTCTCATCCCTCTCTCTCATCCCATTACTCCCTTTCCTATGTTTCCCTCATTTTCTTGTCTCACCCTCGTTTCCCTCTCACCCTCTCCTCTCCTCCCTCATATTTCATAAGGTCTCACCCCTCACCACTCTCTCCTCACGTCCACACCAACACACACACCCTCTTGTTGCCAACCACACCACACGTATACTGTACTGTGTTTCTTTAATACAGTTATGTCAGCCTTCAGATGTTTTCATGAATATGTATGAGAGTTTCAAAGTATACATGTATGAATGAATACCTATACATGCTGTAATATGAGATCCACTAGCATTTGTATCCATTGTCCAAGGAATAAACATATACTGTATTACTGTATTCTGCGTGTTGCTGATGGGTGATGTTGGCTTGTGTTGGGAGAGGAGGGAGGAGGGAGAGACCAACATGTGGGAGTTTTCTTACAGGTCTGATGTACCATAGTAAAATACTCTGCACATTTAAAACAACAGTAAGAATAAATACAATATACTTTAACTTATATAAAATGTATACTACTAAATAAGTATACTTACACTTATGAAATTTATGTACTGATTTATCTAAACTTACAAAATATAAACTAATCATTTACTTACAAAATGTATATTACAGAATTATCATTACTTGACATACAAACTCTAATGCTTCAATATAAACATCGTTATATTCTGACTACAAAACTAATTCTTTAATATCAATACAGTTCTTAAATCATCTTAAAAATTTAAAATACTTTATATCAAAATTCTATGAATTCTATATCAATTTCTAAATACAAAATACTTATCAAAATTCTATATTAATCTCTAGGTAAAAATACTTATTCTGACTGTCAGTTCACTATACAGTATATAATCTGATTACCATTATATTTTATTACTACTGTACTTGAGTCCTAGTTAATAAATTCCTACACTATTAATACAATACTGTTCAACACTACAGCTACAGATCAATACTAACTACAGCAAAAGGTCATTGTAGTCATATTGAACTACAAGAAAATCTGTAGACAGACTCAAACACTTATAAAGGTGTGGTTAGGTTAGGTTTTGATCATCTCCGGGATATCAAGACACATATATAGGTGTTAGGTGTAGGGGTGTGGGTGTCAGGTAGGTATAGGTGTGGGTGTCAGGTAGGTACAGGTGTGGGTGTCAGGTAGGTACAGGTGTGGGTGTCAGGTAGGTACAGGTCGAGATAAGGTAAGACAACGTTCTCAGATAATTTGGTAGGAAGATAAAGGAGGAAAAATTGGCAGAGGGATTTGTAAATATATATGAACATGAAGTAAGGGAAAATAAAGTAGATATTGATGTAGAGAGAGGTTAAGATTCAACCAGCCGTAACACACACACACACACACACACACACACACACACACACACACACACACACACACACACACACACACACACACACACACACACACACAAGGTTTCCCCACGACCAATGAAACTGTGACGGCCGATTCCTCCACTGTGGCATTTGTGGTGCGTGTTGCCCTCGGCCTAGCACTGTACATTCGAGCTGTGAATTATTTGATTGTGTTACGCAGTCTGATTTTTGCTTTTATAAAATACAGCAATATATTAAAATGCTTTAGAAAATATTCGTTCAGGCACATTAATTGTTGTTGTCGTTACAAAAAGTCGTTTTCTTATTATAAAATACTGAATTTTTATAATCAATTGATTTCAAACACGCTACTGAAAAATTTGGAGAATATAAAAATAAAATAATTCTCAGGACATTCACGTTGATCCATATTGATTATACTACTGTATTAATTTACCGTGAAAATAAGGTTTATATCACTGAACTAACATTTCTGAGGGAGAGAGAGAAATGTAAGTACGTCTTGACATTAGAAGTGGGCTGTTGAAAGGCTTTTGAGGGAATATTTGGCGCTGGTACCAAAGGGGTCCGCCAGCGTGCCACTTATAGTGAAGATGGAGTACCGTGGGGCCCTGGGGTAAAGGGGGGCGTCTGGTCGCTGTGGATCGTCCTCGGACTCTGAGAAGGTGGAGTAGCACTCTGGGTGAATCCCTGACAGGCTGGGACACTGGTCGCCTCGTCCACTGGAAGCTGGGGTCTGAAAGGCCAACCTGGAGACGTCCGTGCCTGAGTGCCCACTTGTGTCGCAGCTCTGGGACAAGTGCTGACTCGAGGACTCCTCGTAAGGGCTCCAGGAGTCGTAGTTTTCTGCTGGTTTAGAGGCCTCGAGGCGATCACAGGGGTAGTGAGGGTGATAAGACGAGAACGACTCCGAGAGAGACGACGAGACCAAGTCGTCCTCGACATATCTCGTCTCCGGAATCCTCGAGGACGAATACTTACAACACATGTCACTCTCTCGTCGGCCTGAGCGGAGGACTGCATTTAATCTCACTTGGAATTCGTCTCCAGCTGTGTTATGATCGTTGAGCCTGCTGCTGTGGCACAAGACGCCTCTAAGGGCGTGAGGACCCGCCTCCTCGCGGGATCTGACGAAGGAGTGAGAGGCAGCCAGGTTCTCCTCCACTCTCTTAGGGCAGCGGAGAAAGATGGGTTCGACATGTTTTATGTGGGAGGTCCCCGCTGACGGCGTCGACTGAGACACCACCTCACTTGTCGACACGAAGGCACTCGACTCCTCGTCCTCGACACTGGGAGAGGCCAGGTGTGTCTCACTGCCTCTACCTCCACCTTCCTTCTTGACCTCGCAGGTAGAGGAGGTGGAGGAGGGAGAGGAAAACAAGGAAGAGGGAGAAGAGCAGGAGGGGGAGGAGGCCACTGAGGGTGGGCCATCTGTGTGAGGCACATCAGTAGTGTTGTTGTTGACGGCCGCGATGATGGCCACCTTGGACACAGACGACGATGATGACGTGGAGGAGGACGAGGAGGAACTTGACGACGAGGAAGAAGAGCGAGTCCGTTCATCACGTAGCGACGCTGACAACCTCTGGCGGGACACACGAGCCCTGGGGAGAAACACACACCATTATCACCACCAGGAACAGGTCAAAACACTAATGATTTGCACAACTTCAAGTCTACATCACCTCAGTAACTATTAACTTCCATTATCCATTAATAGACCATAAAATGATTTATAAATTTAAGGTTTTCTTTGGTTATTAGCTGAGGTACATAGTTATGGCCTCAAAGGGGTACAATGCTTTACCTCATGGCCTCAGGGGTACAAGTTTACCTCATGGCCTCAGGGGTACAAGCTAACCTCATGGCCTCAGGGGTACAAAACTTTACCTCATGGCCTCAGGGGTACAATACTTTACCTCATGGCCTCAGGGGTAATTCAGTTTATGCAAGGTGAGCACTTGAGGGGCACCAGTGAATCGCGTCACCCTGGGCCAACTCTTAAGTAGAGAGAGAGAGAGAGAGAGAGAGAGTCATGCAGGCCACTTCAGGAGCCAGCTCAATATATTCTGACTCAGCCACATTCTGGAGTTCATATCTCTCTCTCTCTCTCTCTCTCTCTCTCTCTCTCTCTCCTCAATATCCTAGGCTCTTCCCTCACTATCCCACCCTCTTGTCTCACTATCCCACCCTCTTGCCTCACTATCCCACCCTCTTGCCTCACTATTCTACCCTCTTGCTTCAACCTGTCCATTAATTTATGAAAACTCACGATAAACTGCGTCTTCATCACTACTGGTCCGCCATGTTCCCGGAAGCGAGTGGGAAGGTGAAGTATTTTTTCTCATTTATTTCCTTAAGAATTTTAATTTGATAACAATTTTTGGACGAAAGAAAGTTTATCATTACGTGTATATGTGTATGTATGTGTGTGTTATGTAAGTATGTGTAGGTGTGAGTGTTGTATAAGTGAATGTGTGTTTGTATGTATGTATGTATGTATGTATATGTATTATGTATACTAATAATTCAAACAATAGACTAGGAATGACATACAGTAAAGACAAAATCAACATTCCCCCCCCCCATCTATACACAGGGGGGTGGGGGGTAATTAACACAGGTAAAGGTGTATAAGAGAGGACTCACCTGGGCAGGGTATTGGTGGAGAGGAAGGTGACGTCATCCATAGTAATATACCCACTACCTACCCACCTACGACCATAGCTCCCCCCCCACCCCACCCCCCTTTTGGCTTCTCGGGGGAATGGATGTTGATGGGTGAGTGTTAGTGGATCATGGTGGGTGGATGTTAGCGGGTGGTGCGAGTTGGTGGATGTTAGCGGGTGATGGTAGTATTGAGTGACGGTAATGAGTGACGGTAGTGAGTAACAGTTGTAAGTGACGGTAATGAGTAACAGTAGTAAGTGACGGTAATGAGTGCCGGCCCGAGTGACGGTATTGAGTGACGTTAATGAGTGACGGCCCGAGTGACGGATCTGAAAGAGAGAAACAAATTAATGAATACAATTGTCATTTTAACAAGTCCAGGAACTGTTAAATTATTCACGTGATAAAAACATGTTAATATATCACTCCAGATTATCACCTGTTAATGATTTACCTGATGATTAGACACCCTAACACTAACCTAACCTAACACTAACCTAACCTAACCTAACCTAACACTAACCTAACCTAACCTAACACTAACCTAACACTAACCTAACCTAACCTAACCTAACCTAAGCAGACAAAGGCAAAAACGCAAACAAGAAGGCAGACAGACTGACAGACAAAGACACAGACAGACAAACAGGAAGACAGACAGACAGACATACAGACTGATAAACAGGAAAACAGACAGACAGGCAGACAAACAGGAAAACAGACAGACAGATAGATCACCAAATTCCTCCTCGCGCGTGGGTATAAAAGGCATAAACAATATTCATTCCACATTGTTTTATTGTTAGGTGAGGCGAGTGATACATGCTGGTGCTTATGACAGCTGTGAGCACCACTAGATGGGGCGAGTGTTGTGGCGGACAGAGAGAGAGAGAGAGGGAAGCAGACAGAGAGAGAGAGAGAGGGAGGCAGACAGAGAGAGGGAGAGAGGCAGACAGACAGAGAGAGAGAAGGAGAGGTAAGTGTGAGAGGGAGGCAGACAGACAGAGAGAGAGGGAGGGAGGGAGGCAGAGAGAGAGAGAGAGAGGGAGGCAGACAGAGAGAGAGGGAGAGGTAAGTGTGAGAGGGAAAAGAGAGAGAAAGAACGCACATACATTGTACTCACACACACACACACACACACTCACACACACACACACACACACACACACACACACACACACACACACACACACACACACACACACACACACACACACACACACTACAAGTATCAAGTAACCTCCCCAACTACCCAAACAAGTTCTGACACAACCTTCTCCTTAACGACCTCCCCAAGTTGTTCGCACGATAACAAACTACCAATTATAAGCCAGAAACGAGCCAGTAGTCAGACTTTGACCATATCACCCGCCATAACAGGTAACATACGCGTCTTGGCCAGGATTCTCAAAGTTTTGTTGTGTTAAGTGTTTCTCCTAAATAAGAATGTGGAGGTGACGTCTAAATGACTTACTTTACTCTACACAAAAGGTAGAATCACTGTAGTTTTCTGTAGTTATTTTGGGTAAACATACTTGATTAAAAGGTAATTGGAGGCTTTACAATATAATAATCCATGGTGGTAGAGTCTCTGAGGGATGGCCACCACAGCCCACCTATAAAAAATCGCCAAAAAATAGTAAAAAATAACAAAACCGACTAAAAATAAAAATCATATTGGTCTTGAGGCAAAATCCCCACAAAAACAATAAAGGTCCAGTTATGGCTAAGCTACAAACCCAGCCACTCATAACCGGCCCTCACTCTGTACTGCGATGGGATTGGTGGATTACCCAAATTGGCTGTAGCGGTGCTGGCGGGCGAGTGTTGTGATGGCTTAGAGAAAAATCTCTTATCGCTCGCCTGTGAGAGTTGAATCATGGGACATACAGTAATTTATTAATACATTATATTGAGGATAGTGTTGTGTTATGTGACGTAGGTGATGTGGACTAATGGTGTTGTGTGACGTGGGGGTGTAATAACAGCAGCAACAATACCAGTGAGAACAACAATAATAATAACTACTACTACTACTACTACTACTACTACTACTACTACTACTACTAATAGGTGTCTGCATCTCCGCTTTAAATCAAACATTTAACAACAGGGGCGAGTGGACAGGGTAGGTTAGGTTTTGGTTTAATTAAATGGACTGGCTATGTTTACCTAACCACCTGTGTTAATTAGTTTACCTGTTCACATTGGTGACGTAATTCTTGAGGAGGAGGAAGGAGGGAGAGTAGGAAGGGGAGGAGGAGGAGGAGCCTGTGTGTGTATGTGAGTGAGTTCGTGTGTGTGTGTGTGAGTTCCTCCCCTCAATTAAAATCAATAAACAAGTGTCATTCAACTCAACTTATCAAATGCCAACCATCTAACATACACGTCCTCACCAGTACACATCACCTGAAGAATAGACACCCTCATGCTAACCTAACCTAATGCTAACCTAACCTAACCATAACGTAATGCTAACCTAACCATAACCTACAAGACCTCCCTGGGCTCAACTTGTTCCTTGGTTAACTCTACGGACATCGTCACCCACGTTTCACTTACTCTTTATTTTCCGTCGTATTCTTAATCTCCTTCAGTACGATGATATTGTGCCTCCCTCTCTCACCAACATTCCTTCCTTCCTCCTTCACCAACACTCCTTGCCTCCTTCACCAACACTGCTTGCCTCCTTCACCAACACTCCTTGCCTCCTTCACCAACACTGCTTCCTTCCCTCTCTCACCAACATCCTCGTCTTTCCTTCACTAGCATTCTCTCCCTCCCTCCATCACCACTCCTCTCCACCACCACTCCCTCCATCACCACCTCTCCCTCCCTCCACCACCACTCCTCTCCACTACAACTCCCTCCCTCCATCACCACTCCTCTCCACCACCACTCCCTCCATCACCACTCCCTCCATCACCACCACTCCCTCCCTCCATCACCAACCCTCCCTCCCTATGGACCATAATGATAGCCTAAGGTAGGAGGAGTATGGCACCATGGCACCATTATCACAACACAGGAGCCTCATTAGTGTGAATATAAGGCAGAGGGGAGCTCCGTGGCTGTGAGAGAGTGGAGGACATTTACTAGTAGTGCCCTGACGACTTATGGTGATGATGGTGGTGATGATGGTGAGGTGGGGGTGATAGTAGTGGTAATGATGGTAGTGGTATTGGTAGTTATGGTGCTGGTGATGATGGTGGTAGGGGTGGTGAGGGTGGTAGTGGTAATGTAGTGATGGTGAGGTGGCGGTAGTAGTAGTGATGATGGTGAGTATGATAGTGGTAGTGATGATAGTGGTAAAGACATACAAAACGACTTCTTTCCCTCTGGGCCACAACACAAAAGCCACTAATACCTGGATATTTTTCAGGTAGACGGAAGGTAATTTACCAAACCTCCTCGTTGATAAGGTAGATGATATTATACTTAAGGGAATGTATAGGGAAGGGTGGCCGTGGGTACTGTGTCTTGGCTATTATAATGGGTTTAATGTGTGTGTGTGTGTGTGTGTGTGTGTGTGTGTGTGTGTGTGTGAGTGAGTGAGTGAGTGAGTGAGTGAGTGAGTGCTTGTGTGTGTGTGAGTTCCTCCCCTCAATTAAAATCAATAAACAAGTGTCATTCAACTCAACTTATCAAATGCCAACCATCTAACATACACGTCCTCACCAGTACACATCACCTGAAGAATAGACACCCTCATGCTAACCTAACCTAATGCTAACCTAACCATAACGTAATGCTAACCTAACCATAACCTACAAGACCTCCCTGGGCTCAACTTGTTCCTTGGTTAACTCTACGGACATCGTCACCCACGTTTCACTTACTCTTTATTTTCCGTCGTATTCTTAATCTCCTTCAGTACGATGATATTGTGCCTCCCTCTCTCACCAACATTCCTTCCTTCCTCCTTCACCAACACTCCTTGCCTCCTTCACCAACACTGCTTGCCTCCTTCACCAACACTCCTTGCCTCCTTCACCAACACTGCTTCCTTCCCTCTCTCACCAACATCCTCGTCTTTCCTTCACTAGCATTCTCTCCCTCCCTCCATCACCACTCCTCTCCACCACCACTCCCTCCATCACCACCACTCCCTCCCTCCATCACCACATCTCCCTCCCTCCATCACAACTCTCCACCCCACTCCCTCCCTCCATCACCACTCCTCTCCACCACCACTCCCTCCATCACCACTCCCTCCATCACCACCACTCCCTCCCTCCATCACCAACCCTCCCTCCCTATGGACCATAATGATAGCCTAAGGTAGGAGGAGTATGGCACCATGGCACCATTATCACAACACAGGAGCCTCATTAGTGTGAATATAAGGCAGAGGGGAGCTCCGTGGCTGTGAGAGAGTGGAGGACATTTACTAGTAGTGCCCTGACGTCTTATGGTGATGATGGTGGTGATGATGGTGAGGTGGGGGTGATGGTAGTGGTAATGATGGTAGTGTTATTGGTAGTTATGGTGCTGGTGATGATGGTGGTAGGGGTGGTGAGGGTGGTAGTGGTAATGTAGTGATGGTGAGGTGGCGGTGGTAGTAGTAGTGATGATGGTGAGTATGATAGTGGTAGTGATGATAGTGGTAAAGACATACAAAACGACTTCTTTCCCTCTGGGCCACAACACAAAAGCCACTAATACCTGGATATTTTTCAGGTAGACGGAAGGTAATTTACCAAACCTCCTCGCTGATAAGGTAGATGATATTATACTCAAGGGAATGTATAGGGAAGGGTGGCTGTGGGTACTGTGTCTTGGCTATTATAATGGGTTTAATGTGTCTGTGTGTGTGTGTGTGTGTGTGTGTGTGTGTGTGTGTGTGTGTGTGTGTGTGTGTGTGAGTGAGTGAGTGAGTGAGTGCTTGTGTGTGTGTGTGAGTTCCTCCCCTCAATTAAAATCAATAAACAAGTGTCATTCAACTCAACTTATCAAATGCCAACCATCTAACATACACGTCCTCACCAGTACACATCACCTGAAGAATAGACACCCTCATGCTAGCCTAACCTAATGCTAACCTAACCTAACCATAACGTAATGCTAACCTAACCATAACCTACAAGACCTCCCTGGGCTCAACTTGTTCCTTGGTTAACTCTACGGACATCGTCACCCACGTTTCACTTACTCTTTATTTTCCGTCGTATTCTTAATCTCCTTCAGTACGATGATATTGTGCCTCCCTCTCTCACCAACATTCCTTCCTTCCTCCTTCACCAACACTCCTTGCCTCCTTCACCAACACTGCTTGCCTCCTTCACCAACACTCCTTGCCTCCTTCACCAACACTGCTTCCTTCCCTCTCTCACCAACATCCTCGTCTTTCCTTCACTAGCATTCTCTCCCTCCCTCCATCACCACTCCTCTCCACCACCACTCCCTCCACCACCACTCCCTCCCTCCATCACCACCTCTCCCTCCCTCCACCACCACTCCTCTCCACCACAACTCCCTCCCTCCATCACCACTCCTCTCCACCACCACTCCCTCCATCACCACTCCCTCCATCACCACTCCCTCCATCACCACCACTCCCTCCCTCCATCACCAACCCTCCCTCCCTATGGACCATAATGATAGCCTAAGGTAGGAGGAGTATGGCACCATGGCACCATTATCACAACACAGGAGCCTCATTAGTGTGAATATAAGGCAGAGGGGAGCTCCGTGGCTGTGAGAGAGTGGAGGACATTTACTAGTAGTGCCCTGACGTCTTATGGTGATGATGGTGGTGATGATGGTGAGGTGGGGGTGATAGTAGTGGTAATGATGGTAGTGGTATTGGTAGTTATGGTGCTGGTGATGATGGTGGTAGGGGTGGTGAGGGTGGTAGTGGTAATGTAGTGATGGTGAGGTGGCGGTAGTAGTAGTGATGATGGTGAGTATGATAGTGGTAGTGATGATAGTGGTAAAGACATACAAAACGACTTCTTTCCCTCTGGGCCACAACACAAAAGCCACTAATACCTGGATATTTTTCAGGTAGACGGAAGGTAATTTACCAAACCTCCTCGTTGATAAGGTAGATGATATTATACTCAAGGGAATGTATAGGGAAGGGTGGCTGTGGGTACTGTGTCTTGGCTATTATAATGGGTTTAGTGTGTGTGTGTGTGTGTGTGTGTGTGTGTGTGTGTGTGTGTGTGTGTGTGTGAGTGAGTGTGTGTGCGCGTGTGTGTGTGTGTGGGAGAGTGTGAGTGCTTGTGTGTGTGTGTGAGTTCCTCCCCTCAATTAAAATCAATAAACAAGTGTCATTCAACTCAACTTATCAAATGCCAACCATCTAACATACACGTCCTCACCAGTACACATCACCTGAAGAATAGACACCCTCATGCTAACCTAACCTAATGCTAACCTAACCTAACCATAACGTAATGCTAACCTAACCATAACCTACAAGACCTCCCTGGGCTCAACTTGTTCCTTGGTTAACTCTACGGACATCGTCACCCACGTTTCACTTACTCATTATTTTCCGTCGTATTCTTAATCTCCTTCAGTACGATGATATTGTGCCTCCTTCTCTCACCAACATTCCTTCCTTCCTCCTTCACCAACACTCCTTGCCTCCTTCACCAACACTGCTTGCCTCCTTCACCAACACTCCTTGCCTCCTTCACCAACACTGTTTCCTTCCCTCTCACCAACATCCTCGTCTTTCCTTCACTAGCATTCTCTCCCTCCCTCCATCACCACTCCTCTCCACCACCACTCCCTCCATCACCACCTCTCCCTCCCTCCACCACCACTCCTCTCCACCACAACTCCCTCCCTCCATCACCACTCCTCTCCACCACCACTCCCTCCATCACCACTCCCTCCATCACCACCACTCCCTCCCTCCATCACCAACCCTCCCTCCCTATGGACCATAATGATAGCCTAAGGTAGGAGGAGTATGGCACCATGGCACCATTATCACAACACAGGAGCCTCATTAGTGTGAATATAAGGCAGAGGGGAGCTCCGTGGCTGTGAGAGAGTGGAGGACATTTACTAGTAGTGCCCTGACGTCTTATGGTGATGATGGTGGTGATGATGGTGAGGTGGGGGTGATGGTAGTGGTAATGATGGTAGTGGTATTGGTAGTTATGGTGCTGGTGATGATGGTGGTAGGGGTGGTGAGGGTGGTAGTGGTAATGTAGTGATGGTGAGGTGGCGGTAGTAGTAGTGATGATGGTGAGTATGATAGTGGTAGTGATGATAGTGGTAAAGACATACAAAACGACTTCTTTCCCTCTGGGCCACAACACAAAAGCCACTAATACCTGGATATTTTTCAGGTAGACGGAAGGTAATTTACCAAACCTCCTCGCTGATAAGGTAGATGATATTATACTCAAGGGAATGTATAGGGAAGGGTGGCTGTGGGTACTGTGTCTTGGCTATTATAATGGGTTTAATGTGTGTGTGTGTGTGTGTGTGTGTGTGTGTGTGTGTGTGTGTGTGTGTGTGTGTGTGTGAGTTCCTCCCCTCAATTAAAATCAATAAACAAGTGTCATTCAACTCAACTTATCAAATGCCAACCATCTAACATACACGTCCTCACCAGTACACATCACCTGAAGAATAGACACCCTCATGCTAACCTAACCTAATGCTAACCTAACCTAACCATAACGTAATGCTAACCTAACCATAACCTACAAGACCTCCCTGGGCTCAACTTGTTCCTTGGTTAACTCTACGGACATCGTCACCCACGTTTCACTTACTCTTATTTTCCGTCGTATTCTTAATCTCCTTCAGTACGATGATATTGTGCCTCCCTCTCTCACCAACATTCCTTCCTTCCTCCTTCACCAACACTCCTTGCCTCCTTCACCAACACTGCTTGCCTCCTTCACCAACACTCCTTGCCTCCTTCACCAACACTGCTTCCTTCCCTCTCTCACCAACATCCTCGTCTTTCCTTCACTAGCATTCTCTCCCTCCCTCCATCACCACTCCTCTCCACCACCACTCCCTCCATCACCACCACTCCCTCCCTCCATCACCACCTCTCCCTCCCTCCATCACAACTCTCCACCCCACTCCCTCCCTCCATCACCACTCCCTCCATCACCACCACTCCCTCCCTCCATCACCAACCCTCCCTCCCTATGGACCATAATGATAGCCTAAGGTAGGAGGAGTATGGCACCATGGCACCATTATCACAACACAGGAGCCTCATTAGTGTGAATATAAGGCAGAGGGGAGCTCCGTGGCTGTGAGAGAGTGGAGGACATTTACTAGTAGTGCCCTGACGTCTTATGGTGATGATGGTGGTGATGATGGTGAGGTGGGGGTGATGGTAGTGGTAATGATGGTAGTGGTATTGGTAGTTATGGTGCTGGTGATGATGGTGGTAGGGGTGGTGAGGGTGGTAGTGGTAATGTAGTGATGGTGAGGTGGCGGTAGTAGTAGTGATGATGGTGAGTATGATAGTGGTAGTGATGATAGTGGTAAAGACATACAAAACGACTTCTTTCCCTCTGGGCCACAACACAAAAGCCACTAATACCTGGATATTTTTCAGGTAGACGGAAGGTAATTTACCAAACCTCCTCGTTGATAAGGTAGATGATATTATACTTAAGGGAATGTATAGGGAAGGGTGGCCGTGGGTACTGTGTCTTGGCTATTATAATGGGTTTAATGTGTGTGTGTGTGTGTGTGTGTGTGTGTGTGTGTGTGTGTGTGTGTGTGTGTGTGTGTGTGTGTGTGTGTGTGAGTGAGTGAGTGAGTGAGTGAGTGAGTGCTTGTGTGTGTGTGAGTTCCTCCCCTCAATTAAAATCAATAAACAAGTGTCATTCAACTCAACTTATCAAATGCCAACCATCTAACATACACGTCCTCACCAGTACACATCACCTGAAGAATAGACACCCTCATGCTAACCTAACCTAATGCTAACCTAACCATAACGTAATGCTAACCTAACCATAACCTACAAGACCTCCCTGGGCTCAACTTGTTCCTTGGTTAACTCTACGGACATCGTCACCCACGTTTCACTTACTCTTTATTTTCCGTCGTATTCTTAATCTCCTTCAGTACGATGATATTGTGCCTCCCTCTCTCACCAACATTCCTTCCTTCCTCCTTCACCAACACTCCTTGCCTCCTTCACCAACACTGCTTGCCTCCTTCACCAACACTCCTTGCCTCCTTCACCAACACTGCTTCCTTCCCTCTCTCACCAACATCCTCGTCTTTCCTTCACTAGCATTCTCTCCCTCCCTCCATCACCACTCCTCTCCACCACCACTCCCTCCATCACCACCACTCCCTCCCTCCATCACCACCTCTCCCTCCCTCCATCACAACTCTCCACCCCACTCCCTCCCTCCATCACCACTCCCTCCATCACCACCACTCCCTCCCTCCATCACCAACCCTCCCTCCCTATGGACCATAATGATAGCCTAAGGTAGGAGGAGTATGGCACCATGGCACCATTATCACAACACAGGAGCCTCATCAGTGTGAATATAAGGCAGAGGGGAGCTCCGTGGCTGTGAGAGAGTGGAGGACATTTACTAGTAGTGCCCTGACGTCTTATGGTGATGATGGTGGTGATGATGGTGAGGTGGGGGTGATAGTAGTGGTAATGATGGTATTGGTAGTTATGGTGCTGGTGATGATGGTGGTAGGGGTGGTGAGGGTGGTAGTGGTAATGTAGTGATGGTGAGGTGGCGGTAGTAGTAGTGATGATGGTGAGTATGATAGTGGTAGTGATGATAGTGGTAAAGACATACAAAACGACTTCTTTCCCTCTGGGCCACAACACAAAAGCCACTAATACCTGGATATTTTTCAGGTAGACGGAAGGTAATTTACCAAACCTCCTCGCTGATAAGGTAGATGATATTATACTCAAGGGAATGTATAGGGAAGGGTGGCCGTGGGTACTGTGTCTTGGCTATTGTAATGGGTTTAATGTGTGTGTGTGTGTGTGTGTGTGTGTGTGTTAGGGAGATGGAAGGTAAGGTAGGGTAGCGTAGGGAAGGGTAGCGTTGGGAGGAGTGGGGTAGGGAGGAGGTAGGGTAGGGAGGGGTGATGTATGCCGTCAGCATCAGCAGGAGTACCGGAAACGTTGAGTGACGGACACAGAGCCACTCACAGATGATAATGGAGCGTGTCTGATGTGAGGCCTCAGGTGGTGGTGATGTGTAGGGTGGTGTAGTGGTGGGGGTGGTGTGATGTCTGCCTCTCTCTCTCTCTCTCTCTCTCTCTCTCTCTCTCTCTCTCTCTCTCTCTCTCTCTCTCTCTCTCTCTCTCTCCACACGTTGATAGTTCTTGCTTTCAGAACCAATTTCCTCCTCCATTTCCTCTACGTCTCTTTTAAACACTTTTAAACACCAAGATAGTGCCCTTTGTTCTCTATAGCGCACACACACACACACACACACACACACACACACACACACACACACACACACACACACACACACTTGGGTTATGTCATGTTAGGTTAGGTTATGCTAGCTTAGGTCAGGTCAGGTCATCCCACTACATTAAAACTGCACCATAATGAATAAATCCACTTTAACCCCTAGTTAATGGATTAAACTTAACCCACGACTACATTAAAATCCAGCTACAAGACCCAAGAGAAGTATCAAGTATACCTTCAGGTCGTAACTTGAGAAGCTAGGTGTTAATTAGGTGGTGGGCCGCGACCTGCTGAGGGAGAGTGTGGTGGCCTGGCGTCAGATGGGTCCCGTCAGTCGCGACCTGCTGAGGGAGATTGTGGTGGCCTGGCGTCAGATGGGTCCCGTCAGTCGAGACCTGCTGAGGGAGAGTGTGGTGGCCTGGCTTCAGATGGGTCCCGTCAGTCGAGACCTGCTGAGGGAGAGTGTGGTGGCCTGGCGTCAGATGGGTCCCGTCAGTCGAGACCTGCTGAGGGAGATTGTGGTGGCCTGGCGTCAGATGGGCCCCGTCAGTCTCGACCTGCTGAGGGAGAGTGTGGTGGCCTGGCGTCAGATGGGCCCCGTCAGTCTCGACCTGCTGAGGGAGAGTGTGGTGGCCTGGCGTCAGATGGGTCCCGTCAGTCGAGACCTGCTGAGGGAGATTGTGGTGGCCTGGCGTCAGATGGGCCCCGTCAGTCTCGACCTGCTGAGGGAGAGTGTGGTGGCCTGGCGTCAGATGGGCCCCGTCAGTCTCGACCTGCTGAGGGAGAGTGTGGTGGCCTGGCGTCAGATGGGTCCCGTCAGTGTTACCAGATCATTACCGTCGAGAACTCTTCCATGTGGAGTGGTTGGTTAGGTTAGGTTAGATTAGGTCAGGTCAATTTAGGTTCGATTAGGTAAAGGTTAGGTTAGGTTTTAATAACGCCATCTACCTGGAAAACAAGAAAAGGTTAATATTTCATGAGTTTGATGACTTAGCTTAGTTAGGTTAGGTTAGGTTCCGTTAAGTTAATATACACTATCTAATAACTTCAATTTATTTATAAACTTGTTCTCTTGTTCACTCACTCAGCCCCGTGTTGAACAGAACATTAGCCAGTGTTCTCAGAGTTAACATAAGACTCCAATAACACCTTTAATGTGGCGTGAGAGCCTCTATTAGTGGCGTTAATGGCCTCTGATGACCTAATATATTTGCCTCCAATGTGCCACTAGGATTTTGTTAAAGCGAAAAGGAAAAAATTAAATTGAGTTGAAAAATAAAAGTGTTTGTGTGTGTGTGTGTGTGTGTGTGTGTGTGTAGGGTGGCATGCATACATAGGTACATATATATATACTTACATATGTATACATGGGGTGTATGTATGTATATGTGGGAAGTGAGGAGTGTTCTTCCTTCTTCCCTCCTCCCTCCCTCCCTCCCTCACTTTCTTCCCTCCTCCCTCCCTCCCTCACTTTCTTCCCTCGCTCCTTCCCTCCTTCACTTCCCTCCCTCCCTCCCTCCCAATCTTCTTCCCCTCCACATTAATTATCAGATACACAGCTCTGTTAGTCTGTCTGTCTGTCCACACAGTCATAATTAGAGTGTCCATCACGTCGAGGGTAAAGACATCGCTCGCTCTCTCTCTCTCTCTCTCTCTCTCTCTCTCTCTCTCTCTCTCTCTCTCTCTCTCTCTCTCTCTCTCTCTCTCTCTCTCTCTCTCTCTCTCTCTCTCTCTCTCTTTAGAAATACATTTTTATTCATCTTTTTAATTATTTTTCTCCGTCACCATGAAGCCACATTTCTATTCAGAGTATTTCACCAGGCGTCACTCCTCACTCCTGCCGTCACTCCCCACTCATATTCCCTCTCATTCTCCATCTCGTCCCTCTTACCCTCCACTCTAACCTAACCTGACGTGAATGGACTTGACCTGACCTAACGCTAACTTAAACTAATCTAACCTAACCTAAGCAAACTTAACCTAATCTAACATATACTGAACACTACCACAAATCAACAGGTAAAAAGATGCAAATTTTGAACAGATGAACAAAGAAGAAACTGAGAGGAAATTGAACAGAGGAACAACGGAAACTTAGAGGGGAGGGGAGGGGGGAATGGAGTCGATGAACAAGCCATTAACTAAGTCTGACACGTTGAACAAATGGTGCTGCCACAATAAGATTAATGAACAGTTGGGTACAGCCATAATTAACTGAGTAAAACACCACCTGGATATAGTGAACATTGTTGAACATGATTTAAAGGAGTATATGATAGTGAACAGTATTGAACATAGCTGAATAGTGTCTAGAATACGTTTTAAACATATGATTAAGGTTTGTAAGAGAGTGAACAGTATTGAACACGGTTGAACAATGTCTAGAATATTTTGAAAAGTTTGAACAGGTGAAATAAACTGGGGTGTCTAATCAGATTTAATAACCTGGGGTGTCTAATCAGATTTAATAAACTGGGGTGTCTAATCAGATTTAATAACCTGGGGTGTCTAATCAGATTTAATAAACTGGGGTGTCTAATCAGATGAAATAAACTGGGGGTGATCATTGACCTAATCAGCTTTCCCAACACCAATCACAGAACAGGAATCGTAAAAGGATTAAGGATTCATTTTACATTTTATTTACACAGTTAACCCCTGTTCTCCTTACCCCAGCGCGAACAAGAGAGGGAGGGGAGACGGAGAGGGAGGGGGAAGGGAGAGGGAGAGGGAAGAGAGAGGGGAGGGAGAGGGAGAGGTACAATAATTAATCTGTCTGTCTAAGTGTAATAATGAGTTGTCTATAATGAGAAATCGTCTGCGTGTAATTAGTGTTTTGTTGATTAATTTTATTTTTTTATTTTTTTTTTTTTATATCGGAAATTTGCTCCATTTTATAGAGACGGTGTGTGTGTGTGTGTGTCTGTCTGACTGTCTGTTTGTATGTCTGTCTGTCTTTATCTGTCTGTCTGTCTGTCTCCCCGTCTTGATATATATGTTTCGTTATTTTTTCGTTTATTTTCACTATATTTCGGTTATTATGCTGGATATATTTCAATAGTGATATATATAGTGTATTTGAGAGAGTCTGTTTGTTGTTATGGTAAATTAGTTGTGTATGTTTAATTACCTCGTATGGTCATTAATTACGATTATTAACGGGTGGGATTATTTAGACTTGTGGTAATTAATTGTACCGTAAATTAATTATGTTGAGCTGGACTCCCCCCCCCCCCCCACACACACCCATACATACACACACACACACATAGACAACATACATACATACATACATACATACACGTTCATATATGTATAACTTTGTTCCTAGCTAAATCAATCTATCTCAAATTGACTGTCACTTTCTCAAACTCCAGTTCTTAGCCCAGTCAGTCTATCCTAAACTGTCTCCTCTCCACTCACTAACCCAGTCAATCAACTCCAGCGTGAAGACAAAAAAAACACTTAACTGGATTTAACTGGAGTGATAGACTGTGTCCCTGTCAATTAGGTAAATATCAATTTGTATTCAACTATTCTACCAAAGATAATCGCATTAAGGTGACAAACCGGGGGGAAAAATCTTGAACGCTATGAGATGGTTTTGTGAGAGGGAGTCGAACCACGGACCTCGCCATGGTAATTCGAGTGTGGTAACCAGAAACACATTAAGTAATTGTGGTTGGGTTTGGTTGGATTTGGTTAGGTATGGGTAGGTTTGGTTTGGTTTGGTTGGGTTGGGTTCGTGTAATTCCACCCGCTCTTGTTATTGTCGAATCCGGTTGAATCCGCTCATTGATCCACGTCGAATACGGTGACCAGTGCGAACGGCTCGTGTGTTATTTACTGAGTGTAAATATTTCTGGGTTGAGAGAGAGAGAGAGAGAGAGAGAGAGAGAGAGAGAATAAGTAAGCGAGACAGACAACGAGAGAAAGAGCGAGAATGAGACAAACACAGACAGACAGAACCACACAAACAGACAGAGAGCCACACAGACAAACAGAGCCACACAGACAGACAGAGAGCCACACAGACAGACAGAGAGCCACACAGACAGACAGAGAGCCACACAGACAGACAGAGAGCTACACAGACAGACAGAGAGCCACACAGACAGACTTACCATACCACATACCACCACCAAGACACAACAAGGTATTTAATCATGGCGTAAAATATCCCAAGAATTTATTGATCTCGAGGCGGTGTACTTGACCTTGTATAGTTAGGTGACCAACACGGACAGTATAAATCACCACCCATGGCTCATTAAGAGTACGTGACCTTTTTGAAGAGGTCAGTTCATATTAGGGTGGTTAAAGTGATGATATTAGGGTGTGTGTGTGTGTGTGTGTGTGTGTGTGTGTGTGTGTGTGTGTGTGTGTGTCACTAAACCAGTTTGCATACACACGATGGTTGTATCCGATTGCATCATTGAGTAGTCCACCAATCACCATACGACACGACAGCCAACAATCACGTTACGGCTCCCGAATTCACCAATCACGTTACAGTTCCCGGGTCCACCAATCACGTTACAGCTCTCGCTCGAGTCCACCAACCACGTCACAGCTCCCGAGTCCACCAATCACGTCACAGCTCCCGAGTCCACCAATCACGTTACCCCACCTCACCTAGCCTAACCTATACCAGCCTCACCTCACCTCACCTCACCTCACCTCACCTCACCTCACCTATGTAGAGAGAGGGTGTCAGCCTTTGCCTCCCACATGACTTATTAACAGGACGAGGTTGAGTAATTACTTATATTGATCAACCACCTCTGTGTGTGTGTGTGTGTGTGTGTGTGTGTGTGTGTGTGTGTGTGTGTGTGTGTGTGTCAAACGGAAGGAAAAAGAAGGGTGGGGAGAGAAAGAGGGAGGAAGAGGAAGGGAAGGGTGCAAGGGAGGGAGGGAGGGAGAGGGAAGAATGGTAGGGGGAGGAAGCCAGTCCCTAAGTCAGCCACTCAGTCCCTCAACCAGGCAACCACTCAGCCATTCAGCCCCTCAGCCCTTTATCCAGGCAGCCCCTCTGGCCCTCAGCCCTTTATCCAGGCAGCCCCTTAGCCATTCATCCAGGCAGCCCCTCACACTGAATAATACATGAGACTCTTTAGGACCCAAGGTTAATTTACAAGGTAAATAGTCCCTGACAAAAGTGTACTGGAACGAGAGGGAGGGAGGAGGGAGAGAGAGGGAGGAGGAAGGGAGAGAGAGGGAGGGAGAGAGAGGTGAGGGAGAGAGGCAGGAAGGGAGAGAGGCAGGAAGGGAGGGGGGGAGAGAGAGGGAGAGGGAGGGAGGGAGGAGGAAGAGAGAGGGAGGAGGGAGGGAGAGAGGCAGGAAGGGAGGGAGGGAATTAGTGGTGAGAGAAAGGGAGGGTGGAAGAGAGAGAAAGAGAGAGATTAGAGAACTCGAAACAGAAAGATAAACAAAGGAAAAGGTGAATAAACATGGAGGCAAGAACGAACAAAGAGAATCAACACTAAACGCAATTGAAAAAAAAAATATATAGAGAAAAAAGAAATAAAAACAAAAGGAAAATAGTCATCGTGTGTGTGTGTGTGTATGTGTGTGTGTGTGTGTCTGTCTGTCTGTGTGTGTGGGTGCGTGTGTTTGTGTGTGTTTAATTATTATGGTATTTAAATATATCACATCAAGGTGTACTGTAACTCGTCCACCTTAATTATATACCTGTGGGAATTTTACACCCATGACAGTTGCTACACTAAGATACACTTTATGCCTGTGTGTTTGTGTACTCTCTCTCTCTCTCTCTCTCTCTCTCTCTCTCTCTCTCTCTCTCTCTCTCTCTCTCTCTCTCTCTCTCTCTCGTACAGCTGTTTGTGAGGTAAAATATGTCGTCAGTGTGGGAGGCAGTGATAATCCCTTGCTGGTGCGTGTTGTTCAGGACATGTCACCCTCCTCCTCCTCCTCCTCCCCCTCTTCCTCTGCTTCCTTGTTCCCTTCCTCTTACCTCCTCCTCCTCCTCCTCCCCCCCTCTTCCTCTGCTTCCTTGTTCCCTTCCTCTTACCCCCTCCTCCTCCTCCTCCTCTCCTCCTAACTATCCTCCACTTCACCCTTATGCTCTGAGCTGTTGGTGTTGTACCCTCCAGTACCCTCCACGCCCTCCAGTACCCTCCAGTACTTGTTCCCACTAAGGGCTCCCTCCATCATTGAGTTCCTTTACAGACTTACAATGAAGACAGACATACAGGCGACACTCTCAAACCCTCGGGATAAATGTGGTGTAGTGTAGTGTGGTGTGTGGTGTAGTGTGGTGTGTGGTGTAGTGTGGTGTGGTAGTGGTGTGGTGAGGTGGTGTAGTAGTGATAGTGGTGTAGTGATGATGCTGTAGTGATGATGAGACTAAGTTAAGTATTATCAGAAGCGTCATCACTCGAGTTAGGTGAAGAACCCGCCTCCAAAAAAAAAAAATAATTACATCAACGTCATCAACTAATACACACTGACGGAACAACATCTGATTGGCTGACTCGCTAACCAATCAGAAACAAGTCGCCATCCAAACAGACACCACACGAGCGAAAAATAATTTGTGTTTTTTTATCAGGAATTATTATCAGGGCTTAAAGCGACTGAAACACGAAGCAAAATAATCGGACGCGGTCATGTGTATATATGTATGTATGTGTACAGTATGTATGTATGTATGTATGTATTGATATCTAGTTCCATATTACACTACATTCTCAGAAGATTACACGATTTGTCTACATACATACATACATACATGCATGCATACATACATACATGGGGTCAAATATTACCATTCAGAGATAATTTTATAAGAACTTGATATTATTTTCTTAATTGTTGCAGTAAATTCTAAGAGGTTTGATGGTGGTGTGGTAACATTGACAACCATCAAGGGGAGTGGTGGTGAAGATGGCAACACTGATGCCTCAATGGCTATCATCAATTATTGACAAACATTCACATGGACAACCTTCTCCTCCCTTCCTTCCTTCCTTCCTTCCTTCCTTCCTTCCTTCCCCCTCTCCTCCCTTCTCCCCTACCCTCCCTTTCTCCTACCCTCCCTTCCCCCTCCCCTTCCTTCCCCCTCTCCTCCCTTCTCCCCTACCCTTCCTTCCCCCTCCCCTCCCCTTCCCCCTCCCCTCCCTTTTCCCCCTACCAACACCACCACCGTCAATATTATCTTTAATAATGTATAGTACTCTCTCTCTCTCTCTCTCTCTCTCTCTCTCTCTCTCTCTCTCTCTCTCTCTCTCTCTCTCTCTCTCTATTTACATTTTTTAAATTCATACGAGTGTCACCAGAGAGAGCGAGAGAGAGAGAGAGAGAGAGAGAGCGAGAGAGAGAGAGAGAGAGAGAGAGAGAGACTAACTACCAGAATAATAGTAAGAATAACTACCACGTGTTAATAGCCAACGTACACGCACACACAAGACCTCACAAAACACCCAAACTTTTACTTTATACAGGACTATTTTGGTCGAAACCTCAATTTTACGGTAAAAAATACAAAAATACTTAAACTTTTATTCTGTGGAAAGTTATTTTATACTTTTATTCTATACACACGAGTATTTTGCGGTCTGGTACACCACTCACTAATGACTGTATCAGGGTACAGTATTTTATCCCATCAAAAGCATCTCCACTCATTACCAGGAACCAATGTTGAGTTTTAATTCGTATCCGCTATATAACGGACTTGTGTGCTCATATAACGGACTTGTGTACTCATATAACGGACTTGTGTACTCATATAACGGATTTATCTATCTACATAACAGACCTATCAACCCATATAATCCGTTTGATGGGGTGGTCACACACACACACACACACGAGTCTCTCAGTAACTATCACCTATCCAGGGCGCCTTACTCCTCCAGAAGCCCCGTCAGGTGATGGACACAGGAAGGGGCCTCAAAGCCTACCCTATTGTCCCTATTCTCTTACATCTACTCTCTCTCTCCCTGAGGTATTGTTCCTTCCTTCCCTCCTATGGTGTACACAGTTTCTTCCTATGGTGTACACAGATCCTCCTATGGTGTACACAGTTTCTTCCTATGGTGTACACAGTTTCTTCCTATGGTGTACACAGTTCCTTCCTATGGTGTACACAGTTCCTTCCTATAACACCCTGATGTAAACACTAGCCAATGAGAACCTGTAAACACTAGCCATTGAGAACCTGTAAACACTAGCCAATGAGAACCTGTAAACACTAGCCAATGAGAACCTGTAAACACTAGCCAATGAGAACCTGTAAACACTAGCCAATGAGAACCTGTAAACACTAGCCAATGAGAACCGTCGTATTTACCTCCCATACAATTTTCAGGACTTAAATTATGGTAAACATCTATGAATGCTTCAATTAATCCGGAATTTAAATAAAAATAATTAAATAAACATAAATTTTTGTCGGTGTGATTAAAATTACCTGATGTTTAAATATAACTTTAATTAACAAGGCGTAATTAATAACAAAGGTGTGTAATGAGAGAGAGAGAGAGAGATGGGATGGGTGGACAGATAGATGGATAGATAGATATATGGATAAATAGATAAATAGATAGATAGACAAAATCATACACAGACGTACAGACAGACACTCACCGGGGCTTGAAGTCGAACCTGGTCCCTCTTGGCGGGAACCAGTACTGTTACCACTCATCCACGGCGGCCTTGCTGACGTCACTAATACACCTGTAATTAGTGAATGACCTTAACTTCATAAATCGCTATTCTGTAATTTGATTATTCTTTATTAACTATTTCCTTATAATAGTTAAAATCTATTATTAAACTAGCATAAGAGTGAGTGGTGGTAGTGGTGGTGGTGATGGTGGTAGTGGTGGTGGTGGTAGTGGTGGTGGAGTGTGGTAGGTGGTGGTGGTCAGCGGCAACACAAGATGTCAACAAGACGGTGGTCACTCTCCCACCCATCCTCCCTCCCACCCACCTATCCTCCCTCCCACCCCATCCTCCCTCCCATCCCCGATTCTAAACTTCGTCGAGGAAATTCGCTGTTTGATGCCTTTGTGTGGTAGAGACAGCGTCCTTCCCACACCACAAGATGAGGAGATTGTGTCTCTGTCTCTGGAATGGGTAATACCGGTTACTGGTCTACTGGGAATACTGGTGAACTGATAATACTAGTTACTGGTCTACTGGGAATACTGGTTACTGGTGAACTGAGCATAAAAGTTACTGGTAAACTGGGAATACTGGTGAACTGAGAATCCTAGTTACTGGTCTACTGGGAATACTGGTGAACTGATAATACTGGTTACTGGTCTACTGGGAATACTGGTTACTGGTGAACTAAGCATAAAAGTTACTGGTAAACTGGGAAAACTGGTCACACTCTACAGATAAAACCAGGAACACCAATACTAACAAAACTCATAGTTAAAAATAAATAAATAAAAAATAAAATTCCACTAAAAAAAATTCTCGTATATAATGAAAAACCGAAACAGAAAATATATGGATTTTTTTATTTATTTTTGTTTTGGCGCTAACGTAATTCCTGTCAACACGAATGATAGCAGCACGAGTTTTTAACCTGTTGATAATTAGGCTTTCAGGGCCCCCAGCTGCTCACCACTACGTTCATTAGATGTATTTTTGTGGTTTTTCTTTTTTTTTACATTTGCAAAATTATCGTAAAAAAAACACGTTAAACTTTTTTAATTATTGATTAGATGAATACGTTATGATTATTGACTGGGGCTATACGCAAAATTTATAGTGATATACGCAAAAATTATTCTGTATACGCCAAAATTATAATGTATACGCGAAAATTATAGTGATATACGCCGAAATTATTCTGTATACGCGAAAATTACTGGTATATACGCCGAAATTATGCTGTATACGCAAATATTAATTATATACGTCGAAAATTATTGTTATATACGCCAAAATTATTCTGTATACGCCAAAATTATTGTTATATACGCTGAAATTATGCTGTATACGCCTTAATTATAGCTGTATATTACAAAATTATAGACTATACGCTAAAATTAATTACATACAACAAAATTATAGACTACGCTAAAATGATAGACTGGTTACGCTACCATTATACTGTTAACACATGCCAAGATTATTCTAATTACATACGCCAAGATTATAGATTACATACGCCAAGATTATAGATTACATACGCCAAGATTATAGATTACATACGCCAGGATTATAAAGTACTGTAGGTTAAATAAAGCAATGACTGACGCCCTTGAATACACAGTCTTAACTACATCAAAACACGTCCTGTACGAGTGAGTATCCGAGTAACATGACTTTTAAATAGACACCTTGAAATAGATACCTTGAAATAGATACCTTGAAATAGACACCTTGAAATAGACACCTTGAAATAGACACCTTGAAATAGACACCTTGAAATAGACACCTTGAAATAGACACCTTGAAATAGACACCTTGAAATAGACACCTTGAAATAGACACCTTGAAATAGACACCTTGAAATAGATACCTTGAAATAGACATCTTGAAATAGATACCTTGAAATAGACACCTTGAAATAGATACCTTGAAATAGACACCTTGAAATAGACACCTTGAAATAGACACCTTGAAATAGATACCTTGAAATAGACACCTTGAAATAGATATATAAACCAGAACTAAATCAACGAAAAATCAAATATGGAGGAAAATTATTAAAACAAATATTACCAAAGAACATAACTCTCTCTGCAATGCAACCAGATTATACATATTATTCAAGTAAATATAATTATACGTGAAAAAAATATTAATTAGGTTCTTGTTAAATAAAAAAGTGGTTTAAGTACACATTAATAACAGCGAAAAAAGTATTATTTAATTATATGATGACGTTACACTCCCCGAGTTACCATGACGATAGGAAAAATAACGATATAACCACAAGAGTACGATATATACACCCAGTTATCGTAATTACTCTGGCTTATGTACCTACCAAATGGATTTAAAGTACAGGAAATCGCTCATTATCGAAGACATTATGCTATGAGAGTAGAGAGTGGAGGCTATTGGGCTGTAGTGTTGCTCTTGTCAGCCTTCTGTGAGGTATTGGGAAGCCTAATCACCTAAGATCCAAAGTAGAGTCGTATTAGCTCATGGTCACCCAATACGTATTTAAAGCATTCATTTCGTCTTGTATTTTGATGTTAGGGTGGCCAGGGAGGGGATCACCTGAAGATTAAACACCCCCAGCTTAGTTCGCCTGAAGATTAGACACCCTAGTTTATTTCACCTGAAGATTGAGACACATGGGGGGGTTAAGTTAGGTTGTGTTAGGTTAGGATAGGTTAGGTTAGGTTAGGTTAGGATATCTTAAGTTAGCATTAGGAAGGCGAATCGTCAGGTGAAATAAGCTGGGTGTCTAATCTTCAGGTGAGTTTGGACAGACGCTGAACTGATTCCTAGCATTCAGCAGTCAGCGGGTTCCTAGACAAGACGACACAGTTATTAAAGGTTATTCTGTATCCACGAGTAAGAGGTAGCCATTACAAGTGTAGGTAATAATCCATAGTGTTCAGATTACTATTACTTTTAGCATTTGAGTTATAATTCCTCTTGAATATAAAAATGTTACTAAGGTTTTTATTGTACGCGTGAGCTCGTGTTGGTGTTCCCAGTAATGTATCATATTTACTACTAACCTTCCCTGAAATAGTCTCAAATATTAAAACCATAACGATCTTGTTTCTCTGTATTCCTACGCCTTTAAGAACACGAGAACAATGGCTTCACCTTTTAGTTTTCAAGGGGTTAATTACACTGGAACTGGCTGCTCCACTTAAATAAAAAACACCACAATAGCAGGGTGGTCTGACGCCATAACAATCATAAACACACTTGTATATAAACACAAATACACATCAACAGAAAAACGATTTAACACTACAAATTATATCAGAACTATAAACTATTAAAAAACGTATTAAGTATAAATTTAGCTGTTTAATCACCTCACCTAGAAAATCTCCTCATACTAAACTGAACTAATAACACATAAATATATTGCCGCTAATTAAGACCTCTGAAACGTGTTTGTATATTTTCATGAGTGATTGGTAAGTCAATTAAACGTCAACATACCGTGGTTAGTACTTTTATCCCATGGACTATACCAGCGATCCTCTCCTGTGTCGTCTCTCGTTAAAATAAACTAATGGCATTGCTTACCTTAATATTTACCGATTCTTTCATCTATTGCTATACTTAACGTTATATTTCATTGATCTTATACGGCTACATGACCTTACTGAGCACCCAAGCCATGGATTCGTAAAGGTTCAGTGAATTCCTGGTTGACTCTAAACAACCCCGACAAAAAACAAAAAATTACACTGACTTTGACCTTTGACCATTTACCAAGTTATTCACGTAAGTTATTAGCAGATAAGGCTCATATGAAGATGACCTCCTCTAACCTAACCCCATCAAGTAGGGTTTGGTTATGTTAAATTAGGTTAGAGTTAGTGGTGTTTAATTATTAGGTGAAATAAGTAATTAAATTCGACTTTTAGGGATCTCCTTTAGTGTCAATCATTCAAAATACGAAAAATATTGATCAGAGGTTGTTGGACCCCCCCCCCCCCCCCACAGTAAACATCAACAATAATCATGTTGACTTAAGAGAGTGATGGGGGGAGGGGTCACTAATGCCCTCTGACTGACCCTTCATATTAGTGATGGGGGAAGGGGTCACTAATGCCCTCTGACTGACCCTTCATATTAGTGATGGGGGGAGGGGTCACTAATGCCCTCTGACTGACCCTTCATATTAGTGATGGGGGGAGGGGTCACTAATGCCCTCTGACTGACCCTTCATATTAGTGATGGGGGGAGGGGTCACTAATGCCCTCTGACTGACCCTTCATATTAGTGATGGGGGGAGGGGTCACTAATGCCCTCTGACTGACCCTTCATAGCCCTATTTACCTTAAACCTTTGAGCCCTTACTTGTTCGTTTGACTCTTTTAAATCTAGCGTAATTATTTCTTTTCACGTATGACTATAGTATATTTAATTAAGGAACCACATTTTTGTCTATATTCCTATTTATCTAAAATAAACCGATAATGATTAAAGTTACATACAAGAATAATATATTAATATTGAGATAATTCTGTTTGATATTTCTGGTCGCCTTATGTTCTAACCTTCTAATTTATATATATTTTGTGTGTATTTAGACAAATTTAGTTGGATTATATCACCACGTGTCATCATTAACTAATAGTACTCATAGAGGAATTAAAACATCCGCACACTGCCTCACCTGGTAGGGGGAGGGGCGAGAGGCAGCGGGGTGTGAGGAACAACCTGAGGACGTCCGCACTGCCCGAGGTTCGGCGACACACTGACTCACTTCACGTGTGAATACCTGTCCTGACTTCTGCCTTCCAGTTGCCTCCTTCTGATTTAATCCCTTAATTAATCCCCTATGTTACCTAGTTATAGTAGGAAAAAATGGGGGTATTGGGATTAATTAGAATATAAAGAGACGTTAAAGAATGTCATCGAAGTTAACCAAGTAACTCTGCTATGGGTAAATGAGAGAAGAGTTTACCTTCTATACATCTCTAAGGTCTTGGCATGTTGAATCTGATAAATGTACAAAATATATCATAATTCAGAGTTCAAAACATCCCCAATGCCAGGTTATCTAATTATACAAGATATCCAATTCTACTTACCAAGGGACATGCTATCATCTACTAACACCTGAGCATTTCAATATATATATTAACTTTAAATATATAATCACTTCAACTTCGATGTAATTAAACAAAAAACAAGTAGCGCGCGTATCGGTGTCTGAGAGCTCCAAGAATAGTCCAAGAAATGGCTGCTAAGATTCAATGTCTTGAAGTGTAAGAGGATGCACCTGGGGCGTACCATCGGTAAGGAGGCGTATCATGTGTCCCAACCGGATGAAGAAACTGCACTAGTTGAGACTGAATGTGAGAAGGACCTAGGTGTGTATGTTGACAATGAGCTGAAGTTCTCGGGCCATTGCGAGAAGAAGGTAAACCAGGCAAATAAATTATTAGGTCTTATAAGAAGGTCGTTTAGATATCTAGACGGTCCGTCCCTCGTAACGATCTTCAAGAGTGAAGTGCTTCCCCATTTGGAGTACTGTCACCCCTAGGTCAATGACCTTGTGTCACCCAGTCTGGTCTGGTCCTCGAGGTATGCTAGAGACTGTTAGTAGATTGAAAATGTCCAAAGGAGGGCCACCAGACTGGTGCCTGCACTTCAGCACCTCAGCTACCCTGAAAGATTAGAGCGCCTGAAATTGCCTAGCTTATACTACAGACGGGCAAGGGGAGATCTGATTGGGGTGTATAAACATCTCAAAGGGCACGACTCAGTTGAGGGCCCTTATCTGGAGCTGGCGGTCGCTTGCCCCACAAGGGGTCACAGCTCGAGGTTGAAGAAGCGGCAAGCCCAGAAAACTGTGAGGGTTAACTTTTTCGGAGTGAGAGTTGAGAACTCTTGGAACAATCTACCAGAGAGTGTTGTGACGGCACCGAGTGTGAGCTCTTTCAAGACCAGACTTGACCAACACTGGAACAGGTTCAGATACATTCAGGAGCCAGTGCATGCCTTGTACTTCCCAACAGTGCGTAACAGAAACGTGACCGTTCGCCCAAGCGGCTAACTAGCCGGTGAAGTGGATAAAAGGAAAAAAAAATGTCTCTGATGCCCAAATCCATACGGTCAAATGTGGACTACGAGGCTATTTATTTTAGATTATACGAAACAGCAAAATTATCCTAATTTACTAATAAAAATAAACATGTAATAAAAGTATATCAAATTAATAAAGCTTGTGCATAAAATGTTCATGAGGTGGTGTTCTTGTTCGTTGTATTATATTAACATAGTAGAACCTGCCTCCTGGTTTTCTGTCTTGTAAACAATGTCTAAGTATGTATTATGTACTGTGAATAATAGTCCATAAATATCTTTACATTTTTCATATTTTATTGCAACAGATATCGATAAAAATATTTAAATTAGTTTAATATTAAAAGTTTTAGAAAAATATACTTAAAAATAAAGATATGAAGATAAAAATAATTATGACACAACTCGGATCTAAGAAGTCAAACCAAAACATGGCAGGGAGGGTGTTAAGGCCAGTTCTCCGGCACACTGCACATAAACTACAAACACAACCTAAGTTTAATTGTCAGTGTTTGTCTAGCATATTAAGGTTAATAATTTGTATGTGACATTATTGCTGGAGTATTGAGCACATAGTTTAGACCTATTATATCTCATTCCTGTTATTATTCTGTATTGACTAATTTTCTGAGTGATTGGTGTCAGTTTCTCCTGTAGAATTCCATCATAATTTATTGACGGAAATGTGTTATAGTCATCAAGATTCATTCAAGAAGGTTGGGTGATGTTTAGTTGGATAAACAGAACGTGATTTGTGTCTTCTGTACGTCAATAATTGTGTTTGTATCTTGGCCACAGCAGTACAGTATGTCACATCTAGAGTTACTGTATGTTGGGGCAAAGGTAAAATTATCGTTTTGGTCATGCACATATTTTACGTGGGTCAGAATCATTCAAAACGCTTAAAATAGTAATTTCATCCTGACCTACAAGTAATGTAAATTTGCTGCATGACCAAAACGATTATAATACCAGGGAAAATCCTCCATTGGTTACCGTGTTTGTACATTAATAATAATATATATTAGCTTCAAATATTAAAAGAAATAGAAACTAAACTAGATGATTATTCCAGAAATCCACAATAAAACCTCCATTTAACAGACATTAATCTGACATATTCATCTAGTCCGTTATATGGAGGTTTTTACTCTCCTATATACTGTAGTCTCTTATGGAGGTTTTACATCTAACAAACCTCGATATAATGGACCGTTCTCTCCCATATAGTCCGTTAAGTAAAGGTCTCACTGTACCAGGTTATTAATGAGTGCTGTACTGTATCATGTAATGTGTAAATAACTGCACTGTACTTTGAATAGATAGATAACAATAATTTATTTTGGATAATTATGATAAATTTACCTATTACAGTATTTTAAAACATCCAGTTGGAAATATTGTAATTCTCATAAGTATCTCTCATTATTTGACAGACTATCGTACCTTCCTCTCTGCCTCTTATCGCTGTGAGGAAGCCTGGAACAAACGACTACAACTCCCTCTCATAGCTGCCATAAAACCTAGTAAGTAATTTTGTCTTGAACTTAGTAGATCGTAAATAAACTTAGTGCAGAATAAGATCATAAAATTGCTTCTTATTTAATAGTTGTTATTGGCAGTACAGTAATCATGTGTTTTCATAATGTTCTCCTTTTTTTATTTATGCTTAAAATCTTTCATGAATCAGTTAGTACGGAAGATCTGGGAATCTGAAGAATTTCCGCCTTTGTTTATTTCACCTAACCTGACCACCCTTCTACTGTTTACGAGGATGAGTTTAGGTTAAGTTAGGTTGGGATTGGTTGATTTAGGATAGGCTGTTGTGTAGGAAGAACAACAACAGAATAGAATGGGATAGAATAGAATACAATAGAATGGGATAGAATACAACACAATAAGATGAAATAATACTGTACTGTAAATTAGTTTTATCATAGTTCTTCTCTCACCAGGTGAATACTTCTATGAACTGGACTTGAAGTATAAGCAGGAAGGGAAAGTGAGCGCTATTGATGTGGATCTGGTATGTACTGTCTTGGTCTAGTCATACTCAAATGGGTATTTTTATTAAGTCTATCCACTCACTGATTTGACTGATGTTTGAGCCAGTTCAAGTTATTTCTGGAACATAATTTTGAATTGTTATATATAGAGTTCAAGGGTAAGGAACTCACTGGTTACATTGTATTTCCAGTTTTCAAGGATATGGAAGTCATTGTTTACATTGTATTTCCAGTTTTCAAGGGTATGACACTCACTGCTTACATTATAATTCCAGTTTGTGAATAAGATAGAAAAATCCGAAGCAGTGGGTTTTGAAGATGAAATCGAAGACTTGATCCACCGCCTCCGTCGTTCACCCGAGACCGTACGAACGCTGCCCTCAACCCCTCATGCTGTGCTGCGCGTCCTGTCAGAGGGAGGCTGTACCCCGACCTTACTGAAACTCATATCCGATCCTCTCAATTATGGGATATTTCCGGATCATTATATATCCAACCTCCTCATGGATACTTTCTTAGAGCAGAAGAATTATACAGGTTTGTTCTCCTCTACTTTATGTAAATTAAAATAGTCACTCAAAATATCTTTACTAAATTGTGTTGAGAAAATACAACGCAACAGTATAAGAATTTTGACATTACATACTACTGAGACAACAGGAGTCGCAGTGTTCATTCTAAAATTCATTGACTACCCCAAGTAAAGATTGGTTTTGGAGTGACTGTACAGTAATAACAAAATGATTGACTGAAATACTAAAAAAAAAAATCAATTCCTTATTATTACTATTTTATTAAGTGCATTATGGATGATGTTGGTTCACTGCAGTCATACATTATTATTCATTTTGTTATACGGTTTATTATTACAGATCCAAATTAGTGTGGGTCTTACATTTTAATTATGTCTATCTGTTGACAAGTGTGTGTGTGTGTAATAATAATAATTAACGGTATTTATGTGTGTGTGTGTGTGTGTGTGTGTGTGTGTGTGATGGATAAGTAATAATCAATTGTAAATCTAAAATTCACTTCTATGTCAGCCTCTATGAAATATTAAGCTGATCACCTGATAAATAGACACCCCAGCTTATTTTCCCTAAAGATTAACCATCTACATTGTGCATGAATTAGTGATTGAAATAGATTGTATATTACCTAGAGATTGGAATAGATTGTGTTCTATTACCTAGTGATTGGAAGAGTGTGTTCTATTACCTAGTGATTGAAATATATTGCATATTACCTAGTGATTGGAATGGATTATGTACAGTATGAACTATTATGAGTAAAATGCAAAGAGATATAATTGGACTCTTCTTTCCTCAGCTGCGGCTCGAGTGGCATCAATTCACATGCTCCAGGAAGATTTTGGCTCCTCGTTGACCCAGGCACTGACATTGGCTTCCTGTTATTCCTACGTCACCTCAGAGGAGAACCAACCGTGGGAGGACTACACCCCACAAGTAGAACAACCTGAAGAAGAGGTATGGATCTAGAACCTAAATGGGGGTATTGTCCTCTGTAAATTACATAATATTTAAGGTATAGGAGTGAGAGTCTCAGATAGTTCATTTGGTGGCCATATCTCCTTCACTTGTCGTGATTTGTCCTTTGTTTTTATCAGTTGTCTTCAGTATAGTATTTAGCTTCTTTTTATCTGCTATATCAATTTTAACTTGGTGTCAATTTTAGCATGGTGTCAGTCTACCTTATGACAAGTAATTATAGATTTTTACAGAACTTTTTTCTTCCAGGTAAAAATTCGAGTGAAATTTCTCCGCAATCCTTACTTCGACGACCACTTTGACTTAAAAGATCCCAATCACATCGTTGGCAAGACATTAGCCTGGCTCTCCCCTCTGATTGGTGGCTCAGTTGGCATTAGCTGTGAGATACTAGGTTGGGTGCTTTATAATAAGTGGAAGGAACTGGATACTGCACTCGACTCAGCAAATAAAGGAACAGATTCAGTTGCTGCATCTGTGGTAAGTGAATCTATTGAGTTTGAGTGATATTAAATCCTCTTATGTGTTTATGATGATTCAGTCTGTATTATAGTGACTTGTTATGAATTAATATGACTTTATGGATGCTAAGATTGTTTTTTGTACTTGTATATACATGTTAAGATATGAGGAGTTATCAGTGCGTATTTCTCCCCCTCACCTGAGACCTTTTTGTGTCATCTGTCTTTCATTACTTCTCTCTGTTAGTTCCTTTCTTCTTTAACATATCTGTACCTCATAATCCTCCCATACTAAAGTGAAAAGGACCAAATAGCTGTCTGTAGATACATATTCTTTGGGTAACTGTAATATTGATAGTTTGTATTGTATTTTTACCTATTGTATTTTGTCTTTATTATGACCTGTCTAACTATTCATTTGATCATTGTTGTCTATCTCCCTTCAAACAGTCTGTCTTTACATAGCATTCCACTGTTCTTCATAACTTATCTATGTTTTGTTGACATATGTACAGTGCTTATTCTTATGGTCGGGTTATATTTCAAGATACTTACTTACACTACAGAACAAGATATTGGGTTTGGTTTAATTTTTTTAACCAAGGAAAATATAGAAATTTATAAGATTTTGATTTGATTTTTTATTTAAATTTTTTTTTAGACAGTTGTTGGAATTCTAAAAAGTCAAATGTGTCTATATTATCTCAAAAGTGCTTAGAACATATTTGAAATGGACTTTATATCTTGAAGGTAATAATATTTTTTCCTTGACAGTTAACCAGAGTAAAGAACTTCCTTGAAACTTGTGATGATCTTGAGATAAAGGAAAGAATCACATCAGGCATCTTGCGTCTTGAAGCCAGTGGGGGTAAGGTAGCCGAACTTGACGTAGGATCGTGTATTAATGAGATGGTTCAGAAAGCTGCCACCGAGGCCGAATCGAGCGATATAAAGGCTCAGGTAAGTCATATACACTTTTTAAACTGTGTACTGTATGGAAGATGAAGGTGTGAGTGTACATGGAAGTTTCAATGTATTTTGGTCCTTTTGTTTGTCATTTTCTCTACTTATCTGGAACTTCTCTCCCATATTCTGTCACTTTCTCTACTTATCTGCCACTTCTCTCCCATATTCTGTCCCTTTCTCTACTTATCTGCCACTACTCTCCCATATTCTGTCCCTTTCTCTACTTATCTGCCACTACTCTCCCATATTCTGTCACTTTCTCTACTTATCTGCCACTACTCTCCTATATTCTGTCACTTTCACTACTTTCCCACATTACTCCCCCTCAAAATTAGGAGAGAAATAATGTTAATAGAGGGAAGTATGATGGAGGATGATGCCAGAGAACAGTATGTGGTCAAGAAGGTGAACAGAGCCAGTGTTTGGAGTGTATTGGGTCGTGACAGACACAGGGTAAGAGGCTTAGAGAGGGCAGAGGATAAGAGAGGGTAGAAGATAGGAGGATTAGAGAGGGTAGAAGATAGGAGGATTAGAGAGGGTAGAAGATAGGAGGATTAGAGAGGGCAGAGATTGAGAGGCTTATGGCAGAAGAGGTACAGAAGGCTAAGGTTAGACTGGAGATTCTCATGTTACAACCATTCCTTAGACTCATAGAGGATTAAGGTATTGTAGAGGTGAAGACATTTTCATTCTCTCTCTCTCTCTTGCTGGTCCTGTCTTGAGAGGGTAACTATTGTGTTGTATGAGATGGATTTAAGAAAGCAATTTGAATATTAATTTATTATTCACTCTGATTTTTCTGTAACTCTGATTTACATTATTTTTACTCTGAACAGGAAGATACTTACTTAAGTTGGGAGAAGATAAGGGAAAATGAGTTCCAAGTTCAACTGGATGAGTACAAGAAGCGACAACTACTGGCAGAGATAGAGAGGAAGAAGAAGGACTTGGCTGAGAGAGAAGAAGTGATATTCTTCTTTGACAACAAGGAAAAGTTGGAGATGTTGTTACCAGACACGAGGAGAAAGTAAGTTAGGATATAATTATTGTCAATCATTTTACAGTGAAACCTCCATGTAACTGACTCCTCTCCCCATATAATCCGTTAGATGGGGGTTTCATATATAACGGACCCTCGATATAATGGATTTTACTCTCCCAATAGTCTGGTAAATAGAGGCTTCACTGTATATCACTTAAACTCCAAAAATAAATCCTTGTATTATCCTTTGCTTAAATGAATGAGGGATATTAAATTTTATCTGTATTATGTGTACTGTATGGTCAGGGTCAAAAGTTTTTAATGGATAACTTTAACCATTATCTGGCGGTAAAGGATCCCCTTACTCCTCCCTCACATGCATAAAAATGGAACGTTCCTTGATGATGGCTGCCGTTTAAGGGTTTATTCCAAAAAAATAAACTTTGCCTGACTTTTATCTTATTTCACAGGTACTACCCAAAGAAGCTGTCACTGAGATACCCAAAAAAGAAGCCCAGAAAGGTGGATGAAGGCTACATTCCTCCTGAAGTCATCCAACGGTAAACATTCTCCGAGTAATGTCATCCGGGAAGCTTCAGTCTCAAGTGCACATTACCAGGGGCTTAATGTACAGAGATTATCATAAGTCCAGAGACATAAGGCAGGTTAAGCTGTTTGTGTTTACTTTATCACATTTCCAAATTGTTTGAAACTGTTTGTTATTAAATGTTTCTCAAGTAGTTTCATTTTGGAAGGATCCAGTTTCAGGTAGGCATTTGTAAGAGTTTAATGTACTGGAGAATTTGAACATGTAAACAGATTCCTAATCTTGTTATGATTTTGAATCTTGTCAACACAAATGTTTAAGAATTTAAGAAAAGTAAAGATGTTTTGTTTTTCTAAGTGGCCATTAATTCATCTGCTATTGTGTATTGCCGCTGCTTCATTATTCCCTTGTACATTAAACTCTTTAACTTAACAGTGTAAACTTGTCTGTAGATTGTGAGTAGTAGTTTTCTCTGTAAAATACCTGTACTGAAAATTTATTTTTTATGTTTTTATTGATTTCTGGTTCATGGAGTTGCATTATTGCAAGACAAGTTAGATTTGCAAATCCTGAGGTCAGCTGAGGAAGGAGTGATTTGGTCTCTGTAAGCTATGCCTTAATTGTAAACTTATTAGAAAATGCAAAGTTAAATAGGGCAAATACTTCATTAAATCTACTGGTGAAAATATTCAGTATTGTAAATAAATTTGAGATTTGTAATAAAGTATTTATTAAAGAAGATTTGTTATATTAATGTACTTGAAGTTGTAAGATAGTGATCACAGTATACTGGTGTTTACTGTACAGGGTTCCTGACAAAACAGAGACTGAGAAGTTTACCTCATTATTTTTATATACAGTACAGTAGTTTGAGTTTACTGTACATTGTAACACAGTTGATAATGTGCATTGTCGTTTCTTTGTTGGTATAGTGACAGTGAGGGACGTCTCAAGTTGGAATGTCTTTGTGTGGTATAATTAGTGGACCCAAGATCTGGTAATGGGATCATCGTCCACTATTAACCACAGGGTGCTTGTTGAACCTCGCTAGACTCAGCACTCCTGAGCATCCGTTGATGACATGCTCGTGCTTCCCTCGTAACTCTTTCATGTCTTAGAAGGCATTGTGGAATTCTGGCCTTAAGACCTCACAAAACAAACACAAATGGTTTTCACTGGTAATTACAAACCTTGGCATGAATGTTGCATAGTACAGGTGCACACTCAACAAAACCTTCTCCAACACCTGGGCCCGATGGACGTAAGAATGAGCAGAATGGGGCTTGTCATCTCGGAATGGTTTCAGATTCTTTGTTCATTTTTCAGATTACATATTGCTTGTAGTGTGCAGGAAGTGTTTGGTGAGTGTGTACATGAATGGATGATGTGTGCAGTATGGTATTTCATATCTTGATGGTCTGCTTCAATGGTCTTGGACAATTATGTTTCTTTATTGTGTAGTAAGTTAGTTGAAGCTGAAGTGCCGTGTGGATAAAAATTAGAGGATAAATTAACTGTACCATATGAGTGACTAAGAGGGTCAAAATTTGGGCAAAAATATTAGTCGTATTTTCCATTTATTTAGTTTAATATTTAGACTAAATTATAAGATCTCATTTGTATTCAGATAGCATATATTAAAAAAGCATAAAATGTATACAGTATAGTTAGGTATATTTCCAGTCATATAAAAATTATTACAGTCTTAAGGTTTGATGTTTTATATAATAGAAAATACCATATTCATAACCTCTTGAGCACTAGCAGTAATATAAGCTGATGAAGTGAAATTTGACAAAATATCCCAACACACACACACAAAAATATCCTTACAATATTCTCAGTACAGTAAAAACACCATAATCAAAATAATAGGAGCTCTAGCCCTTACCAATTATGAGGGACTCCTCCTGAGGAAGTCAAATAAAACAGTACTCTTCCATTGCCTGTCCCAACAATGACTCAAACACTGGGCAATGTTGGAAAACAAGTGGAAGAAGCTTTAGCAGTAGACCGTAAACATGCACTCCACACTGAGGCGGGCGGTTGCGTCCCGAGGCAACATGTACGTCATACATATTTGTAAATGTTTCTCATAGTTCAAAATTTTACCAAATATTACAAAAAGTGTAGCATTTATTTCGTAACAGCAAAACATTACGAATTATGAGCGATTTTGATATTGGGGAATACAAATTATGGAGGCTGTATTGTAAAGATATATCATTTTAGTTCATGATTGTAACAGTAATTCGGTTACCTAATTTTTCATCCATTTTCTCACATAATCTTGTTGGTTTCAAATCATCCATTGTAAGATTTAACAGCAAGTCATCGAAGTCAAATAGACTATATGGTGTATCAGATTTTACATTGAAGGTGGTGTCCAACTCAGGGGAGGTGCTGGGGGTGTAAAACTTTGGGTGAGGTCATGGAGGTGTTGGAGTTTGGAGAGGTCATGGGCGTGTTGGGGTTTGGAGAGGTCATGGAGGTGTTGAACATAGGAGAGCCATGGGGGTGCTGCAGAAGTTAGGAGAGGCCATGTGGGTGCTGCAGAAGTTAGGAGAGGCTATGTGGGTGTTGTAGAAGTTAGGAGAGGCCATGTGGGTGTTGTAGAAGTTAGGAGAGGCCATGTGGGTGTTGTAGAAGTTAGGAGAGGTCATGTGGGTGTTGTAGAAGTTAGGAGAGGCCATGGAGGTTGTGTTGAAGTTTGGAGAGGTCGTCGGGGTATTCTTGAAGGTTTGAGAGGTCGTCGGGGTATTCTTGAAAGTTTGAGAGGTCGTCGGGGTATTCTTGAAGGTTTGAGAGGTCGTCGGGGTATTCTTGAAAGTTTGAGAGGTCGTCGGGGTATTCTTGAAGGTTTGAGAGGTCGTCGGGGTATTCTTGAAGTTTGGAGAGGTCGTCGGGGTATTCTTGAAGTTTGGAGAGGTCGTCGGGGTATTCTTGAAAGTTTGAGAGGTCGTCGGGGTATTCTTGAAGTTTGAGAGGTCGTCGGGGTATTCTTGAAAGTTTGAGAGGTCGTCGGGGTATTCTTGAAGGTTGTAGAGGTCGTCGGGGTATTCTTGAAGTTTGGAGAGGTCGTCGGGGTATTCTTGAAGGTTTGAGAGGTCGTCGGGGTATTCTTGAAGGTTGGAGAGGTCGTCGGGGTATTCTTGAAGGTTTGAGAGGTCGTCGGGGTATTCTTGAAGGTTGGAGAGGTCGTCGGGGTATTCTTGAAGGTTGGAGAGGTCGTCGGGGTATTCTTGAAGGTTGTAGAGGTCGTCGGGGTATTCTTGAAGGTTGGAGAGGTCGTAGTCACTGCACTATATGATAACTTAATAAGTGCAGTACAGTATTTATAACAACTTCGAGGATACCACAAAACGTCAAGACTTATTTCAATTGTGGTCTTAAGAAAGTACCATAACAAAATGTTTAAGATGGAAAGACTGAATAGTTGTACTGTATTCAGCAAATTTGACATCAGCACATCCTAACTTAAGAATTAGGCGTATGTGAAGACCAACAACTGTTTAAGTTTATGCGCGGCTATTTGTGATAGATCGCAAAATGTGTTGTACCCTGCCATCATCAATTTAAATTCGAAGTTTTCATTTAATTATAATAAAACAATACTAAACAGGAGAGATAATCCTAAGATAGTGTAAATTAATCAGTTTTGTGTGTACAGTACATCCTGTCTGGTGAGTGTTGAGGCATGTGCGAAATTGAAGACTATTTTTTATATATTTTATATCAAGTATCCTCCATTCTCCCTAAGTTAAGTAAATAAAACTTATGTCTGGTAGCATTATCTTCACAACTCCTGCGTCAAAAATTAGTTAGTATCTTAGAGTAAAAAATCCCAACTTCCCAAACACACTGGTAACTCTACCTCAGTCGTTCCCACAAGCGTCAAGGACCACTCTCCTTACGTAAGGCTAACAGACTTTATTATTCTCAAAGTTGCTTCAAATCTTATACCTTATCAGAGTATTTCTTCAAAGTTACGGGAAAAATAAAATTAACACTAATCGCTAAATTTCTGAAGCACTTTATACGAAGGTTCTCTTGAGTCTTGCTTAGTAGATAGCAAAGTAACGTTACCTATTATACCATTATATTTTGTTTTTAATCGAAATTGGCTTTAATATTGACTTTAATATATATAAGTCCCCATAAATAACACCAGTTAGTAGTTTTATTTTGCCAAGTGGTAAAAGATAACAATATTTCTAGCTGTGAAAAAACTGACATGTATAAGAAGTAAAGTCACGCTGATGTAAATAAAGTGATGGTTTAGTTGTGAGTCTTTAGTGATGTTGTTCAAGAAATCTGTGATATATTGATGGCATCGTAATGTTAACTACACATGTGATCAAAGGAGGAACAAGAGAAGACGAGATGATTAGAGGAGAAGACTTTTCTTATAAACTGTAAATGGAAAGGTACTAAAAGAAAGGGTTATACTCTCGCCTCTCGATATACTTGTACATGTAGTCCACGTATCATTATATCTAGGACATAATTAATAGACTAGACGTTGTTGATTGACTAAGCATATCATAATGTCAATAGGTATTTATATTATGATGTAGGTAATAGTTAAGAACAGATGTGCATGCTAACCAATTACCTTACAACAAATTTATAAAGAAGAAAACTTAGTTCTTACCCCAAGAATAATGCAACATTGAAAAAACCCAATTTAACGAAACAATCCCTAACCATAAGTATCTTATCTTAAACTCAAGCACACCTTTGTTCACATTGAGTAAGTCTGGTAACTTATTGTCGATAAAATGAATTTAACTTAACCTTGCATACCTAAACTTGAGTTTCATCAAAACATTATTATATAATTTACACATATTCTTCCTCAGCCTGGGAAGGCCATGTATGTCTGCTGTGATCCAACCAAAACATTCTGCCAAGAGGACAAGCAGTGGGCTAACTTGACAATAATTTTCTCTTCCCTTACGAAATAGAAGGTAACTATAGTATTTTAGATGTGTCATAGTTTAACACAGTAGCAAGTAGGCTGTGGCTTGTGTACTTTCAGCACTCCTAAAATTATTGAAAAATATTACTCAACTCAGTTCTGAAATTGATAATTACATCAGTGGCTTCAAGTTTAGCACTGACAGCTGTCTTGGTATATACCATTTCTTTAACTGTATATACTGTATAATAAATTTCATTAACTAGTGCTTCAGTAATATAATCTCTGCTCCTTTGACAGGTTGACTTGGTATTAGCTCCAGCAATATGAGAGATTTGTTGATGATCCGGTAAATTAATTCTTCTGAAGACTTTAGAAGAATAGGAAGGAAACTAATCAAACATTGGAACCTTGATGATGGCAGCTACATCCACCATGTGTACTCAGACAACCTGGAGATACTTGTTATGGTGTGCAAATGAACATATAGAATTCAGACTACCAGTAAGTACAACTTGTCTACATTATATTGACTGTGTAAGAAAACTAAGCTCAAACACCAAGGATAACTGATTCTCCATTCCAAATTTAATCCTCAAAGTGAATTATTACAAAGCTTTTTCATTAAAAGAAATATGACATCTTACAGATTCATATCATGTGCAGTTTTCTTTAATCTAAACTGATTTTATAATATATTACAAATGTGTTGATGTTTGTTGTAAATTGTCATATACAACTAGGTTTTATCAATACAGTACTGTTCTTTACACATGGATAGCAAATTAAAAATAGTGTGATTTACAGCTGATTAATTTCCATTTCAGGAACTTGAGTCCATTGCCTTGATGTTTAACATTCCCATCACATGGATTGATAAACCCAAGGAAGATGTGAGTTAATTACTAATATTGACATACTGTATAAGGAAGGGTTCATAAACTTAAAGATTTTTGTTCTTTATTGCACTATGGCCAGACAAGCGCTGACTCCCCTGAACCACGAACCCCGAGATTCCGATTCATAAATCCGAAGTATTTATGGACAAAATAATTCACCGGTGTCTACTGCTTCGAGTTCATGAGTTTGAATCTCGAGGTTCATGGAACAGTTGGATATGCAACAGGACTTTTGTGGGTGACTGTACAGTATTTGATTCCAGAAACAAGTTGGGTGTGGATATAGAAAAATAATTAATATTAGTATCTTGGGAACCAATTGGCTGAATTAGCATTGCAGGTATAACGATAATAGTATGATACATATTAAGACCTAAAATAAAGTACTGTATTTTCTGTAACTTGGCCTGAAGGGATAATGGGTGCTAAGTAAGAAAAAACAGCTCCATGGCGACTGTATTTTGTCTTTGTCACCTCAATTCAGGTTGCTTAAACTTTATAACAAATAGCAGCTTTTCCGTTTAGAGTCAATGAGGTTACTGCAGTCAAAACATTAATTTTTTATGCCTGAGGAAAGAGGGGGATTAGTAATGCCCTTGTGCTGTATTAATGCTTATTGGGGAATTACATATGAAATCACTTATGTTGAATCTCACATAAATGTTATATTACTCAATCTTTATTTCCTTTTTCAGCCATATGTGATCTTGGAGATGAACAGTGAGAATGATGCCAGAAAATTAATGTCACGAAGCATGCTAGTGCGGTCGTGTTTTGAATTATGGTAAGTTTTGCAAAATTAAATCTATTTGCTGTAGCCAGTTTATGTTCTGATATTCTGTATTTTATTTTATTGTTATTATTGTGTTTTTTGTAAGCCTGTTCCACCCTATTAACTTGGAATGGAGTGTTTGACCAATTGACATCAGTCCAAATCAGTCCCAACCAAACCATTACGACTGGAAACCAATGGAACATTGGCCTATTGACCAGTGATCAATAGATTGATACAGGTCGTCCCTGATTAATGTTGGGAATGAGTTAAATTATGATACCCAGCAAAACTCAATAAATTTTATATAATTTTTTTCATGACCGTCATTTTCTGTCGTTTATTAATTCTTAGTGTTGTAACGTGTGTTTTGTTATGTTATTCCCTTTCCATAACAAGACTCCAAGTATTTATCTGGCTGACCACTTTAAGGTCATACATCCCAACATTACCTACTAGCAGGCCCCAAAAATCACTCAATACTGCTTGATGGTCAGTCATTCACATCCATTATAATAGCTAATTTCTGCAGGGGTCAGGGAGAGAATGAAGCAGAACTCCACGCAAGTGTGAAGTCCTTCCCAAACAACTTGATGAAGCCACATTTAGCTAAAGAGAAGACATTCAAAGTTCGCGTGGAATCATTCAATAAGACTCTCAGTATTTCCGAGAAACTGAAAAAGATTGAGGTGAGAATGTACATGTGTGTCTCATGTGTTGTCTAAGCCTATTTTTGTCACATTCTACACTTGTCTTCCATCATTCTTTATTATTATTTCCACCTTTTTGGAGGTTTATGTATCCCTTGATCCAGCTACGTAAAGGAAGAGGAGTGACGATAATAGACTTCCCAGCTACACACAGTCATGTAATTATTCCTAGTAACCTTTTTAATATCTTGTATGAATCCTCCAATAGCTTTTAAACCCCAGCTCTAGTCTGTTAATATCTGCTTTTCTCATTTTTGTTGGTGTGAGAAAATTTGTGTATGTTAAGCTACAAAATTTTTAAACTCATGGAAGAGACTGATTTATTGATTTATGGTACTGTAGTAATATTATAGTAATCATATTGTAGGAGTTTACTGTAGGTTAAGAATGACATTGTATTTAATATTTGAATTTTTTTTTTGTTGGAGAATTCTTTTGATGCACTTCTGAAATTATAGTCAGTTGTGAGAAATACCTGCTATTATAAATGGGTCTTATATTTTGTATATTAATGATTCAAAATTAAAAAAAAACGAATGATTGCAATTTCACTGGAACTAAATTTCCATGTTTCTTTCACAGTCCCTGAGTTTTCTGCCTTTTGAAGGAAGTGTGAATCTAAAGAAGGCTGACACCTGCCTTCACCTTATTGAATATTATGGCTTACAACCAAATGAGGTCCCAGTAATTCCCTTTAAGGTAAGACACTTCACATTTTTTCATTTTTGTAAGCTTTTTCCTGCTAAAATGCAGTGACCAAACATTTAGTAAGCAGTAATTTACTCAACTCAAAGGGTATGTATTATGTACTGGGAGATTTTGAAAACTATAGACTTAAGAACTTTTCAATTAGTTAAATGCCAGATAATAAAACTTCACCTGTACAGTACAGTATGGGCAATTAACCAGGGAAGTGTAGTGTATGTCTTCTAACTTTCCTCACATTTTACCTAATACTGTATTATACTTCCCCCACACCATTAGAGTTTCCTGGGACGATGGGTGGTAGAGGGTCAGCGGGAGTTGATCGACAAGTTCTCACTCAAAAGAAGAACTTACATTGGTAGTACATCAATGGATGCCCAGCTGGCATTTATCATGTCTAACTGTGCACAAGTTCAGCCTGGTCATGTGGTGGTTGATCCCTTTGTTGGCACAGGTATGAGTTTATTTCTCTTATTTTATTTGTATACTGTATTTTATTTCAATATTACCCAAGTGTAAACAAACTGTATAAAGAGATGGGGGAGAGAGAGACAAAGAGGAGTCCAGAAACAGGTGTAATTTATGTTTCCTTTGAGTTATACCCCTGAATTTTGTAAAGTCTGATTGAAAAAAAATGGTATTCCTATTCTCCTTTTCTGGAAATATAAAATAAATACACCTACACTACTTTATTGTTAGCTGTTTGATGATTATGGCAAATGGTCAGTGTATAAATTTTGTCAGCTGGCCAAATTTAAAACTCACTCTTAATAAAGTGGCTACATAAAGTGGCTATTACTGGCCAGGAAGCCCTTCAATATGAACCACCTTACAGTTTACAGGTTCTATAAACTCTGGTATGTTAATGAGAACCAAGATCATAAAGAAAATAAGATGGATTATAATGAATTTACAATTTTCTAAATTATTTATTGTTGATCTATTTCCTTACATATTATAACCTTTTCTCAAAATCAGAATGTGATGGGGCATGTAGAATTAAAGTAATGTTTTCCATTCAACAAGCATTAAAATCCTAAAATAAACTTCAGAATATTAGCAGTCAGCTTTCCTTAGATAAGTCAGAATAGTAATTTAAAATGTGAATCACTTACTTAATTCTTTTATCTTGAAATTTTCCTCTTGATTGCCACAGGATCTATATTGGTGTCAGCTGCACACTGCGGGGCGTACGTGTGGGGTTGGGACATTGACTACCTCACACTACATGCTCGGACTAAGCCTACTCGTCATAGCCAGGTAATACTGTGGTTATAAATTAAGATACAATACTCTGTATTGTTATTTTCATACAATCATTTCACCTGTCAATGTAAGACAGATGGAGAGAAGAGTGGATACTGTACACACACACTTTCCCTTCAGTCTTTCTGAAATAAAACCTTTGTTCTGCTGGAGTACTCCCCTCCATAAGGTTACATCTTGTTGCTTTATGTAAGGCAGCATCCATCACCTAAAAATTGCTCAACATTGTGCTTTCTGTTCATGCATGCTTCTGCTTTCTGTATGTCTGTTCTTGTGCTATTTATTATGGTCTTCAACCCCATTCTTCCGTCTCTGCTTCGGTTTTCTATCCGTCTCTACTTTGGTCTTCTGTCGGTCTCTGCTTTGGTCTTCTGTCCGTCTCTGCTTTAGTCTTCTGTCCATCTCTGAATTACACGACCATACCACTTGAGCAGACTCTAATCTCTCCACCTAACTGTCACATCTTATTTTTATATTGAGCTTCAGTTTTATATTATTTTTGTATGGTTTTAATTATAACACAAGAATAAACCTCTAGATCAGACATTGTTACAAAGCTTTCCAGTCTGTTTATTTTCCCTTACACTATCCCCTGTGTCCTTGCTCAGTTTTCTTCCCTGGATGTGTTCTGGCTGCCATCACCTCCTCTATCACCTCATGGGTCCAAATATTAAAACAGTAAATAAATGAATGAATGAATAAATTGCTATATCTGCTAAACAGTAATGAATCACAGGTCATAACTAAATAACTGTGTACTTTTACAGAAGCAGCGTCAAGCAGGCGAGTCAATATTTAGCAACCTTAAACAATATGGGTTAGAGCATCAGTACGTGGATGTTGTCGTAATGGATAATGCAAGGCCATGTTGGAGAGGTGTCCCTTACGTTGATGCCATCATTACTGACCGTAAGTATCTTTCTAGATATTGGTTTCGTTGATTCACTTATATCGAAGTTTTAGTTTTATCTTTAGTAAAAATCAAAACCTCTTGAACATTCATTACTTTTTCTTGATAGTGATGAAATTACTCATTTTTAATACAGTACAGGATTATTTTTTTATTCGAGAACCCTAATTGATTAAATTGTAGGATGTACGATAAACAGGAACTTAAAAATCAGTAGGAATGGTCTGAACATTGTGAAGATTATTTATGTTAGCCTGCATGTATGCAAGTCGCTCTCTGGTGAATTATCAGGTTATCACTGAGTCTACTTCACCCATCAGTGGCTTCTCTCTCTGGCAGTGGTTAGTTTTAGTCACACCATGGTGCTGACTGTGGAGGAACGTGTCTCTCTCGTCGACTATCTTTTAGGAAATGTCAATTCATATTTCAATGTTATTTTGGTGTTTTCCTGTTTATTGCATGTCCTAGAATATAGTAATCATTTAGGATTTCTTTGTTGTTCATTATTGTTTCATTTTCTGTTGCTAAAAAGTGAAAGCATACATGTTATGAGACTGCTTGCAGGAGTTATAATTTGTCTATAAAACCTCACATTTACTTGATTCCTTGCTCGCCTTTTGTTCCCTCTGCTACTCATTTGTATATACAGTTCAGTATACATCACCATATTGCCTTGCACTTATGTTTCATTTGGGTTTTAATGGTCATTGGTTCCTTCTATGTATGTGATAATTTGTTTATGATCTTTTGGTCTTGATATTTTGGATTAATGGTTTCAAGGCCCATTACACCCATGTTGTAAGTCTCACATTCACCAAACAGTTGTTCCCAGAGATGTGTGAACTAGAGAGGTTCTACTGTGTTACTAAATAATTATGTATTGGAAACTGTTGAGTGAATATATGGAATTTCAATCTTGCTTTAGACACTATATTTGTCATAGGACCTTCAGCATTACATGTCTCTTTGAACATTTTCAGCCCCTTATGGAATTCGGGAATCAATAGAATGTGTGGGATCTCTCAAAGTACCGAAAGATTTTGAGGATGGATCCAAGCAACAGTCATCATCTGCTCACCACTTTCCATCCAAGATTACATACAGTCTTTCGGATATTTTTCGGGACTTGATCAACTTTGCTGCTATTCATTTAGTGATTGGCGGCAGACTTGTGTTTTGGCTGCCAGTGTTCAGGTCAGTAAGATATTAGAGCAGTACTTATGTAATGTATTCTCTTTATATAACCACACCACTTTGGTGCTATAATTGTAAAAAAAATTTAAATTCATACTATTTAGTTTAGTATCCTTTCCTATAATTTCAAATGTTATTAATGAGGTACACTGTACATTAATTCCAATTTTGTAAAGCATTTTCATCTTTTTTTTCATGAAGGGAAGACTACCATGAAAGTATGATACCTAGTCACCCATGTCTGGAGATTCTCTTCAATAGTGAACAAGTGCTAACTGTACACTCCAGCAGGCGCCTTGTTACCTTCTGCAAGACAAGACACCCTCAGGTAAGCCTTAATAAACACAGTATAATTAAATAGATTATACATAGAGTGAATAGTATGGCAGATTATGATATAGGGATGTAGCTTGAGAGCATTAAAGAACCTCAGGAAACAAGGAAGCCATAAAAAAAAAAAGAGTAAAAAAAATTCTGAGTGTCTGTACCATGCTGGGCTAACCGCTTGGGTAACTTGCGATTAGTTCATTTTCTGCTGCCTTTGTACAAGGTTGTTCGCTTGTTTGATGCTGTTTTTACATAGTCTGTGTTACGCAGTACAAACTGTACTAGGAAGGAATCGGCCAAGGATACTGTGTTAGATGTAAAAAGTGATTACAAGTTATGTATACTGTACTCTACATTCAGTAAATGTTAAAGTACTGTACATAGCAGAGTAGACAGAGTATGCCTACTGTAGGCTAGTGTGTAGAGGTGTATGTATAGTTTACACTCCCTCCATGAACAGAGAGAAGAGTGACAATTAGCAACACCTGCTACAGGACAAAGGCAGGCCATCCTGTATCATCATATCACCTTTTGGCCTGCCTGAGATGACAGTATAGTGTATACAGTAGTATATTTTGTTTCATTTAAAATATATTGTACACAGTGAAAAAAATTTTCGTGCAGGGAGTCTGCTGATTTCCGTAATGATCCATACATCACCACCATAACACAGGACCAACACACATATTCCACTATCCCTCGACCGTGGTGTCATATTGTTTCTCACATAATCCGTGCGGTACTTTTTTTGCTGTGTGTACGTGCTTATAACCACATCGGAAAAGAGAAAACATGAAGTTCTCAAGTACTTCACATCCTCAGGGGTGATTATTCGCCCCTGAAGATGGAGAGCTTCCGTAATTTTCTCGGAATTACGTATTGTTTAATTCTCGGAATATGCACCTAGACCTGGAACAAAATTTGGAGTGTGTTTCCAGTAGTATTCTCATAAAATGTGCCTGATATTCAATCTCGGAAATTCATCTACAGACCCAAGATGGAGAGAATTTTTCTGGAGAAATTACAAGCCAATTTCAATTCTGGGAATTGAAGAGTTCAGGTTAACAAGAGATATTACTGTACACAAGATAGAGGTGAAGTGAAGATTTACAGTTTACTTTACATTAAAATTCATTATTTTACAGGAAGGGGAAACAGCCACTGCCCAAGTCACAGACCTGACCGCTTCGTTTCGTGAGAAGTTTTTCCAGGCCTCCTTAATGACAAAACAGGAAAGAGCATCCATGAAATCTCGCTTCCCACGAGATAAAAGAGGCCAAGGTCTGGGATATCGACTGTTAGAAGCCCAAAATAATGCAAAGATCATCAAAATGGATGATGTACCTGAAAGTGAAACAATAAACCGAGATGAGAGAGAAACTATATCTCAGGAACCAAATACTGGCATAGAAGATCTGTCATGTTTAGAGGAAACAGCAGAAATGGACGGTTTAAGAAAAGTGCAAAGAAATAATACTGACAGTGAAAAAGAAGAAAATTTTAAAGATGCAAAAAACAAGAGTGTTACTCCATAATTCACATTGGTAACACAAGTTAAAGAAATGCAATTATGGATATAAATAGTCCAGTAACAGACTACTAAATGATGGGAGTACATGGACATGATATGTACTGTTAATGCTGTGATACATTAAGAAAGTTATATGTTGTAGTGTTAGATACACTTAAATACTTTTTTTACTTTCATATACTGTACCGTATTGCAATTGCCTTGATTATTCAGACCACATGGCAAATGTTTGGTAGTTCTTTTATATGAGGACCTGCCACTAGTAAGCCTTTATATACAAACTAAATCACCGTACTCGCCCCCGAAGGTGGGAATTACACGAAAGCGCTTGGGAACTTCGTGTTTTCTTTTTTCCAATGTGGTTATCAGCACACACAATATATATTGCCTCCTATGAGGTGTAACATAAGGTTAAGAAAAAATAAATGTATTTACAAAAGCTTCTTTACTTTTTGGCAATAACTTTTGAACCTCTACCTATAATAATATGAAAGTTAGAACAAAAACTTCAAGATACATATATTAAATTAAATCTTTTGTTATAACAAAGGAAACTCAGGTATCTGGCAATGTTTGTTTTAAACTTGATGGTAACATAAGAACAAATTCATTGCAACTCAAAATAATAGCCATAGCAGCATTACTTCCTTTACTGAATATTATATCTTGGGATCCATTACCAACACCTTGTTTTTATTTAAAGTGGTTTGTAATCTAATTTAGTTTCTAATTTCTTATTGTCTGACACTTTACGTACAGCCTTCATGAAATCCTCCTCTATGACGTAATCTCGCTCATTCCGGATAGCAAAGAGACCTGCCTCAGTGCACACATTACGGAGATCTGCACCATTAAAGCCATCTGAGAGTTTAACCACTGCTTCATAATCTGAAAGGAAAACAATTGGTATTATAGTGCAGTAAGGTCAACCGGTCAGTGATGAATGTACGAGCATTTGGGCGTGCTTGATTACACATAGATGTGTAAAATGCTATACAGTATATTGGTTTTCCACATATAGATAGAATAGTATAGCACAGTACTTGTACAATATGGTGAGTTTTGTTTTCTGGGCATAGATAGTATCAACTGCTGTATATACTTGTGCTCTTCATTCACTCAGAAGGCATTGTAAATTCTAACCAGGTGTGCTGCCCTTAAAATGTCTTAAAACAAATGCCAAAGTTATCAAACTGAATGTAGCAGTGCAATAAGTAAACAAAGTGCTTTGCATTCAAGAAAATGTGGAAATTCTTCAACATTAGTATTGGATCCCATGGGCAAATGGATCCTACTGAATTAGAATTCATCCGATGAGCACTCTTCATAAATGCACAATGCTCATTAAGCAGGGCCTTACTGTACATTAAATTAGTTACATTGACAGTTTTTATAAAGACAATAACATTGGTCAAAAGAACAAATACATACCAATCTCTCCACGCTTTGTGATTGGTCCAGAATGAATCTTGAGAATCTCCAACCTAGCTTGTTCATTAGGGAGAGCAATCTCAATTTTTCTGTCCAAACGTCCAGGACGCAACAGGGCCGGATCAAGAGTATCTGGACGGTTGGTAGCCATAATCATTTTTACCTGGAAATGGGAAAAATTTATTTTATTTTGAGGGTGACGGCCTTCTGGAAAGATATAAAATAGGCATTTGACATTTAAACCATTAATACACAATCCAGCAAGGTGACAGGAGCCATTCATCCCATCCTTCACTCTCAATTCTGTGAAAATATTAGCTATAGAAAAAAAGAAAAGAAAGAGAAGTGGGACATCTAAGAGCCTCCTCTGAGAAATGACATGAAATATTGACCCTTATAATATACCAACGACAAAACCACCAATATGTGTGTGATCCTTGACAGCCAGATGGACAATAGCAGATTAATTTGGATATCAAACCATAATGTAAAGACTTAAATCACAAAGTTGTTCAGGATTAATGTCTAAAAATGTACAAACTGTAACATGCAGTAATTAAATGATGAAATATTCACAGATGAATATATAAAGTATTGCAGGGGAGAAGTAGACAAGTGACACACACTACTACTACTTTGCCATCACTCAGAATCGAGTATGACGACCATCAAGAATGGCTATTACATCACCTCTGTTGGCAGCTCTGAGGTGGTTTGAGAGGCCGATACAGGACTGGCAAGGCCCTCTGCAGATGTTCCACAAGTTAAGGGCTACATCTAGTGCAGGAGGGCACTGGCACAAGTAAAGAAGGCAGCCAAGAAAATGGAAGAGAGTTGGTGCCAATACACTTTTACCCCTGTTTTGATGGGGAAGAAACTCAGACTGGGTGCCATTACACAGAACAATGCCATTATGGAGTTGCCTCACAGTGGAGATGAGTTTTGATCAAAATGGGCTTCCCTGCTGACTGAGTCAAAGACCTTAGTAAGATTAATGAAGATCCAAATCACAGTGCTGTTCTCTGCACTTTTCTTGTCTAGCAGGCTGCCACACTGAGATTTTGGAAGGAAAATTTTCATCCAAGGAAGGAGTCTGTTTAGGATGACTCTGGCGATAATCTTGCCAACTATGGATCACATGGTAATTGCCATAGTCTGACCGATCCCTCGTTCTTACAGATAATGTCGACGAAGATGTCTTAAGTTTTTGAGGAGTTTCCTCCTGTTCTCTCTCACACATACAGGCAATCAGAAAATGCAGTTATAGTTTAGAAATTTTGATAAAAAACTATAATGAACTCATCTCAGACCACTTTGTTGCTTGGTCTTGTTCTCACCTGAAGCACATTGTATATATTAAGAATGAGGAAGCCAAAACAAATATGGAAGAAATGTGAGAAAAAAAAGGAAAATAAAATAAAGAACAGTGATGTGTTCAAAGCAGCAGATCTATAGCCTTGAGAGAATACTATCATCTAATGGGTGATAATGTGAATGGCATTAAGCATTACAGAAGTGACTCCATTTAATGTTACAAAAATCACGTGAGTGAGCTGTGCCAACTACCGATATTACAGGCACTCCAATTTCAACATAAAAGATACAAATTACTGTACAAGAGAGCAACAGACTTTACAGTTACACAAAACACAACACCAAGCACTAACCTGGCCCAAGGAATCAAAGCCATCCATTTGATTGAGTAACTCCATAAGCGTGCGTTGAATCTCTCGATCAGCTGATGTTCCCTCAGAAAATCGTCTTCCTCCAATAGCATCGATCTCATCCATGAATATGATGCACGGCTGATGGTCGCGAGCATAGTTGAACATCTCACGAATAAGTCGAGCTGACTCACCAATGTACTTGTCTACAATTGCACTAGATACAACCTGGAAATAAAGGAGGATTGTAGAGAAATCATTGAAGACTTACAAATTGTTTGTGAATGGCACATAAGACTAGGCAATAATTCTGCTAGTAAGTTATACCATATCAGTATATCTATACATCTTCCTTCTGGTTTTAAATTTGGGTATTACTCTATCCACTGCATTAAGAGATAAAACTTGCAAAATCAACTTACGAAGCTCGCATCCTTTTCTTACGTCTATAATAACTTTCAAGTAATATATATGACACTTGTGACAAACCTTTAAGAAGTTGCAATCCAGCTGTGAGGCAACAGCACGTGCAAGTAGTGTCTTCCCTGTGCCAGGAGGACCATAAAGCAGACAACCCTTTGGTGGATTTATTCCCACTCTATGGAAGAGTTCTGGATTAAGCAGAGGCAGTTCAATCACCTGCAAGAAAGAAACCATGAAAAATAATGCACCAAAAACATTTATACATAAAATATTAATGCAAGAGATGATATGTCAACAACCTTTCTCTTTAACATTATGATGATCCCAAAAATGTGCTTATAAGGTTATGTAAAGTCATTTCCGGTTATTTTTTCAAACATCTGTATCATTTCATTTAATGACATTTGAAAAACTTAAAGGTATATAGAATATTTAAAAAGTCAATTACGCTCTGCCCATTAGTTTTAAATCAACTTTATATACATTTTCTTATAAATATAGAACATCTTGACTATAATATACATAGCTGAAAAACACACACCAATGGTATATCAAAGACAAAGTTATAAAAAAACTGACACTTTATGAAGAAGATATTACTTTATGATACTGCCTACTTTTCTATTTACTTACAATCTTAAGTAAATTCAAGATACACCTCTGACTTACCTCCCTAAGTTCTCGGATTTGTTCTGCCAAACCACCAATTTTATTGTATGTGACATCACCAGGGTCTTCATGGCTCATGTTGTACACTAGGGGGTCAACTTCACGTGGGAGGTACCTCATGATGGTAAGGGTCGTCATGTCCAGCGCCACTCGTGTACCAGACTAAAAACCAGACATTCTGTTATGATAATTCATTTAGGCAGGTCGATAAGTCATTTAGGCAGGTTGAATTGAATATGGTAGTGGCAAAGGAAACAGTGAACTGGAGTAGACAATTTAATCCTTATGCATTTCAATTTACTCAAGTTGTCTTTAGGTGTTTCTCTGAAGAAGATAACTGTATGGTTAGGTTGAAATGTGTAAAGAATCAATTGATATATTTTAATTATTTCAAGCCTTTTCCCACTATGGAACAGGGTGACCTGACTCTAGTAAAAGAATAACCTCTCTATTCCTTCTCTGTTAAGTTAATCACCGACTGCTGTAAGAGATGTTTTCTGGTATGCTACTGTATATATATAACATAACATTTACTACAATATAATTTAAACATCATTTGTCACTAACCTTCAGTTTACCCTTATCAAGTTGACGTCTGCAGCCCACCACATAACGAGGTCCATTAGTAGCTTTCACAATAAACTTTTCTTCAGTGAGTTGCTTCAGGACCTCACCCACAATCTGGCCCACACTTTGTAGGGCCTTGAGATCATTCTCACTCTTGTCATACTGCTTATCTAGCTCCTTCTTTTCCTCTCTCACTGTTGACAACCAAGGAGGAGTGGGTGGGAAGGAGGAGGAGTGGGTGGGAAGGAGAAGGAGTGGGTGGGATGGAGGAAGAGTGGGTGGGAAGGAGAAGGAGGTGGGAAGGTTATCATATAAAATTAATCAACAAATAATATAAGTGAGATGTCATCCTACAGTCTATGAGATTATTATTTAAAGATCTTATTGAGACAGACAAATATTAAAGCTTAAATCCTGCACATATTAACAAAACAAAATAATTACGTTCTGATATTTTTTCATACTACAGAACTCTTAAGTAACTAATTAACGTTATAGAGATATCATTACCTACAGTATTTTTTGAGCTGTACAGTTAAGTAAGCTCTTGGGTTAGCTTGATGTTTTCTGGACAACTTTCAAATAGGTGGTGATAAATACAGTACTGTCGTAAAATCGTATTCTTAATTGAACATGTATGTAACAATTCTGCCAACACATATCAAGACACGTAACAATATTTTATAGATAATTATATTATTGGGTTAAACTTGAGGTTCATTATATTAACTTATCGTCATTCTGCTCTTCACTCACGACCTCTAGTGTTCCTACCCTGTAAATATTTCCTCAGCCAAACTCACAATACAGTATAAAGATCTAGTAGCCTTTACTTACATTTTCTCAATTTAGAGTCAACTTCACGATGCTCTATAAGCCGCCGCCGATAATCAGAAAGACATTGGTCACGATCACCTGCCATCCTCCAGGTCTGTTTTCGTCTGACTCTGTTGTCATCTGTTGGACCGTTGACGTTATAAATCTTCCTCTTATTAACATTACCTCGATAAAAATATATATAATAATAAAAACACTTATTTAGTAGTTTTGAATATTTAGTTACATATTTATTTGTATTTTGGGGATATTTTTATATAATTATATGTGAAGTCAAAGGTTTATGAAAACAAATGAAGGCCAACAGCGTAACGATGGAGAGTTGAGCAAATTAGTACTGGAGTTGTTTTATCGGAATATATATGAAACTCCACAACCAAGAATGATTTATGATTGCGATACCTTCTCCAAACGTATCTTGTCTTATTGAAAATATTCTTTAAATATTTTAATTACACATAATCCTTGCATCTTAGTATCTAAAAACTTGTGTACTGTATCGAGTATAACCTTAAGATTTATTATATAATCTCAAGTGTCAGTTTGCTCTCAAATACTTAATTATGCAATGGTCAATACAAATGAAGTGGGTTCAGTTCAAAGATAATTAATAACACAGTAAAATAAAATCTTTATTCATAATTATACAATGCTTCAGAAACATGCTACAAAATTTACAATAAGAAAACGTACATATTTATCTCTATAAAAATATTCATATCTCCATGCTGCATGTGTGACTTAAATTTTAATGATTAATTGGCTAAAAAGAACTACATTACAGTATATATCACAAGCGAAAAATCGCCTTAAAAGGCACTACTGTACTGTATTAAGAAAACGATTTCCGACTAAAATAACAAGAAAACACAAAAGTTCAAATAATAAAAGAAGTGAAATTATAAAGTACTGTATGGTTTTATTTATACAGCTCTGAACCCTCAAATTCAGTACCCAGACTAGGCTGGTATTAAGGTTAAGTTTCCTGGGTCCTTAGTCATTGGCCAACCAGTAAGCAATGTCTAATTTTACTTCACGACTCCTACAAACTCCACTGAACATTGGTTTTACTCCCCCCAAAAAATCGTATATACTTTTATTAAAAAAATACTGAACTGTAGATAAAACGAAGTATTATAAGGGGTTATTTATTCAACCAAACTATTTATGAATTCAACGTCTCACAAGAAGCTGCTGGGACAAACCGACTTAACTCACTTTTATGGAACTCAATTTTTTTATTTAAGTAAAGCAAATGTTAAACTTTCATTCATATGTACAGAACTTGGTGTAGCTTTCAGATAGGCCTAGGGTGACAGACAGGTGAACCAAATAAGAAAATTTAACAAAAAAAAATATATATATATCCTATCCGAGATCCAGTATCGAGGTCTGTACCAATGCTGAACAAAGAATAAGTATGCGATCCATTCTCTCCTCTTGGTTACCTTGTGCAAATTACAACTACAAAAATAGAACGGGAAAAAAAATAAATAAAGGGTTACATATTTTTTGCATTTAAATGTGTTTTACAATACAGTACAAGGTATATGTTATTAAAATCAGATCAGAAACTTATAGAAGACACTTTCCTCGATGTCCATATAATTATCTTCGTCAAGCACATTTACTTGCAACTAAACCACATACCTGTACTGTACTGTATGAGCACGATGCACCATGTTACCTCATTTTAAAGACCATGATTCACACAAAATTGTTCAGATTGTTCACCTCATGATAGTTAATGTTTTAAAACTCTTCCTTTCACAATACATTAACCCCTTAGCTAATATCCAAATCGTCTTTTAATACTGTACTTATAGTTTGTTTTAACTGAAAAACTGCATCTCCTTAATAAACACATTTAGAATGGGTTAGGCAAACAGATTCCAAGACACTGACCACCTTATTCAACACCTGCATTAGCTACATACTTAACCCTTCTAAGCCTAATTACTACAAGTTATATCAAAATTAAATTTACATATTATAAATTTCATCTAATAGAGTTATTGCATCATAAAAATGCCTACCAGTAAAAGGAAATCTTCCAAAACTGTACCATATTGAAACTGAGGATATACTACACAGGATATAGTCAGATTTTTATATTACTCAGGTATTTCTCAAGCATCAAATACAGATTAGGCAATTCAGAGTATTGTGTATAGGGACACCATATCTACTTAGGAAATATATTGTTTATACATTGTTTATACTGTATACTAAATCAACTACAAATGACACTGACGAAATGTCTTGTTTGCCTTGTACTTGACCTTTACTGCATCACACAAAGCAGTATTCACTCCCATGGTGGTGGCGGCAGGTCCAACACATGATCAAACAGCGGACTTAAGCGGACAGGTGTCATCTTTTCTGAAGGTTAATTTATTGTTAATCTAGGGGGTAAACACCAATTAATCAAACTTAATTTAACCTAATATACAAGGATAACATAGGAACTACTGACTCAAGATAATTAGTCTATGATCTGGTTCTCATTGGGTCTAATTAATGCTTATCGTATGAAAAATTACCTAACTGCCTGACTGTCTATTAAGGTGATTAGCTGCCAAGAGATTAAGTAAATAAAGCTACGGCACTATAATTATACAGGTATATAAAAAAAAAATTAAACTATTATGCAAACCCTGTGACTTAATGTCCTCATTTAGACAGGACTTATGAAACAGAGAGCATCACCTACATTATAGGAACACCTTAACTAATGGGTGAGGAACCAAAGGACCAGTTTGGAACCTGATAGCCATTTCCCCACACAGGAACAACATAATTATGGGGGTTAAGGTCTGGAACAACCTCACAAAACCTCAATTTTGCTAAGATTTCACTTGTAATAAAGAGAATTCTGTATATAGACTGTAGCTGCTTAAGGCTAGTTATGTACAGTATCTATGTATATTAATTCTAGTAGGTCAAACAATTTTTTCATACCTTTAATTGGGCTCATTAATGCAAGATCTTCTTCGGATTTAACTGGAGTATCCATGAAGTCAAGTTCACTAATTTTAGGCTCATGACTCACTTTCCAGAACTGTACAAAGTTTGAGAGCTCCTGGTCTGTTAACCGGTGTGCTGGAGGGATGATATCATAGTAATCTGTTGATGGAAAGGGACAATAGGCTCAAAAATGGCTCTTCTTGACATGCTGTATAATAGTTCAATCATTTTGTATTTTAATTATAAACAAATTAGCTTGTCAACAAAAGTATTTAACAGGTTGAAAGAAATAAAACACTTCAGAAAATCCCTAGCTATTCAAAACTAAAGTTCAAATGATTGTATATTTTATACAGTACTACAGTATACTGTAGTCTGGTTTTACGTGGAAGGCCATTTACGCCGCACCTGTCAGAAGAGATAATTATTATTTACACGGTAAATTCCATCATGTACGCGGCAGGGTGAGGTGCAGGGCGCTGACTGTGATTGGGCCACGTATCCTTAACACCCACGCACCCACCCTCCCCCCCCCCCCCCGCCTAATATTAATGATATTTCTTTTATATATTGTGTGTGCATACCATCATAAAATTAAGATTTTATTTTTACTACAATATACAGTATTGTGTCGGCGACAGCCAAAAAAGGGCGAGTCTGGCGGTCGGCCCAGTCTCTATTTCAATTAATCCCTTAGGTTCTGTTATTTTATTTACACTTTTCACTTTATATGCGGACCTCCATGAGTTTAATTAACCGCATAAAACCAGACTATACTGTAGTCTTATTTTATCAGTGTGGAGTTCTACTTTGATACACTTTTCAGGGCCCCTTTTAGGTAAACCTGTACAGTCCCCCCAAAAGTATCGTTAGCCACAAGATCGAAGTGATTTGAGGCTTTCCTAGCAATGTTACTCAACGTGTGAACCCTCCGAGGATTCAGGTCATATATTACACGACTGAGTGAATGTCGATGTTAACCAATCATTAATGGGATCTTACATCAAATGGTGTGAGTAATTATCGAGGATATATCAATATATGAGAGGTGCTAACATTGCCCTTCACAATAGGGTATATGTGATGCCGAGATAACACAGTGAACTGGGGCGAGTGAACCCACAGTATCACAATGGGTTAGGCGTCATGATACAACTGGTGCCACACTGAAACTTACAACCATATATGTCTTGCTATGGGGACTGGGGGGTTCTGTTGCTTACAAGTCCCCTGATCTAAAATCTTAATTTCACTAACATGGCAGATCCTGTGTAGACCAATATATTGCTGTAGCTGTTCACTCCAATATCAAGTACTATTTACCGAGTCACTCCATAAATCAGATATACTGTACTGTATAGTTACAACACGAGTTGGCATGTTGTGAAACTGTATGAATGAAACTCCGTTAGTACTGTACAATGATGTAATGGCGAAATATCCGTTTTGAGGTCTCTCAGTTATGATGGTCTGAAACATTTCCATTTAATGTATATTTCAGTGTTATTATATCCATCAGTCAGTTTTGTTAGATGGAGTAAACTTAGATTATTTTTACAGGTGCATTACTAAAGCAACAACTGGTATGGTTTTATAGCATAAAAATATCTTACCTTCCGTTTCCACAATTTCTGGGAAGAATTCAGGTGCTGGTATGGATTCCTCTTTGGCAAGAGACAAAGTTTTATGTAATTCTGAAAAAAAAAAGACATTCTTGAACAATAAACGTAACCTCATGAGTAGCAACCCAGCAATGCCAGATAAGAGTGTGTTTGGAAGCACTGTACTACATATAATTGTCCAGTTCCCACCCTGTAAAAATAGGCTGACAATAGCAAAGACAACCAGCCGTAAAACTTGCTTCAAATTTGACCGATGGGAATTTGGACAATGCCATCATGCAGTTGTTGCTTACTCTCACAAGCATGGAAAGTGACCATAAAGTGATGGTGATCTTATAGATTGAACAGATCAGGATATCAAGAACAATTACAGTAAAGTACAATACTGTATGTACAGGCAATACAGCAGTAACCAATCTGATCAGTACAGGGGGGGGGGGGGGGGGTCTCAATTTACAGATACAGTGTGATCTTGAAAATTGTGTGTACATTCAGTGTGTGGACAAACTGAAATTCCCTTCTCAAGAGAGGGGGATAAAATGAGAGTTGTGTCCTGGATCTCAAAAAAAACTTGCTCACTCCCACAAGATGTTACTTTGTGCAAAAAAATAAGTAAATTTAGTCATAATGTTGGATGAAGGTTTTAGGACCCCATTCACTCTTCTATTGTACACAAAACAATTATCTGGACAATAAACCTATAAACTTTACTCACAATATCTCTCCATTGTCTGCTTTAGCCAACATGTACTGCACTGTGTCTTAGCCAACATGTACTGCACTGTGTCTACAATTTGCACTTTTTTTTTTTTTTTTTTTTACAAATTCATCCTACTAAAGCAGCTTGACACTATGTACTAGAGTACGCACACAAATAAAACACCTGTACTGTACTTAGCCAGCCATAAATACAAAGACAAGGTCGTATAAAGATTATATATAAATAAATCATAAATTAAAGATGTTCTACTTACTTTCTGCCGAGGTGTTCTGATCTTTAATTTTCTTAACAGAACTCCGAACTTTATTACTAATATCACCAAATGATCGTTGGCTGGTGTGGCCAACTTCAGACAGCCCAATTTTGGTCTGTGATGTCCCTGTAGTAAATATTATACATTAAAACAATAAATACAGGATGCATTTCAAATTACAGTACAATACAGTAAAGATTAAAAAATATTGACGTGCACAATAATAAAATCGTAAAATAATTGCAAAATTAAAACTCGAATAAAAGTCCAGTTTCTACTATTAGTAATATTATAGAGTAAATTTACCTCTCAAAATACAAATCTTGAACTACAGTGCCTAATAAAAATGCATACAAATTATAATACCAATGTCTTATGATAGCTTGAATAAAAATGTTGTCTTCTGGTAACTTGGTTAAAAATTGATTAAACGTGAATCTCTCCTCGTATAAAACTCACTTTGTGTTCTAAAATTTTACTGCAAATATCTCTAGGACAAAGTGACGCCTAATAATAATCCAGTGAACTCTTTAGCTCTTGCCATATTTACTTGGGGCATTGATGTCCTGATTCGGCTTCATCATAGCTCCTAATTGGGTACTGGAGTTTTCGACATCTGAGACTGTTGATGCCATTCTTAATCTGGAAATAGTAATCATTGCAGTTTGTGGTATTATCCATACACAGTACATTAAGAAAACACAGCAACGGGGGCTTGTCGTGGATGGACGCGTTGCCGAATTGATTCAAGGAGGACAAACCTGATGGCTGTCTCAGGGTTTTGTTGTGGAAAGGAAAACCATGGCAGCATACATCTGTTAGAAGCCCACATAACTTACCCTAACCTAACGTTCAATAATATACTTCCATCCTAAGACAGTACGTCCTATTTTATAGTGATTATTGGAAGTATTCGTGAGTTTGAAATGGTGGCTGGGAAGAGTTCTTGTGTAAATAGCAAAAACGGTTAGGTAGGGTTGTTTGGTTCATTTCAACCTCTGTGCCAAATAAAATCGTGTGTCATTAGTGATTTTATGCTTGTTAAATATAAGATTTACCAAAAGGCGACACACATAATTAATGTAAGTTAATACTGATCCTCTCAATAATAATGATAATACCACATAGCTAAATTGCAGCTCTTGTTTTTCCCTGGTTCTGCAGTCGATTTTTATTCGAAGCATTAAAACATTAAAGATCCTTATAAAAACAGCCTTTTGTACAATGATTAATTGGTTAAAAATGTTCAGTTTATACCATTCCCAAATTACCCGTTATACTACAGTACACAATAAATGAATGCTGTGTATATTTGCCCGGTTGATGAAACTTTGTGGAAACGTTAATTAAAATCTACTATATAGATAAATGTTAACGAGAATGGACGACCTTAATAGAACTTGACCTAACCTAACTTAACAGAACAACCGTTTAAAACATACCTAACGACAGTGAATGGATTTTCGTTTCCATTTAACGATTTAATATACATTGCAATTAACGTTTCTACAAATTTTCGTCCAATTCTATCAATTCCTTCTGGTGTTCATCTTCAAAATACTACCTTCCCGAGAACACCTGAAACACACAACAAAGCGTAATAATTATTAAATCTACAAACTGGGTACTATAAATCATTGAACTAACAATAAATGTAACTAGTTGGGAAAACGAATCACTACAGGCCGGAGGAGCGGAGTGGAGGGTACAATCAACAATGATAACCACCAGCTGACTGACGACTGCTCATTACACTCTGAGTTGTTAGGCTTAAACAGACGTAAACACAAGACACATTTACTTATCCACAATATTTCACTATTTTGTATCTTTTATCTAAACATTTTAAATTTACATACATACATAAATATTACATATTCATATATTTGTCACTACCAACCATCATACAGGTGTCTTGAATTCTCCACTAATATTGTTGATATGCAGACTTACTAGGAAGTGTCGCAGAGTTAAGCGTGAGAATCGTGTTGGGGTTTGAGTCTCGGTAACAAAGATTTTGTTGATGAGTGGCGGCAATTAGTCAGTAATTACATACATAAGAGCATCAAGATCGCCCTAATCAATGTAGGATTTTTAAAAGTATTCCCAATTGTAAACGGGTACCAGTACTAGAAAAGGATACCATAAAACGGTTTGGTGCAAATAATAAAGTAATTCAGGTAATCTTTACAATGTTATATATTATTAAATTCGTAATAAATACTCTTTAAATTGTCAAAGTGAAGATAAAAAAGTATTGAAATTTCTTTATTGTGGATTTCTTATAATTTGCTTCCATATTTGTTCAGTTTCAATTTCAATTGTTTATTCCTTGATAGAGGAAGCGGGACCCTAGTGCTGTCACTAGGTACCCCTGTACAATGACACCAGAAGCATCTGGCAAGTGTGACAAGTATATACAGTATAAATATTATAAAGGGGCTTGCTAAAGCCTAAGGAAGGAAGGATATTCCTTTAACACATAATTAATGTTATTTACAAAATATCTGGCCAGTTTGGGGAGGATCATCGTGTCTCCGTCAGGGGGTCGTGGAGTGGTGGTCCAGCAGGCGTCACGGAAGCGTTGTGTGTGGGAACATCTTAGGAGGTAGTGGATAAGGGTGCTGCTGTCGGGCCTTCTGCATAATGCACAAGAGCGTTGCTCAGGGGATGCGGGGATACCAATCTCCCAAGCAAAGTCATACCCAATGATGATACGGGCAGCAATCACGTCCCCTTTCCGCGACCCTTTCCCATAGACGTACGAGAGGTCAGGAAGTTTACGGTCCATATTTGTTTTATTCTCCAACCACTAACTTAAGTTTTATTGAAATTAATATATTAAATATATTACTGGTAATGGGAATTTAAACACACACACACACACACACACACACATATATATATATATATATATATATATATATATATATATATATATATATATATATATATATATTATAAAATTGATTAATAACATGGGTTTACAGTCTATCATTAACCACAAGGAAAATATTTATCGCGAAGCGGCGAAGAGAGAATCGCCCCTTGGCTTGACAAGTGACAACATTTAACATTGGTCTTGTGTATTTGTCAATTTTCTCGCTAAATGGTTGAGTTTTCATCCTTCTGGACAGTAGAGGAAGTTCTCGGTGAGTTAAATATTATATATATTAAGAGTTTAGTTATAAATGGTGGAATAAATACAGAGAAACTCACAGAACTAGTAACAATTATCACCAGGAGTTTATGGAATCTTCATTTTTTTCCACAAAGATTCTTTGGAAACTGGATAATAGAGTAATGTGTGAGAACAACACTACCACCAGAAGGAGTTGTACCATTTCATTAATTTTTCCCATCGATGTTCACAACTTCACAGCTTGTAACCACGCTGCCACTTCCCAGCACCAAGCTGCACTGTACATCCAATACAATATGTATACAGAGAGCACATTGTGAGTTTCCTTTTTCCATCCCATCCTGAGTGCGAACCAACAACTCGTACCCCACAAATGGTGACCCCCGGAGAATCGCACTCACACTGGATGGAGGAGAAACTGATCACTCTCCCAGCCTTCAAGCATCATGGAAGACTGGCTTATCCACACAGAGGCAGCTCTCATCGGCTCTACATGTGGGATGCAACCCTGCAGACAAGTCTCCTGCACCGCCTGGAGGGAAGGGGGAGTATTGTAGTGGATTCCTCCCCCCTACAAACGCTGTTTGTCGCTGAGTAGCCGACCCCACGAATTCCCCAGTGTATGCCTCGTGGTCTAGGTCAACCAGCGCCGCCTTACATGACGGAGGTCAACTATTAAGCCACGCCTACCTCCGCTATATAAGACCTGACCTCGTGGTGACCTACCTCTCTTTCTACCTACAGCCAGTCTTCTAGGAACACCACCTCCGCTCCCGCCTGGCGGCCCTCGCTCCCGCCGGCGAGCGTGGCGACCCACAAGCTGGTCCTCCTCTGAGCACCCTCACCAACCAGCTCTCTCTACTCAACGCTTGTAACCATGCTGCCTTCCCAGCACCAAGCTGCACTGTACATCCAATACAACATGTATACAGAGAGCACATTGTGAGTTACCTTTCTCCATCCCATCCTGAGTGAGAACCCAACAACCCGTACCCCACACTATCACTGGTTACTTGATGTTCGCCGATGGATGACGTCATGTTCCTGAATTGGGCTATACAAATCCACCAAACCTCTCAAAGCTTAATTTAGAGCACTGCACCCAACCACAACTTGATAGACACGGGGTTTAAATATCCACAAGCGTTCTTCTTGCGGTGTGAGTGAACTGTATTGTGGCCATATGTTTCGTGGAATTGCTGTGAGTGAGCGCTAATGCCTACTTCAGCGGGACATCTGCCAGGGTCGTTACTCGCATTTGTGGTCTTCAAGTCGCTGAAAACAAGTATGAATTAAGGAGCTAAGTTTTATGTTCATTTTTTTAACACTATGAATTTAAGCCGAAAGTCACCTCAAACATAACGCGAAGAATGATGATTTATTCAAGGAGCTAAGATCACTTTGATGCTAAACAAATTAATTTTCGGTGGCTTGCTTGTCACTGGAAATAGACTAATGATATGTGACTCAGCTCTCTTCGTGCCAGAGGATGGGTGAAGTAAGTAGGTCATGAAACGGTAAATTTGTCATTGATCAGTGGCGGTAATCTCAATAACGGTACCGGTAATCAAGAACAACCATACTGCCTGTTGTTCTTTATGCTGCACGATGCATTAATGATAATCTATAAGAAAAATTTTACTCCACGAAAATTTTGTGGGCGGAAATTGATGACACGCTTTGGACTTGAGGTGGTCGTTTTCTGTGGTTTAGCGACAGTAGACAGGTAAACGAGCAGGAACAGCAGCAGTATGTTGTAGGTCCCCGGAGTGAGAACTATACCGTGCACGTCTCTCCCGATATCCACTCGAAACTTCTTTACTTCAGAGGATTTTATTTGAAATAATCAATACGGGCGTTGAGAAATAGGGATGTGTTAATTTTAAATATTACTGGACCGATTTTCTGATTTAAAGTGTGTATATTGCAAGATAACCGCAAGTACATTTTAATGTGTAGTTTTGTAAATTTGAAGTCGTATTACAGCGAGTTTCTTAAAGGTATTACAAAAAAATACAAATCAGTACATTTTAACTTGGTTAATGTGGTTTTTGAATTATTGGAAATATATTTTTTCTTTAGTTTTTATTTTATGGGAAAAATGGTATATATGAGTCTACTTTATAATGATGTAGCATTGTTTAAATGACAGGTATAATTGAAATTAATAGACATTAGATTTTTTATAATGAATGTATTGTATAAATAATTATAATGATAGTATAGTTATATAGGAGGTGCAGTACTATACGAGAGATGTTATTATGTACTATATAATGAGAGTAGCATAGATTGGTATAGCATTGTAATAGAGCTTTGCCCCACACAGGTTAGGGATGGGAGAGGCTGGAGTAAGGCTACGTCTCGTGTGGGTATGCTTGGCTGCGTGTATCTTCGTCATCGCCTCCTACACCCACCACACAACCCTCGCACCCACAACCCTACAACCCTCCCTACTCGAGGTTCATCCCCCTAACGTAAGATATTATGTCGCGATTTATTGTTTTATTTTTAAAGGGAATATTCCTCTGCAATGAAGGTGTGTATTCGTTTGGTGTATGACTGTATATGCAACGTAAGTAAATATCCCTTGCTAGCGAAGATTTGAGAATACACTTAAATGGTTAAAATTAATGGGTAGCATAATGTTGATTCCGTAAAATTGTCATTTAAGTTCACCTGAAGAATAACCATCCTAAAACTACCTGAGTGGGTTAGATTAGGTTAACGTTAGAGTGGTTGAACTTCATGTGAATTAAACGGGGCTAATTTTCAGGTGATCGATAGATAAAATTGCCATACAAGTTTACAATGGTTCAGTGTGTACATAGACATTGCAGGTACATATATAATGGCAGTCAGTCAGTCGATTTTACCAAGTCCAGTCCAAGAACGCTAATAAAACTAACTTCTCGGTATTTCTATTGGGGTTCTTAAGCTAAAACTGTAAAATTACATCCAAAAATAACATTAGAAATACACCGAGATTCTACCTTAACTAAATGCGTTCACGTAACACCAGTTAGGAGACGAAATAACGCTAAAACAGTTGATAAGATTTTGTATATTAATTTTGTCTAGTGGTATGTGAGCGTATCTCGCTAATGTAGAATTTCAATGTGATTTTGATGCTATTTTTGGACGTAATTATTGTCTTAACTTAAATCAACCATTTAGATGAATTCATACATCGTCAGTTACGAGAAATACTTATCGTATGAACTTTAGAAAATCCCGAGTTAGGTCCGTGTTACCTGGTGCGCCATGTTTGCTTGCTACTAGTCTCTCATTGGCTAGTGACTCAACCACTTCGTCCGCCAACATATACCTGTTAATGCTTACAACAAAGGGACTCCTCTTTACCGTATCCATTGACAAGAGGAGGGTAATGTAATCGATAAATGGGCGAATAGGTGACATAAATGGGTGGGTAGATGAAAACATGGTCAGATATCCATGAACTATACCGTTATACAAATGATTCCTCTATAACGTTCGTCCTGTCATGCCGGTAGCGACACGCGGAGGTTGGTTCTGTAACAGTACTTGACGGTGACCAACACGTCAAGGTCAGGAAGCTCCTCTAACAACTTCCTGTGTACTCTGGGTAATTTCCTTCTTGCAGAGATACGCACGAGACTTCTATATCCTCTTCACCGTACAATACTTAATTCCCAGATAGATGGATAAATATAACTAGATTGATAACTAAATAGAAAAAAATGTAGATAGGTAAATGTGAAATAAGCTGGAGGATATTTAAGTTTATTTCAAATGGTGTCTTGTTGTAATTATTCTTATATAGCTTTTTATATACGAGTACATGACTGAGTACTTAACCTTTTGAGTACTATGACTAGATTCTGTCTTATAACCATTTGAATACCAGGACTTAATGCCCTGAGTACATAAATCGTTGAGTACGACTGTCGCACCTCAGGTCATCGTATTTAAAGGGTAAGTCATCCGATCATCGTATATACTCGAGGGTTAAGTCATCATACTCAAGGAATAAGTCATTGCACTCAACGGTTAAGTCACCGTACTCAAAGAATTAAGTCATTGATACTCCACCTTAACTATTTATGTTTAGTCTACACTAGGCAATATACTGTACAGTAAATGTTACTCTAATTTTCGCCAAACGTTCGCATGCTTTATGTTGTCTGAGTAATTGTTGAAGCAATCTCAATATCATTTTGTTTTTTACTGCATATTTGTGGGTTATTTTTTTTTGCTCAAGTCAGACACTGGAATAAATTCTTTCACTGTGAATTACAAGTGGTTGTTATCATACGCACTCTTGTGAACCGTGTAGTGGATCCTCTCCCCTACAACAGAAAGCCCTCAGCGGACACGGTCACGATGTACTTGGTTATATATCTTAGCTCGTAATCAATCGTTCGTAGCGCTTCACAACTGTTAAAATTTGGTATATTATTTATTTTCCTTCGTCTATCCTTGGTTAAATTTTCTTTTGTTTAATATTATTATATGTTTGCGCTCTCTAGGTACTGTACTTTGGCAAATGTGAAGGTTTTTATCTATGGTGACAGTTTTAGTGCAAGAGTAATATACATATTCCTTTCACGTGTATATAGTTAAGTGTTTTGGTGTTACAGGACTCCTTTATACCATGGTGGGAGAGTGGGCGATGTACGTGTGAAGAGAAGGTGTGTGTGCCTGATGTAGATGTACCATTTGACCCCTTGGATGGTGTGGGTGGTACATGTGGGCGGCGTGCATGGGAAGCAGGTGATGGGCAGCATGTGTTGTCCTTTTCTTTATACGGCGACAAACGCAACTACTGGAGAGGTCTCGACAGCTTACTAAAGAAGGTAAGACTTGCAGTATCTTGATGAAAGTCGAGAATCCGCTGCACTTTAGAATCTCATCGTAAAATATGAATATTTGAGTTTGTTTACCAGATCGATTTAAGATTATTATTATACATCTATAAAAATATTATATTAGTTCTCTATACCGTTAGTTCTTCTTATCTGAATTTAATCCCACAGAGGTCATTCACTCCAGTATCCTCCCCAAGAGGCGCTTCGTCACCTAGGTAAACGAAGGCGTGATCCTCAACCCTCTTTCTGCCTCTACTAAGCCAGAGACCTCCTACCACTAAAGACTTCCTACCACACTAAAGACTTCCTCCCACAATAAGACTCTTCCTACCACACTAAGACTCTTCCTACCACAATAAAGACTTCCTATCACACTACAGAGCTCCTACCACACTAAAGACTCTTCCTACCACACTAAAGACTCCTCCTACCACACTACAGACTTCATACCGCACTAAAGACTCTTCCTAACCATTAAATATCACCACATGTTTAAAATTAATTCGTTATAGATGTTTCTGATTCACGTGAAGTATTTAGTCACCCTTAGTGTGTTTGGCTCAAGAAATAATTGTAAGTCATTTGTTATTTTCCAGGTACGACGTTTATACCCGGGGTGGAAAGTACGCGTTTATACCAACCCTCGTTTTTACGTCTCCACCTTGTGCCCACTCCTACACCAGCACGACCACCTCTACCTGTGTGATGTCACCAACCTGCCGCAGCCCTTGGGTAACCTGACGGGGATACACCGCATGATGTGGCGGGTCGTGCCCCTTGGTGATCCTCAACTGAGAGCTCTTATGATACGAGATACGGATTCAGCGGTTTGTATTTTGTGTGTTTTCTGCATGAGTGTGTGATCCTGCTTGTATGTTTGACGTGCATTGTTCTGTGTTAGTGAGGCTTAATTATAGAGGATGACTGTTAGCATTAGGGTGTTAAATATCAGGTGAAACACGATGGGGTGTCTAATCTTCACATGATCATATTGTAAGTTATGCTATGGAAATGCTATATTTTAACTAAAAACTCTTGGTATATTATATAATAAGTTTAATGGTATAGTATGTATTACAGGACATATTTCTGTGTTGAAGGGTGTGTAGGTTTACTGAAGAATGTGTAGATATAGTTAAAGATGTGTAGTTCTGTTGAGAGATGTGTAGTTTCATTTATACATGATGTAGTTGGAATATTATAGTATGTGTCTTAGTTAATCCAGATAACAGGGTAATTAACACTATTTAATTCTCCTCAGATAAGTAGACGTGAGGCAGCAGCTGTGAGAGAGTGGCTGGCATCTAGTAAGCACTTCCATGTTATGAGAGACCACCCAGCCCACAGTGCCCCTATCATGGGTGGCCTCTGGGGAGCTCGCTGGGGCCTGAACCGGCAACTCGTCCCTGAGAATGCCAAATTCCTCTCCCAAATCAGGGATAAGATGTTTAAAGATGCCTATGGCGAACAAAAACACGGGAAGGATCAGGAAATTTTAGCCGTAAGAACTTTTACACAACTTGTCCTATGGTTTATAAAGGCAGTTGGTTTAGGGATTCGAAAATATGATTCTTTAACCCTTTGAGGTCTGAGGGGTTAAGTTATCGTCCTCAAAGGGTTAAATTATTGTCCCCCAAAAGGGTTAAAAGCTGAATTAGGACAATGGATTAAACCTTTGAGGATAACTTTTCTGGATGGTGGTTTAACCCTTTGAGGATGAGGTTTTAAGTAACCCTTTGAGGATGATGGTTTAACCACTTGAGGAAGATAGTGCTTGAGTGCTAGTTTGTTTGATGATCTTCATTAGGTAACACCATCCTCTTGATCTCCAACCTTGTTCGAGTCTATATAGAGATACAGTGCAACTCAGTGGCCTTGGGTGACAGTGTATGTACCTTAATAATGTATATTTTTACAGGTGAGGCTTTGGCCAAAGATGACTGGTAATGTGATGGCCCATGATAGCTACTGGTGTAAATTTTATGGCAAGGCTTGGCCCTGGCCCACAAAGCGAGAGAACAGATACTTCGTCGGCTCCACCAGGTAGGTCTTCATCTATACCACACCAACACACACATACACTAAAGGTCTTATCCTACTTCATTCAAAACACATATGCCACACCACTAACACCACACACTGATATATGCTATCTCTTGACCTACACTTTACTCATACAGTATTGAAGAAAGTAATATCCAATTATTCTATACATGCACTGTAGTTTATTCTCTTCTCTTGTTCATACACACGCTGCTTCTTCTTACATTTACAGTTGCTGAACAAATTCCCTGAACACTTGGCACTATTACTGGGTCATATAGTGCCCTTATATGATTGGTTTATACCTAACACTGTTTTTCATCCTATATTATATCTGAACCATAAAGTGAAAGACCCACTCATTAATAAAAAGAAAAATCTGTTAAAATTTCAGTCCTCTTCACCTAATGATCCTCAAGCACTTACATAACAGACACTGCTAATGCTTCCCTTTCCCCATTATTCCCCTCCATCTTCTATTTTTGTTTCGTAATTTCAGTAAAAAATAACGCATCCTGATTATTATGTTTATATTTTTCCTCTCTCAGTTATCGTGACCCGCCTGGGGATGCAAAAGTACCCAAGCCTTGTCCAGTGAGATGTAGACCACCAGAACATCATGACTGGATTTACTGCTGATGGTACGGCCCCTGTCAACACTGCCAGTACTGTACAGTGTACCCAATCACTGTACTGTAGAATGTACCTTATCACCACCGTAACTGTACAGTAGCCTGTAGGTATTAAATGGACTATAGTTAGTTATACTGTTTGTAGAATTGTTTGAAACTTACTCTGTACTTCAGAAAATTAACTTGGTGGTATTTTAGTAATCTTTAGTTAATATGTAAACCCTATATAATATATACTACTAACCTAAACATGTGTAGAAAATTACCTTAATACGAGGATTATGGTAGTAATGTTGATGATGATGATAGTAATGTTGATGTGGTAATGTTATTAATGATGTTGATGGTATATATTATTATGGGATTCTTTATAAACATACATAGCTGTTGTCCTCTGGCTTGTGTTGTTTCGTACAGCATCATTGATTTTAATGGTGTAAAATGATGATGTGGGAGAATGTATAAAGGAGTCTTTGTAAATTATTGTAAATCTAACTCTTTTAAGTGGTCCCTGATATTGTTTTTATATTCCACATGGCTAATTCCCAATTGTTCCTGCCCAGTACTTGTTACAGTTAAGATCTAAGATTTTTTTAGTAAAACATTAGGAAATGTTACTCTCTCTTTTCTCTTTAACTCACTACAATATATGTACTGTAATTGAAGTTTATAAACATCTCAGAGGGCACTATTCAGTCGAGTGTCCATACCTGGGCAAACTTTTACGGAGTAAAAATTTGAACTCTTGGAACAATCTAACAGTATTGTGATGGCACCGAGTGCCAGCTCTTTCAAGACCATACTTGACCAACACTGGTGCAGGTACAGATATAATCTGGAACAAGTACTTGCCAACAGTGTGTGTAACAGACATGATAGACCGTCCAAGAGGAACAGATCCATCAGTGGCAAAGATTATAAAGTAAATTATAATAAAAATGTATGTTTCATTTGACACATTTGGCCACACAATATAAATTTTTACTACATGACGTAATAGGCTTACAACATTAATGTAATGTTACGAATAACACGATAATTTTCTTGCTTACGGACAAAAACTGGCAGTGTTGCCTAGAAAGTGAAAGTTTATTCACGTTCCCCCTTGAAAATTGTGACCATTTTCGTCTAGCGAACAGAAAACGACAATTTAACCTTAAACGTTATTAGAGGTTTAGTAAAAACAACCCGAGAACGCTTTAGAGTGGAGGACTGGTCGCTAACCCTCAGATATGAAGACGGTGCTCTGATTATTTGATGTTGAGGTATGGGTCAGAAGCGAGGACAGATTCCAGAAAGAGGATGGAGGCTTTTTGAAATGTGGAGCGATAGGCGAAGGTCAAGAATAAGCTACACTGACAGGAATGCAAATGAAATACAAAGATTAGTAAAACTTCAAGGGGAATACTTGAAATGTACAGAAAAAGAAGAATGAGGTACTTAGGTCGTTAAATTAAGGCTGAGGGGATAATAACAAATATTAATGGTCAAATTTGAGGACCAAGGGATGGTTGAAACTGGTGCAGATGAATGAAAATAAAAACGATTCCCAGAGAGATAAAACCTTAAAGGATTGGTAAAAACAGCCCAAGACATTAAAAGAGTGAAAGACTGTGGTCGCCAACCTTCAGTTGTGGACGGCACTCTGGTTTTATGTCCACGTAATTAATAACCAGAAGGCTATTCTTAAGTGTTATAATCATTTTTTACGAATAATTCACAAAAAGAGAATCTATCCTAATTATAACGTTATAGGAAAAAATAACTGAAGCCAGTTATCTATAGATAAGTTCAACACAGTTCTTACTAATTTTATAGAGCTCCCAAACTACAAATAATTGGTCTCGTATAATGCTGAACTAAATCACATTTTGCAAGAGGCAGGTATCGAGAGTTGGCTGATAGAACTGGGCAGATCAAAATGGTGTGAGATTACAAATCCATGGATTTACTGTGAATTGTATGTTGTAAAGCCTAAAATTCGCTCATTTTTATACTGATATAAGCAACGTTGGACTGGTATTGGGGATTTGCTGGCCACTTCGCCTTTGGGCTATTTCGGCCGAAGCAACGTTAGTGTGTGTGAGTGTATGGACGTTGTCTAAGTGCCGTAACTAGTGGTCTCCTTGTTTACTGTTACGTAATAGAGAGTCGAGTGACATAATTTAGAAAACCTGTGTTCTGTGTCGTACCAGAAATTTATTACTTGCACTATTTCTTCTTTAGTAATGCGATTTGTTATTATTAACGTAAATCTGTGAAATTTTATACAAAAGAGCGTTCTTTTAAAGTTAGACATTTATTCCGTGACCATAACATAGCAGAGCCTGAGGAAGCGTCCAGAGGAAAACGTTGGTGCCGTCGAACTCCAGCTTAATTTCGAGTTTTTTATTATATAGTGGCTTTGATTTCAACATATAAACTAACAAATCAAGTAAGTGAGGTTTAATTTACCGTAGCTAGGTGTCAGTGAGGTGTATATATTGTTTGTAGAGTGAAACTAGTAGTGTTTACTATTGGTCCTGTGTGACATAAAGAGTTGGTGAACATGGGTATAATTATTACATAAGATTTATTATCCATTGTTATACAGATTTGTTTGTAATTTTCAACATTATAATTACCTATTATCACATGTTATGGTATAAACCTAACGTCGATGATGAAGGTTGGGAAAATGTTGCTACTTGACAGGTTTTGTTATAGAATCACACATACAGTAATATGTTTCGGTAATATTCTAGGACATTATCCAGCAAACTGAACGAACGAAAATATATTGAAGAAACTTGTTGCTGTATTATCATTTTGGCCATATGGAGCGAATTTTAGGATTTTAAGTTTAGATTTGGTTAGGTTAGGTTGAGTGTTTTTTTCCAATGTGTTTTCTTTATGGGTATTTAAACGATTCACAGCTACTTCCAAATAGGTGCATGACGGAAACGATAATTTTACTCTTGTTGCTATAATAATATACAATAAGAGGAGTGACATAGAGATAAGTTATTACTATGGCTAATTGAGCAGACAAATCTCATCATGTCTCGTCATGTTGTCTCTCACTTTAGGTAAGTTTCGGATTGATTTCTCGAGACTATTTCAATTCTCTTCTATTGCTAGAGATTGTGATGAGATTGGGCAATACAATTATAGCCACGGCCAGCATAAATTCTTATTGGTAATTGTCCGTATTACCTTCGGTTCTTAACTAATTACTGTGGGACATTTCACCAGAGAAGATAAATGATTTCTTCTCCCTTGAAAATGGCAAAATGTGGGTGAGAATACGTGTCCTATTATATTTTTAGGACTTCCCTTGTGATGAACGTTTGGGATATCCACTCGACTGACAGTCTTTGTTTACATCCAGTTCTTGTTCATCGCCAAGTATGAGAAAATTATATAACAGTAAAATTAACCAACCTAACTTAACCTAACCAACCAGCTAGCTACTGCTACGATGTATAGTTTATTGTTTGTAAAATGAATCAACTTAACTTTGCAAAACATATTACTTGAGTACCTACTCTTTGGCATTTTTATCCCCAATGTATTATGACAAAAGCAATTGTGAATTAATTCTTTAATGGTATATTTTGTATACATTTACCTATATGCTAGTGGAGTTCTCAGCAAAAATTACATTACAAGTCATTACTGAACTATGGATGATTTTTAGCAGAAATGAACCACTGAGCATTGACAAAGAAAAAGGACTTTTTTGTTAAAATTTAACTTCATTGATGGTACAGTTGCAGAAATGTGTTCCTATACCCCCCTGTGGTAACCCGTGTATCCCATAGGTATTGGTCGTGTAAATCTGGATGCGATTTATTCATAAATAGTGACACTACTACTATGACATTGGTGTTTGGAGACACGAGCTGTCATGAGCTGCAGGAACACACTTCCGCATGGCTTAGTTTGCTGTCCTTGGTTAAATTGACTAAATATTAATTATTATAGAATCATTGGTCTGCTTCCTGCTGTGGTGTAAATCTATTCTGGATAATTGTAATCTCACATGTGACACAAAATACTGTACCAATTTTGGATAGTTGAAAAATTTAGACCATTTTATTATAGAGTTTGATTAAACTTCTGGTCAAGGGTTACAACTGATTCTTATACTGTCTTAGTCTCTTAGACAATTATTAATGTTTTCGTGATGTAACACTACCGTAATGTCAGCAAAAGAGTGTTAGGAAGGCCACATGTAGTTCACATATGACAGAATATTATGAACCAATTAAAATTGTCCAAATAATAAAGAACCATGGTTTATGTTTGATTGGCATTTATCGTGGTCTGTCGGAAATGAACTTGTGTACAGTACTGCATAGACTCCCTAACACCACCTAAATTTTACTGTACCATCAGTGGGCTTTACATGAATTATGAATACGTAATTTGGTACAGTAAATGTTAAGGATATTGATACCACATTTCATGATATTTTTGAATGGGATTGTATCAGGGTTTTGTTTCTTTTAATTCATATACAAAGTTAATAGAAGAGAAAATGTCAAAGTTATAAAGCTTCCTCACAGTGTCTGCATTTCATCAATCAAATTTCCTTCTGAGACAATGTAGGCCTGAGCTGTAAATGGTGACATGCAACTCAACCCTAACCCCTTGTGTGTGATGACGTTGCATTCAGGGTGTTGGGTCATAGTATTGATGGGTCATGGTACTAAAGGCGTTAGGACATTGTACACAACTTGTTAATATATGATATATAAGCACTACCTTTATTCCTGTTAAGAAGTAATGTACCACCATTGTAAAAGAGGGTAGAAAAGGCAGTCATTATTTTTTGTATATTTTATTTACGAATACATTATAGTACTGTATTTTAATATGCTGTACAGTATTAAGGAATTTCATATTGAATAGGCCACTTGCCAAATCAGTCAATTTAGCCAAGGTCTGAGTTTATTCAGGTCATTAATTAAAAAAAATCTCTGATAATGTGTAACAAGTTTATTTTCTTGATTTATCTGTTTGCATCATAATTTAAGGGTTGCTGTAGTTTGTCCAGTTTGTACAGTGGACTATGTAAAGTATGGGCCATGGACCCCTTCATCTTCAGTCTCTTCACATCCACTGTTGGCCTTCTGCCTGAACATGTATCGGAAAACCTATATGGTATATCATTTTACGGTCAAGAGGGGCATGAACCTAAATGTGGAAGGGACGAAAGCCAATGGTAGGTCAAGAATAACATGGGGAGAGATTTTAAGAAATTACATTACAGTATACTCTCGATTTAACGGAATCCGATATAACGAACACTAGATTTAGCGGAAGGAATTTTTCTCGTTATTTTCACTAGATTTAGTCAACTAGTTCATGAAATCGAGATTACCGTATTTTACGGCATATAAGACACTCCTCATTTCAGCAGGGAGTATTTAGGAAAAAAAACTTGTGTGTATTTTCCTCCTGTATCCATAGTTTCCTTAAAAGAATATATACAGTACCAGTAAATGTGAGGAATAAATAAAAATAATACCAATAAATAAGTTACAACAAAAATTACTCTATTGCCAAACCAGTAAATAAAAGCCAAATGAAAGTTTAACACAGTCGCCATTTGCATATACTGTACATCTATACTCCCTGTTTACCATAGTAGCGGTGACGCTACCTCCGCCGATTCCCAAGCAAACACTCTTACCCCCCAATGACAACCCCCCACTGCCCAGTTGTCCTTCTGCTCCCTCACTGAACCAGCTAACTCGTTTACAAGGAAATGTATATTCCCTTTATGTGTTTCCCCTTCGGACAATTATTTCTTTTATTTTTTTCATTAAGTATGTAGGATGATGTGTGCATGTATATCAGGAAAAATAAATTAAGAAAGACCCAAAAATACAAGTTGAAAAACAACAGTTTGGTCCAGTAACCTGGTTACAGAGACGAGTCTAACCTGGCTATAATGCTACCAGTGATGTTAACAGGTGTAAATGTGAAAAGCAAGGTGTCTGTAAATCTTCATTTGTATCAGGTATTTGTAGATTGAAAAATAAGTGTTGCAGGTATGGCAATAATAGATTGTAATGCTTGTACTGTAATGTGTTTAAGTAAGCAATAACATTTTTAATTCTGGAATTGGGTTAGGTAGAAGTTAGCCTTCTGGAGACAGCAACTGGGGGATTCATTAACTTGCAGGAGACTGCAACTTCATATATAGGACACAGGCTGATTTTTTTTGACATTTTTCGGACAAAAAAAGTGCGTCATATGCTGTAAAATACTGTAATTCCTGTAATATGCTCACACCTACAGAGACACCTCAGGCATAGAAACATTAGAATCATTATTCATGGCATACCTTAAACAAGGAGGTTTGGTGTTTGTTTTCAATTTTGTCTATAATTTCCAAACTTTTTTTCCAATTGATAGCTGCACTCTCTTGACTTTCTCCCACACACCACTTCCTTTCTGAGAGACTTTCGGCATGCTGTCCAAGCACAGTAGTTAGTTGACCGAGAGGTAGCAGTAAACAACACACGTGGTGGCAGCAGGACACAGACTGAGCGGATGTAAACAAACCCCAAGCGTCAAGTGACATATTTGGCACAGAATTTAACGGAATCATGTTTGATTTAGCGGAAATTTTGATTTAACGGAAAGGGGCGGCTCGAATTAGTAAGTTAAATCTAGAAAATACTGTAGGTAGTCAAGTGTGGAAAATGGGTTTAAAACATTAATGATAAAGCTGACTCATTAAAATCACATTCATATTAACAGTAAGTGGCATTTAAGTCAAAGTAAGAGTTGCAGACATCATTGAGAAACATATTTGCATATTTCTCAATCATGATAAAGCCAGTGTGTAGGGGATTGCCACAGTCCCATAATTTATCAAATGATTTTTTATAACCATGTACACATTGAGTGATGTAGGTGTCAGAGAAAGGAATGTTGCTGTCCCAGATGGTGATGCTTGAGCCAGTTAAATAAGATGATAGAAAATTATTGTACAGGTCAATGTTGCTGTTGGAATAGATGCCTCGGTATTTGCTGAAGATCCGTGATTCCTTTGGGCCAAGGAGAAGAATGATAATTAGATTACCTGTACTCAGGTATATCAGTACAGTACCAGCCGAGATAAAACGGAGCTACTGAAGCTTTAATTCTCTGAGGCAGTTCAAGGTTCCTTATGGTCTTAGGTTAACCTAAAATATGATTGACAACAAAATTGACATTCATGAAACACTCAAGAAATTTAAATGTCCTTAAATGTCCTAATTCCTTTGTCAACAAGAGAATAATCTATTTATATTACTCTAGTTCCTCATAAGGCTTGGTACACTTTTCTGCTTAATTTAGTTGGAATGGAATTAAGTTTAATAATTAGACGGTTATATATATATATATATAGTATACTGTATACAGTATATATGTAGGTCAGTAATTGAAGTGAGTACTATCCAGTGTAGGTCAGGATTCTTGCCTTAATATTGATAGTACAGACAGTATCAGTGTCAAAATCACACCTGGATGCTTACCTGTAAATGGTCTTGAAGTTGGATGATCGTGGAAGTTGTTTCAGCAAACTTGGTTAGCTGTGGCAAAAAAGTATTCATGTGTTTTTTAAACTTATCCAAGGCAGCTTGAGGGCCAGATGTGCGGAATGTGTTTAGGGTCGTCTTCATCCAGTGTAGACTTGATCCTGGAGAGTGACCAGAGTGGGTTATACTGTACTACTGAGACAAGGACTATTCTATTATTTTAATGGATGGAATTTAGAGACATAAAAAATATCAAAGATAGATACAGGAGGTCCTCGTTATATGAGTACTGTATTCACTATCCTCGGTTTCGCAGTTAAGTGGTCAACTTTTTGTGACCATCCACCTAAAAAGTTCCTGCATTTAATTGGATTCTACTCAAAACCTCTGAAAACTCCTAATAAAATCTACGGATTTAACCCCACCGATAAAATACCCATACACTGTATATGGATTTTTAGCAGAAGCATTTGAAATTGATTATCTTTTTGGTGTCATGCATGCACACACGTGTCCCAGCACCAATCTCCCGTTTTGTTTTGTTCAGACCAGCGCTGTATTGTGTTTACTCCTGCCTTTGTTGTCTTTTCTTGCATGTTGTGGTGAATCATTTTATCACTTTTGTAGCCATGGGTTCCCAACCCAGACTTGGGTGGTGCAGCACCCAAAAGGAAGCACACAGCTATAGTATACAAGTAAAATTAGAAATTATTAGGCAAAAGGAGTGTGGGAGTGGACAATCCACCTATTCCTGTTTATTTTTCATCCTCCATCAATCCAATCAAGCCAAACATCTCTACCTTTGAAGCTAAGTAAATAAACATATTTTAGTATGTTAAAATTACTTATTTTTAAAACATAATAATTAGTATTTTGTCTCAATGAACCACTGGAGTGAATGTGCACCAGTAACAGTTGCTGTTGACCACTTGGTCACTGGCACAACTTATGTTGCCTCAACACACAGACCCCAATGAACTTTAAGGACGTTAGATAACTTATAAAGTTAAATAATTTATTAAAATAATGTGTTATCAAATGTTTAACAAGTGTTTCTGAGGTAAATAATTATTTAAAGATAATATAAAAAAAATTTTAGTGTCGTGTACAAAGTCATGGTCCCAATTTGACTAATTTCCATTATTTCTTGTGGGATTAATTCCCCGCTTTAAGTGGATTCGTTACCAGAGGCGTTTTTCTGGTCCCATTTAACCACGGATAACGAGGACCCCCTGTACTAGCAATGTAAACTTAAAAAAATAAAGACTGACAATGAAATGTATGGAAGCTGCTTGTGGTTTCATAAAGTTTTACCTATGTATTGTAGTCATGTCATCATAATTACTGTACATTTAAGTCAACAGAAGAATGGCTAGAGATAAAAAAGAAGTTAGAACTGGTAGATCATACTTCCACCCTTGAGTAATGAACTTAAAAATTTAACTCTGATTATTATAGGTAATATTACTCGCCTAATAGGAGTAGAGTTGGTCTTTGTTCTTCTTGGTCTGTCCAGTGATTCAAGAGTGCTGGTAACTTTAGCAGTAGTGGGTCCCAGTGAAACACAAGTCTTAGCGGTACATCCAGGTGTTGCACTTCAATGTCTTGGTGTAATTTGCCGATACGCAAGTTTTCTACTAATTCGTGTACACTTCGCCACTTGCCCTGAAAAGGTTATATAGTATACGCTCGATAATTCGGCATGGAAATGCCGAGATATATAAAATTATCTGGGAAAATCTTGGCATTTCTGGCCACCTGCATCACCTACCATGCATGTTTCATCTACTATGATGCTTCATTCTTCACCTGTAGTGCTGGTAAGTGTTACATTTTTACATTTAGTAATTACATGTACTACACATATATGGGTCGATAATTTTTTTATTGTATTTTTGTAGGAGGGGAAAAGTGCCTCGATAAGTCAAAATTTGGGATAACACTGCAAGGCCGGAGCCCCATATGTGCCGAGTTTTCGAGGGTTTACTGTAATGTTAAGAAATGTCAGCTTAATTATTAGGAAATTTAGAGATTTATTTACAGTAGTGTAGGAATGGTATATACAGTGGTCCCTCCATTAATGAGCGGTTCAATCTACGAGATTTAAGTTAATGAGTTACCTCCTGTAAGGAATTTCAGTTCTATTAACAACAGTCTTACGAGAAATATTAAAATTATTGGTCATTCTGAAATTTAGTTAACATATTGATAATATATAGCACTGTACAGTGTTGGTTTAAATTAAAAAATCTGGAATTAGTTTAATAAATTATGAACTTCAAATTTTATTGGTGAAATTATTAAGCATGTGTCCAAAGAAAACTCTGAAGGCGATTTCAATTCAAGTGAAACAAGAAATTATTAAGAAATACAAAGGAGGCATTAGAACCAATGCACTCTGTAAAGAACATGGCATGGCATCATCGACTGTGTCTACAATCACCTGTTTGCGCTGCCGCTAAGTAAACAAAGCTGCTGGGAATTGTACATACACACCTCAAATTAAGTGTTAAAATATTATTATTTTTTTTATTATTGTACAGTATTACAGTACAGTACTGTACAGTGATATCCCCATTAGCTAGAACAATTGGTGCTGAGCACTTGCGGGAATGAGAGATTTCCGGGTAACGAGACAACTCTCAAAGCTGGAAAAAATTCCCTCCTCCCCAGAATTTTCTGGGTAACGGAAAATTTTTCTCGGAATTACCGGAAAATGCGCCTGATTTTCATCTCTCAAACCCAGAAAAAAAAATTCCCCCATCCCCATAATTTTCCGGAAAATGTGCGCTTCGGAAAATCGTTCCCAAAGTCGTAATTTTCCAGAAAATTCCGACTTTGGGAACGATTTTCCGATAATTTCAATTCTGGTTATTGGAGAGTTCCGGGTTTAAGGGATTCCGACTAACGAAGATATTACTGTACCTGTACTGTAAATTTTGAGTTTAACCTCGTTCGTATCAGTAGGTGTTAGTAAGTCGGGGACCGCCTGTACAGTGTTTGTATTATTTGTTTGCATTTCATGTGCATTTTTTATACTTGTGTTATGTTTTACAGCTGAAAATCTTATGTTAGGAATGCATCTTCAGATAATTCATACCTTCTCATTGGCAAACATGTTTCTTATAGTTTCACATAACATAGTGTCTTATAACAACCTATGTACTGTGATGAATGGGGTATGTCTACAGTCTCTAACAGTTCAATATTGTACTGTTAAAAAATTAAATGAATCCATGCTGTGGGTGCCAGGTACAAATTACTGTATACTGTACTGTACAATATATACAATATTACAGTACTGTTGGTATCATTAGTATAAATTGAAGAAAAAATATCCTCAGTAATTAATGTTAATGAAAAGTTGTACAAAAATAACAGTTAAATCTCAGTAGCTACCCCTGTTGATGGATTTCTGTACTTGAGTCTTGGAGAATTGAGTCGCGTCACCAAAGCACTGAAGACTTGCCTCATTTTTGAATCCCCTGTAACTACCCACAGCCATCCCCAAACTCCGCTAGTAGTTGGGAGGCCAGATATCCCATTGGGTTGAGGGTCTGGGGAGGAACGTCCAATTGGGAGGTGGTAAAACTTCAACAGGTGATTGTTTGGGCTGGGGAAGTAGTCTTTTTCTTTGGTGAGTGATCGGTCATTGTTGGGATTGTTTATACTGGCATCTCTCCTGTATCTGAAAGGGTTGATTGGTTAGTTTTCTGTTTGCATAAGTCTACAAGCCTATTTTTTGAATGCTGTTTACCACAAATAGCACAAGATTTAGTTCCTGTATTAACTATCTTAGACACATCCAGTGATGCTCAAAACACTTCACAAGAGTTCTTGACAATAAACACAGCTATTATTTAATATACAGTACAGTAATTACCAACTGTTAATGCTGTACAGTATAGTGGAAAGATAATAGCATTTCAGAATAATTCCCAGCAGTTTGTTTGGGCTTGGCTGTAACTTAACAAATGGGAGTAGAGGAGGAGGAAATTCAAGTATAAATGAATAAAATAAAGAAATAAGTGAACCTATTAATACCTCCAAAAAAAAGTATCTGTGATCACGGACTATTTTCAAGAGGTAATGGTTTGATTGTGGTATTGAACACCTCACCATATTGAGTTGTAGATGTGTAAAGTTTAATTGAAATTCCTCTTTTGTTTGAGAAGTTTGGATACAGTATAACAAAAGGCAGATAAATAGAAGACCAACAGACTAATTCAGTAAAGTGGGAAGCATAGAAATGGGAAAATTGAAGTCTTGGAAAAATAAAGTTGGTTGATTACTGCACTTAAAAAAAATTAATACAATGTTGTGATACAAGATTAAGACTAAGCTATGAGTGCATTGAACTCAAGTTACTACAGTACAGTAGGCCCTTAAAGTTTGTGGGAGTTTGGGTCTCAAAATGGTTGCGAATATTATTTGCTGACCGAGGGGGGGGGGGGGGGTTTACATTTTTTACTCGTGTGCAAAGAAATTGGTGTTTGTCCTTAGGACAATTATTATTTCTTTTACCTGTATTGTATATACATATGTGTGTGTGTCCCGGCTACGAAAATGTCGGCAACTTTAAAACTACCCGCAGACATTCTTGGGTACAACCAGGGTGTCATCCGCTAATCATAAAGGTCCGTTAATTGTCTGGGCATGCTGTATTGTACTGTATATAAAAAAGGAATTTATTGTTTGTTATAATGTCATGGCGTTGGGTATGTAATATTATGAAAAGGAAATTTCCAATTAACCTTAGAAATTAATACCGTTTGGCGTCGGGGAAATCATACGTTGCTCTCTGAACGCAGGTAATAATATCGTCCTTGGTGTAGTTGTGGAGATGGCAGCAGGTGTTATGAGGTTGATTAGTTTGGGGATCGTTGTCGTGGCTGTAGCAAACTTGTTGTAGGGCTGGGTGGTGAAGGCTGCCACGCATGCAGATGATGACATGAGTGGTTAAAAAGATCCAAGCTATGAGTAGACAGTACCAAATTTGATGTCCGCTCCACCCACCTGCTCTCCCATGCCACCATAGCCATGCTTTCTTGAATAGTACAGATGCCATGCTGTGTTCTGTATTTTACTGCAGACATTCAACAGCCTCCTTTTGAAGAATTTCCTGTCATATTATTAAAAAGTCACTCTTAGTTGTTCCTCAATGGTTAAGAGAAAAAATACCACTATTTTTTCATGTACTGCACTGGGTAATTCATCAGTGTTCCTCAGAAGTTAAGACACATTTTCATATAAATGAAAGGTCATATATTTAATATTACTTGTTTCTATAATACTACTGGTTCACAAAAGACTCTGTGCTACATTGTATTGTATTGTATCCTTAAACTGTACTTAGTGCATGTGAGACCTCATTTTGATTATGTGGTTCAGCTTTGATACCGAACTGTAAAATGGATACCGACTCCCTAGAGAGTATTCAGAGCATTATGAAATCTGAAATTACATATTCTTGAGAGATGTAGAGTGAGGGACGATATGATCAAAGTGTATAAGGGTTAATTTAAAGGGAGGCGATATAACTAAGATACTTCAACTATCAAACCAGGAGCAAACACGTAGCAATGGTTTTAGATTAGACATATTAGATTTAGATGTGAAATAGATAAACATTGGTTTGGATGTAGAGTTGTGGAGTAGAACAAATTACCAACCACCATCATTGACTCAAACTTGCTGGAAAGCTTCGGATATGGGTTGGATGGATATAAGAGTGATAAGGGTTGGGTGTAAATAGGGCTGTCTAGTATGGGGATAGAAGCATTAAATTTATTCAGTAGCGTATAGCAGTTCAATTAAATTCTTTCTTGAATTAGTGCATGACTGAATTATTAACAGATCCACTGAAAGAACTTTTTGCTCTAACCTCCACTTCGCTCCCATTCCCGCTAAAGGAAGGATGTACAGCACAGCATAACTTGGTGCATTTGATATTCTTGATCACATCTTTGTCACTTAGTTTTTGGGGACAAATAAATGTAGAATAGGGAATTGTATTAGCTGAGTGGGGTACTGTATAATAGAAAAGTCAAGTACAAAATGTAGGCAAATGCATAAACTATACAGTACGGTATACTGTATTTATATCTTTACATAGAAATATATTTTGTTGAGTTGACATCCAGTATGTACAGTACCCAAGGAGTTAATGAAAGACTGATTATATGTGTGTGTCATTCAGTACAAAACTTGTATGAAAACACTGTTCAAGTGGTAAGCAGAAAAGAACAAACAATCATAGATGTTAAGACATCTTCTGGATGGGTTAAAATTACAGGGTATCAACAAAGATTTATACGAATTGTGTGTTCATTAGGTAATAGTTGTGTATATACTTCACAATGTAATGCTTGGAGGAGCACTGCATGAGAGGGTGTCAATGGGTTTTAGTTACCCCATCTGCAAACCGAGGCAGACATGCACCAACGCTGGAAAGACGCTGCCACCGCCCCTACCCGCAGTAGATGCAGCCCTCCACATGTACACTCGTGAACAGAAGTCCTGTCGCCCCTTCTGCTGCTCCACGAACCCTGAGATTCAGACTCATGAATCCGAAGCATTTATGGGCAGAATAATGCACCAGTGTCTACTGCTTCGGGTTCATGAGTCTGAATCTCTTGGTTCGCCAGCACAAGGGGCAACAGGACTTCTGTTCACGACTGTACAATGAATGTGAACGATGTGCTGGTCCTGTATCGGGCTCTTAAGTCACCTCAAAACTCACCAACCTAGGTGACATCCCTAATAACTCATATCATTGTATCATAGCTGGATGATCGTCATATTCGATTTAGAGTGACAGCAAAGTAGTAGTATTTGTGTAAACTATTAATATGCATTATTAATATTGGTATGTGAATAACAATAGTCCTACGTAAATATTATAAAGCTTCATCATAGTCAAGTTTCCTTTTTATAAAATGTGACTCCGTTATATTCTGCCCCTGAGGCGCAGTAAGGTGTGACGTGTCACCGCACCTGGGGTTAGTCACTAGGAGCATCGCGTCGTAATGCCCTCTCCACTCCCCTGAAGTTTACCCACCTTGTAGTTTCGTCACTACTAGGTACTGCGTTCATTAAACCTGGTGGTTATATTTGCTGAGGTACACCTCCGGTGGCGGCATACCCAAAGTTTAGTAAGAAGACAGTGCGATCACACGTTAGTTAGTGTCAACAGTAACAATTAACACCCATAGCTATATACTGTACCAAGGTGTAACAGAATTGTCTAAAAGTTGTCAGTTACAGTTTCTCTCGTTTTAAAAATCGATTATCACAACAATAGCAGGAAATTATCTCATTAAAATTGTAGAATTAACTGATGGTGTTAAGATGCTGTGGAAGCACGAGCTATCATTTGCTGTGAGAAATGCGTGCGTGTTGGCTGATAATTATGAAGCTGGGCGTTGAGTAATGAAGCTGGGCTTTGAGTAAATGTTGTGCTAATTGAATGAGTGAATATATTGTGATTAGATGTCTGAAAGGAGTCAAGTGAATTTTTTCACAACCCTAGTGTGATATTTTTAAATATATTTTATGAGTGACTAATTTAAATCATACGTCGGTACTCGCTAAGGGGGAAGGTTGAGGTGATCGCTTTTAACTGTATTAAATTTATTGATAGAGCAACGGACACGTGTTCACTTTATTACTGCTGTAATTGTTTTAGGAAGTTCGTTATAAGCAGTCACTCCAGTCATCTAGATGCTCTTTAGTAAATTATAATGTTTTTTTCGTACGCTCCCAGACATTGTTCGCTGGCGCGGTCTATACATGTTTAATCCCAAGGGAATTAAAGAAAGTTGATAAATGTTCAGTGTTGATTGTGTTTGATGTATTGACTGGGAGAAATGTACTTTGTCAAATACACCATGAAATGTTCATTATGGGGGGGGGGGGGGGGGGGGTACGGAAAACTGCAAATTGAAGGCGAAGATTTTAATATTTATAAACTGAAATTATAAACCAAGCATCAGAAAATCTTGAATGGGGCAAAAGTCCTCACTGAAGGTCACCGCTTAACTGATAACCACGATTTTTCCTCGGATTGAAGGGATAACTAGTTTGAACTTGACCAAACCTTAGTCCAGTGACCACCAAAAACCAGAGGTCAAGATTGTATGCTATTGTCATGATCTACTAATAAATACTATGTGCGAAGTCTACAAATGCACACACGATTTCATATTAGGTTCAGTAATACAAAATTTGGGTGAAAGAAATGATGTGGAATGAATTAACTTAGTAAACGTTACATTTATTATCATATTAACTGTGGCTCTTAAACATCTTCCTCTTAAACTCTATTATTTATATATCCTTTTTGAACATATTGTAATGTAATTACCAGAATGAATTACATTTTCATAACATCTAAAGCGAAAACATAGCCTGTTGATTCAAACACATGCCGACCGAAGATTTAGCCTATTTTCCGATACTAGTTAGACCTGTTTACACTCTACCCTTATCACTCATTTTTCTGTCCAAAGCGCAATGTGCCGTAGAAATGTAGAAAATTGATGTTCAATCGTGATGTGTAAAATTAACCACAAACATACTTTTAACGTGTCAGTAAAGTAGGATATTAATATAGTCGTGAATGTACTTGTGGTGTGGAGAGCAGTGCAGAGTTAACGGCTGAACTGTGGGAGGCAGACTGAGTAGCTCGGCTAGGCTGTCTCCGTCCTCTGCCCGACTGGTACATTTGGCTCCCGGCACCTCTACCTGACACATCATCATCTTGATTCTCCCTTACTGCCCTTAATGTTTTCGTCTAATAAACTATTTTCTATTCGTTCTTTTACAAATTGTTTCTTATTTTTGTTGGCGTCAGCATCCGTGTCTGCATCCAATTTACCAAATGGCTACGCAATTTGGAGGTGGTCATGACGTATCCTCTATTGTTGTGTATAGTCTTTTCCAGTGCTGTTTTGGATACTGTTCTCGCATCCACAGACTAAGGTAGTAGACTATGCGTGAAGGATTACTATGTTCGTCCTGCAAGGCAGGCGAACTGAAGCTGTGTCTTGTGTTGGTGGGGCATGACAAGGAAAATTGATGGGGTTTACGTTTTCCATCAGTTTTGAGATTTTAAATGTCTAGTTCCGGTTTATTGTATCTTGTGTGAAGAGTTGTTAGTCATAAGGTCATCAGTTGACTTACATAATCGATATAGTATAGTTCAGGAATAATTAAGTCGCTCTATGGCCTGTCCAAGTGGCGAAGAGGTTAGTTTCTTTGTCGTAGTTGCATCGATCTTTACTTTTTTAATAACATTTTCACCAGTTATCAGCCGTTATTATATGTTAAATTTGATGAGTGTTTTCTTTTAATTTAGTTATAGAAAAATTGCAGGGTTATTTTTATTCATAAGATGGATTATGTGTGATTGAAGATGTATTTGCAATAGAAACTTGCAGCGAACCCATGACGGACTTGTAATTTGAGGCTATTCCAAGCATCGTACATCGTCCCTGTGTAGCTTTACTGGCTGGTCAGGACGCAGAAAATGGGGACGTTCAGTGAAGGGAACGAGAGATTAGGCTCTGTTCGAAGCCGGTGATTCCTGGGGCTGGTGCATTAGGTAAATATGGTTTGAGATTGATTATTTATGAACTAGCGGATTCCATAGAGAGTCGCAGGAACCCTCACTCATAATTAGAGAGAGGTCAACAAAGGACCCTGACAATTGCGAAGTGAAGTTTAGGTAAATGTCCACTGCGTTTTGTTGATGGCGTGCATCGAAGTCTTCATTTGGATGCTCGGTGTCGATTATCCAGCATTGCAAGTTAGTAGTAGCTGCATAACATAACATTGAACTAAAACTTTAGTCCATATGAAGAACAATTTCGTAAATAATGGTTGTTGTATTGTTTTCCTGCTCGTTGACAACTTGGTCATTCCGGCCTGCTTTCGGGATATCCTTTGGCATTGTGTTATTTATCCATAATCGATGGTATTTAGAGGACTCCATTTATTTATTACACTGTTTATTGAAGTAATGGGACATCTAGGTTTTACCCTCGTTACTATTGTCAGAAAGTGAACAGAGGAAAGAACTCGGCCATGACACGTGACTTCCATGTTTACAACCCACTCTACGTTTGACTTGAGCTACCTTGTGGGTATATTGATTCGTATATACACGTTGGGTATATTGAACTATATAAGCTTAGTAAGCAAAGCAAAAATTAACTGGTTGTGGTGGACATTGTGAGTTGTGGTGATTGGTGCGTATTGTGAGTGATGGTGATTGGTGGGCGTTATGATAGTGATTGATGCGAATTGTGAGTGGTGGTGATTGGTGCATATTGTAAGTGGTGATGGTGCACATTGTGAGTGGTGGTGGTGATTGGTGGGTATTGTGAGTGGTGGTGATGGTGCACATTGTGAGTGGTGGTGGTGATTGGTGGGTATTGTGAGTGGTGGTGATGGTGCACATTGTGAGTGGTGGTGATGATTGGTGCATATTGTGAGTGGTGGGTATTGTGAGTGGTGGTGATGGTGCATATTGTGAGTGGTGGTGATTGGTGGGTATTGTGAGTGGTGGTGATTGGTGGGTATTGTGAGTGGTAGTGATGGTGCATATTGTGAGTGGTGGTGATGATTGGTGGGTATTGTGAGTGGTGGTGATGATTGGTGGGTATTGAGTGGTGGTGATGGTACATATTGTGAGTGGTGGTGATGGTGCATATTGTGAGTGGTGGTGATGATTGGTGGGTATTGTGAGTGATGGTGATGGTACATATTGTGAGTGGTGGTGATGATTGGTGGGTATTGAGTGGTGGTGGTGATGGTGCATATTGTGAGTGGTGATGATGATTGGTGGGTATTGTGAGTGGTGGTGATGGTGCATATTGTGAGTGGTGGTGATGATTGGTGGGTATTGTGAGTGATGGTGATGGTGCATATTGTGAGTGGTGGTGATGATTGGTGGGTATTGAGTGGTGGTGATGGTGCATATTGTGAGTGGTGGTGATGATTGGTGGGTATTGTGAGTGATGGTGATGGTGCATATTGTGAGTGGTGGTGATGATTGGTGGGTATTGAGTGGTGGTGATGGTGCATATTGTGAGTGGTGGTGATGATTGGTGGGTATTGTGAGTGGTGGTGATGATTGGTGGGTATTGTGAGTGGTGGTGATGGTGCATATTGTGAGTGGTGGTGATGATTGGTGCATATTGTGAGTGGTGGTGATGATTGGTGGGTATTGAGTGGTGGTGATGGTGCATATTGTGAGTGGTGGTGATTGGTGGGTATTGTGAGTGGTAGTGATGGTGCATATTGTGAGTGGTGGTGATGATTGGTGGGTATTGAGTGGTGGTGATGGTGCATATTGTGAGTGGTGGTGATGATTGGTGGGTATTGTGAGTGGTGGTGATGGTGCATATTGTGAGTGGTGGTGATGATTGGTGGGTATTGTGAGTGGTGGTGATGGTGCATATTGTGAGTGGTGGTGATGATTGTTGGGTATTGTGAGTGGTGGTGATGATTGGTGGGTATTGTGAGTGGTGGTGATGATTGGTGGGTATTGTGAGTGGTGGTGATGATTGGTGGGTATTTTGAGTGGTGGTGATGGTACACATTGTGAGTGGTGGTGATGATTGGTGGGTATTGTGAGTGGTGGTGATGATTGGTGCATATTGTGAGTGGTGGTGATGATTGGTGGGTATTGAGTGGTGGTGATGGTGCATATTGTGAGTGGTGGTGATGATTGGTGGGTATTGTGAGTGGTGGTGATGGTGCATATTGTGAGTGGTGGTGATGATTGGTGGGTATTGTGAGTGGTGGTGATGAGTGGTGGGTATTGTGAGTGGTGGTGATGATTGGTGGGTATTGTGAGTGGTGGTGATGATTGGTGGGTATTGTGAGTGGTGGTGATGGTACACATTGTGAGTGGTGGTGATGATTGGTGCATATTGTGAGTGGTGGTGATGATTGGTGGGTATTGAGTGGTGGTGATGATTGGTGCATATTGTGATTGGTGGTGATGATTGGTGGGTATTGTGAGTGGTGGTGATGGTGCATATTGTGACTGGTGGTGATGATCAGTGGGTATTGTGAGTGGGTGATGGTGCATATTGTGAGTGGTGGTGATGATTGGTGGGTATTGTGAGTGGTGGTGATGGTTGGTGCATATTGTGAGTGGTGGTGATGATTGGTGGGTATTGTGAGTGGTGGTGATGGTGCATATTGTGAGTGGTGGTGATGATCGGTGGGTATTGTGAGTGGTGGTGATGGTTGATATTTTTTTTTTTTTTTTTTTTTTTTGCGGGAATTAGCCCACCCAGGCACAGGTCACTGACCCACATCGGGGCCTGGGGGGCGAAAATGTAATAATAATAATAATAATAATAATAATAATAAAGAACCACAAAGAAGTCCAAAATGGAAAAAAAGTTCAAAATTAGGAACATTATATGTATGTTGTGTTGTCAATAGTAAGAGAAACAATTTAAGACCCTGCAATTGTGTGTAAATGAGGCGGAAAGTCAGATCAGCAACCTGGGACTTGGTCACAATTTTCGTGATGCCATGTGGCAGCAAGATCTACCATAGACAGCACATTATGCTTCCAATATCTTCCCAGGAGGTAGTACCTCCCTGTTTGGTAGCTGCCTACTACCTAAGTGTTGTGAGTGTTGCGAGTGTGGTGGTGATGGTGGGTCATTCTGAGTCGAAGGGTTAAGTTACAATGGGTGCATGGTAATCATCAAAACAAAGGGATGCCACGGTTCCCTTTGATTTGCCAGTGGTAATATGTGTGTTTGTGCTCGGTTGAATTATTTGTACTGATGATAATTATTGGTGAGTTTCATTGTTTAAAGAAGATCAAGCCATTTTGGTGAAAAGTAGATTTTATTGTATTACAGTACTTGTGTTTTGTCTCTTGCAGAACAATGGCCAAGCCACCACGTGGGAGTGACCTGCTGACAGTGCTGCGAGGTCTGTCACGTGTTGGGTCAGCCTTGGTGGATGTCCGGTCACAGGAGGCGAGCAAGGTGTGGGCCACTTCATCACTCCGTCCCCTAATCTTGCAAGGGAGTACTGGCCTACAAGATACCATCACAAAGGCACTACAACAACCACAAATTTTCAAGGTTATTACTGTACTGTACAGGGGTCCCCCTAATTCGTGGGGGTTAGGTTCTCAAACTGGCTGTGAATCACCAAATCCGTGAATAATATTTGCGGGGGGTGGGGGGGCATTTTTACTTGTGTACAAAGAAATTGAAATTTATATTCCCTTTATGTGTTTGCCCCTAGAACAATTATTTCTTTTACTTGTATTTTGTGTGTGTGTGTGTGTGTGTGTGTGTGTGTGTGTGTGTAGACACACAAAACACATACAGATAAATATTGATGGGAAAATACTCAAACAAATAATCGGAAACAAATTATTAATAAAGCACGGAATTGAGGGTAGACTCACATTTTTAATAAATTTGTTTCTGATTATTTGAGAGAGGATTTTCCAATTATTATTTAATTGTATGTCTTTTATGCGTGTGTGTCTTCACACACACATGCTCGTATATACAATGCTGGCAAAAGAAATTACTTTCTAGAACGAATGGCTCTCTGTCCCAGCCGCAAAAATGCCAGCAACTTTAAAACTACCCTTAGACATTCTTGGGTACATCCAGGGTGTCATCCGCGAACAATGGGGACCGCAAAATAAATATCCGTGAACTTGGGGGGGATGGCTGTAATGAATTTTTGGTTAGGTTATACTGTACAGTAAAACCTCAATTAACAACAGTAATGTGTCCTCCAATATTGCACTGTAAGGTGAATCATTGTATCGTGAATCATTAATTACCATTAAAATAAAGTAATAATAATGAAATGCATTCCAAAGTCTGACCTTTTCATATCTTTTGTGTGGCTTTTCACTTTCTTCTCCCCCAAACAATAAAATTAATGAAAAATGCAAACTATATTCTTTAAATAATGTTTAAGAATTCACCTAATACAATATAAATAATACAGGGTTGGAAAAAATCCTGATTTTTTAAAAAATAAATAAAAAATTAATTTATTTGATTTAAATCGGATTTTTTTATTTAAATCTTTTTTTTTTTACTAATTGCATTAAAATAGTTTTTTAAACCATAAAAACAGTATTTTTCAACCAAAACTTATTCAGGATAATAAACAGAAAATTGGCATTAAGATATTTATGCAGATGTACCAATGGAATTTAACACAATAATATTCATTTTTAAAATATAAGAAAACTGGTAACATTTCTTAAATTTGAGTGCACAAATCCAAACGTAATAATGAAATTTAACATAAATGCTCTTATAGGATTACAGCGTTTCAAAAATTAATAACTTAACTTCTTCAAGTCAACAGAATAATATTCTCATTTTGTAAAAAATATAATACTGGTAACAAGTTTATTTTCTTACATTTGTAGGATTATAGTGTATTAAGAATTACCAGTAATAACTTTAAGTCAACACAATATTCTCATTCTGTAAACAACAAAAATAGTTTAAAACATTTAAATTAGCTTAGTTGAACATTGAAATGCTTATGTACTGTGACAAGCTTAGATGCCTTTTCCTGTCCTGGGCGATTTCTTACCTTTGAGTGTACAAATCCAAATGTGGAAAAAATTCTCTCAACCCCTGCTGATGATGCAACAGCTGTAAATAATTGCCTAGGAACATCAATACATTTTCTGTCATATCATTGGCAAAATACTGCCACCAAGCAAGGGGTGAGAGAGATTTTACAACATCTTTACCAAAATAGACCTCTTTAAATGGTGCACTTCTTCCATGGAAGGACATTAATGTTGAAAGGAAATGTGGAAGAGACTCACACACATACTGTTCTGCAATGTCTCGCTGCTCAGGAGTCAGATGTCTGCCCTGATACCTTGGATATATCACATTAGCTAGAAAATGGGCAGTTGTCAATGCTACTTTGATTCATTTTTTCAAAATTATCCATATCCTTCTTATCTGTTAAATACTCCTTAATATCAGTTTTACCCAGATTTCTACAGCATCACTAAATAGGGTATGTTCTCTCTGGACACAGTCCAATGCCACAGCAATAGGCTTAAGTCTCTCTTTTTAGTGCCTTATCATTAACCTTCCTTTCAATTTTCTTATCAATGTCTTCACTATTTTCTTTGTACACTTTGTAGAGGTCATATTTTTTCATGTCCCTGTTAATTTTAATGCTTTGTTCTGTTCATGGATCCACTCCAGAAAACATGTTCATTGCTTGCTCCAGTATCCACAGTTCTCTTACCTTTTTCATATCGTTTTAACACATCAAGTTTCTCAGTTGAGCTTAAACTCTTCTTTTAGCTTTTGAACCAACACTACCATCACCTGCTCTCTTGCTCGTGTTGAATAGGGACACAAATATGCTTAAGAATTCTGAGAATGTTTTTCTCCTTTTCCTGTTCAGATGCATAAAAAAAAAGACCCGCCAAGCTGCAACTGTTTATACTAGTGATGCTGGCGTTACCACTTACAAGCTCGGCAGCCTCCGTGTGCAAAGCGTGTTTTTTTTGTTTTGTTTTTTGTGTGTGTGTGTGTGTGTAATAATAATAATAATAAATGGTTTATTGAAAGAGCATAGCAGCCAGAAGGTTGAAAATATACAGTTACACAATTGGGGAATGGGTTTTGATTTACAAATAATATACAAGTAACATACTGTAAGTAATACAAATAAGATATATAATACCTTGGTTGGGAAAAGCTCAAACTACTGGGCATTTCAACATAGTAACAGTGCAGAAAGTAGGATTTACTGGGAGTGAATACACTGGTTTATTACAAGTTATTGATAATTTTTACAATGGTTGGGACTGGGCTGTTCTTATAGCAATCAGTTCGTGCTCGGATGGGATGGATGCGGTTGTGGTGTCGAACAGCAATTCTCGGGCTAGGGATCTCAGGTGGTAGTAGGAGCCGGTGTCGAGGATGGTGCAGATGAGGTCGTGGTGATGGTCAGTGAGAATTGAAAGGGTCAGTGTGTTGAGCGCTTCTTGATATGTGGAGTAGGAAGGGGAGAGAATAATCTTGCATGCCCTCTTTTGCACTTTTTCTAGGTGTTTACGTTGTGTGGCATTTAGGGAGGAAGACCGGGTAGGGGAGGCATAGGTGAGCTTGGGAAGTATGGATGTTGAGTAAACACTGAGGAGCTCGGGTGCAGGAACTCCGAGGGACTTGAGTCGGCGGAGGAGGTGGAAACTGGAGGATGTGACAACTTCACTGACGTGTGGTTTCCAATTTAGTTTGTTGTCTATAGTGACGCCGAGGAGCTTAGTGGAAGCTACAACCTGGAGTGTGTTGGGACCTAAAGTAATGGAAGGGGGTGGGACAACGTCGTGTGTGTGTGTGTAATACATATCTGGATTTAGTTATATTTTTATGAAAATGTAATTTTATTTTATATTTAAATGAAAATTAATTATATTTTTTATTCTATTTTTGTCATAAATACCGGTGTAGATTGGATTGGGTGCTAAATTAACCAGGGTTTTAGATATAAATTGTCGTTAGTAGAAGCATTGTTATCGGAGGCTTTCCTGTACTGTATTCTGCTCTCATGAAAAAATTGATTGAGAGTTGGATCCAGGTCTTTAATTGCATTCAATTTAAAAAACCCCTATTGTAGTGAAGTTGGAAATATATTTAAGATCCACCTGTGTGCGTGTGATATTTAAATGTTCTCTACAGTATTTATTTGATGTCGTGTCTTTGCATATTTAATTGACTGATAGTTCTTATAACATTTAGTACAGTATTGATAATATCAGTATTTAAATTATTTATTTTTTTTAGAATGCCTATTTTACAGTTTATTCAAGTACTGTGCTTACATAAATAAAGTTCATGGGGTACAATAAATGCAGTTGGTAATTATGTGCATTAAAGAACACCCCTTTTGAAAAATTTCCATTTTGACTTGACTTAACCTCTGAGGGGTTAATGCCATTGAAATTAGGATAGTGGAGTGTTTAATTTTCGTGGAGAATTTTTTTAATTTCATTCAAAACAATATCTAGGTGTTCTAACAATTTGCCAAGAAGTATTTTGATCATCACAGAGGAGTTGACACAAGTAGCCAGTGTTTTTTATTAATATATTACGATCTTGTGCCTCCATCACTCTGATATGTCTTCAATCTTCAGAAAGATGTGTCGAAGAGCGCAGCTGAAACCCTGGCACGTATATCCATGGTTACGGAGGGTATCAAAGCGTATAAAAGTGATACTGTGGCTGTTGCAGGTAAGAATGGTTGTTTGAATTCCCTTAAGTGGCATCATTGATAACTGGTTTGGTTTATCAGAAAACAGGCTCCGTTATAATTAGATACTTAGTTAATATTATTTTAAGAATACAAGTACTTGTACTTTGTAGTTTAAATGTAATTGGATGTACAACTATATAGAATAGTTTTGAAATAGTTAACTTAGAATTAATTTTATTTTCTTCATTGTTCTTTTCAGGATATACCACCAAGTCTGAAGAGGCTGTTGAGTATGATCCAATGTTTGATCCTAATGTGAAAGAACTGAACATTGAAGAGATAATGATGCATGAAGCTATGGATGGACACATTGACCAAACACCAGGTGATAGTGAATTCACCGGTGCTCTCGGTGGTGTCCGGGAAGCTACTGACACTCTTGTGGAAAATGTCAAAGGAACACGAGAAGGAATTAGTCAAAGATTGGAACAGTTTGAATCTCTTCTTGATGTAGCAGAAGTTGAGGAGAGAGATATAACAGAGGAACACCTTCAAGCTTTAGATGAAGAATTAAGTGAACTTAAAGATGTTGCTTTTGGACATAATTTAAAAATATTCAAAGAAGTGGAGCATTCTAAGCCTTTAAAAGAAGTTGTGGAAGATATAGTTAAAGAACAAATAAGTGTCACGGAAAATAATAGACAGGCCACAAGTTATTCAGAAGCTGGAACGGAACAGGTGGTACAACAAGCCAATATCTCGGAAAATGCTGAGATGAAAGACCCAGCATCTGACCCCAGTTTACTAGAGCTAAGTGTTGAGGAAATCATTATGCATGAAGCTCTGAGTGGTCACAGTAACCAGACAATGGGTGACTCTTCCCTTAGTAGTGATAATCAGTTAAGAAATGCCCTCAACCATATTCAGGATGCAGTGGAAAATGCCAAAGAAATGAAAGAAGAGAGTCAAAAGAGAGTAGAACAATTTGCACCTCTTCTTGATATATCAAATATTGAAGAAAGAGAAATTACAGAGGAACATCTTCAAGCTCTTGATGAGAAGTTGTCTGAACTTCACGACATTGCTTTTGGGCATAACTTGAAAATATTTAAGGAGGTGGAACATAGTAAACCTTTAGAAGATACCATACAGGATATTATTAAAGAGCAAGTTGCCAGAGAAGATAATGTAAAAGCAGGAAGTTACTCGCAGGAGACCATACCAGATTTTAAAGAGGAATTACAAAGCCTGAATGAAGAAACAGTATTGAAGGACCATGTAATATCGGCAGTGAGTCACTCACAAGAGAGAGTGGGTGGGGGTAGTGATGCCAATGCAGACTTGGACAGCTCTCTATCACAGGTGGTGAAGATTGTCAACCTTGAAGAATCGAGCACATCTGCTGTCCACGAGTTTGATGTGGAGCTTCATGCAGACCCCCAGGTAGAGGTGACACCAAGTGAAGAGATCTCAGACATTGGAAGCTCTGTATTTAGTACTGTGCCAACTGCAGGTGTTATCTCTGGTAATTCTTCTGTTGCTGAAGTTGAAATCCACACACAAGTAGATCCTAAAGCACATTTTTCACATACAGAAAGTACTATAGATACTGCCAGTATCACATCATCAGACATACCACCAGAAATTCTCTTTGATAGGGTGTCTGAGGTTCATGTTGCCAATACTGCTGCTGCTCCTAATGTTGAGGTTCAGAGTGACCCCAAAGTTGAGCAGCCACAAGCAGAAAATTTTTCAAGTGCCACAAATCCTGATCCAGTTACTGAAACTGTTGAAGTTGATGTAGATCTTGACATTCATTCATCTCGGGCAGATGTTACAAGTGCTTCAAGTTCACCAAAATCAACGACTGAACGTGTTGCCGAAGTTGAAATAGACCCTGAAGCCGAGTCATCACAGACTGAAAGTGTGACTGTCACTTCAGGTACATTATCCCCAGATGAATCAACTGTAAACAGTGTATCAGGTACTGCTGATGTAGAGGTGCCAGTGGAACAAGAAGTTAAGGCAGCACAACTACAAATTGACACAAGAACCTCACACTCCTCTAATGTAATACCTGATACAGCTGTTGCTGTTCAAGTGGGTATTAAGGTTGAGCCAGCAGAAGCAGGAATTGATACTGACATTGTACCACCAACAGTTGCAGATACCTCGAGTATTTCAGATGCAGCAGCTACGACTGTTGATGGTGAGCTTAAAGCAAACTCAAACGTAGATCCACCACAGACAGAAAGTGTTACAAGCACGTCTAACATATCATCTTTAAAGTTAGGGTCATCACCTCATGTCTCAGATGCAACTAAAGGTACTGCAAACATTGAGTCTCTACAAACTCATAATGTCACAAGTACTGTTAACACATTATTGCACGATGTATCACCTCCAACCCCTGGTGGTGTAGGTGTAGCTGCTGCTGTTTTGGGAACTGCTGCTGGAACTACTACCATTGGAGCTGCTGCTGCTACCACTGGAGCTGTAATTGCTGGAGTAGCTGCCACTGCAACAGCTACTGTTGCTACTGTCTCAAAGCATGATTTAGATAGTAAGGTCCAAGTGGATAGTAATGCTTCTGCAAATGATTCCCCTGTTCTTTCTGAACCTGTGACTGCAGCCACTGCTGCTGCTACTAGACCGGTTTCAAGTAATGATAATATGCCAAATAAACAAGAAAGAAAAGTAGCTCCTGCCAAACCCATGCCAAAACTTCTGGGAAGAAAACCATTGGCAAAGGAAAAGCCAAAGTCAACAGTAAGTAATGTTTTGCCTACTACAGTTTTAGATATGAATTAATATACGGGCACCTAATTTATTTGTTGTTATGATTACTGTGTTTTTAATGTACATTTTAGTAGTTTTTGTGATTCTTTAAAAACTATTTATCCCTTTGCTGTATATTGTACCTGACTTCTTTGTCATCAAGATAAGTTTGTGTAACAAAATAATTGTAAATAATGATCAAATTTTTATCCATTTTTTCAGCTGTCAGACAATGCACAAGCAAGGAAAGTGCCTCACTCTAGGGTAGGACGCCTAATGTCTTTTGGTGGCTTAGCTGCAGGTTTAGGAGCAGGAACTATTGCAGAAATGACCCGCCGCACCCTGGGTTTGAAACAGGAAAGTGGTGCTGGATCTTTGTTGGATGGATCACCATTCTTGACGGAAGCAAATGCGAAGAGAATAGTGGACACACTTTGTAGAGTAAGAGGTAAGAGCGTCATAGTGCACTTGGGTGCCACATATTTGATCGACTGAATGTAAAGTATTTTTCCTTGTATTAACACTACAGTATTTTTTATTTGGGATGACTTGGTAAATCACATTACAATTTCTTAATGAGCATTTTGAGGTTGATCATAGATGAAAATGAAGAAGGCTGCCCAAATCCCTGTGATAGTTATGGTAATATTCACACAAGCTTCTCTGTACACCCAGGAGCTGCCTTGAAGCTGGGTCAGATGTTAAGTATCCAAGACAGTGCAATGCTTAACCCACAAATACAGAAGATTTTTGAACGTGTACGCCAGAGTGCGGATTTTATGCCAATGTGGCAATTAGAGGTGAGTGTCGGCTCTGTGTGTTACAGCAGTAAGATTGTATGGTTAACAGTGAAGGAAGTGTGTGTCCCTACCATGTATACTGTCATAGTTCAAAATGTACAGTATATACTGTCTTTGAGCTTAAAGATTTAATGTATAATATATTAGAGCTTACAAATTTAGTCCTACTGTCTAAGAGTTTAGAATTTAGCGGTATGAATAAAGTGTGAATGAGCGTGTAATTTGAAGTACTTAGGACAAAAATCAAGAAAAGAATATAGTATTATTTGTGTACCTGATGTTTTGTTTGATTTACACTTTGTCTATTAACAGAGAGCCATTGAAAGTCAACTGGGTGCAGGCTGGAGGAGTAAGGTCGCCTCTTTTGATGATAAACCATTCGCTGCTGCTTCTATCGGTCAGGTTCATTTAGCAAACCTCCATGATGGCCGTTCAGTAGCCATGAAGATCCAGTATCCGGGAGTAGCACAAGGAATTGAAAGTGATATCAGCAATTTGATATCTAGTCTAAAAGTTGCAAATATTCTCCCTGAAGGCGAGTAGTAATATGTATTATTAAGTATTATTAAGTGTTTACCTGTACGTTAATATCCATTAGCTCAGCTCTTTGTACTGCTTCATGGGAAGTGTAATAATAATAATAATAATAATAATAATAATAAACGGTTTATTAATAGAGTTGCAGCCGGTGGCTGAAAATATACAGACTTACATTACAATAAGCTATGGTACACCTTCATATTATTGACATCTTTAAAAGCTCATTGATGCATTTATTCCCTGGCTTAGAACTCCTGCACAGTACAGTATAGTATTAAGTATTTTGTGATACAGTATTTATTAACATTGCAGTGATAAATTTAAATTCCAATGTGTTCTTAGCTCCTATATACCTCCTGCTCCTCCAACACCTTGAAAGGAAGTCATTAATTTCATTATGGGTACTGTATATGTTGGCCAGTTAATTTACTTGCTACCTCTTTGTTAAAATTAGTTCATGATAAATTGAGTTGGTGTGTCTGGACTGAAGATTTCATGCATACATAGACTGGGTGTCTACTGGTCTGGAAAACACGGAAAAGTCAGGGAATTTTGCAACTTAAAAATATTGTTATTTTGACATCAATATTACCATAAATTAATGATGTCCTATATAATAGGTAAATAATTAAACTTTTGGGAACAAATTCCAGTAATAGTCGACTCCAATAACTGAATTATTTGTGTACCTACAGTATCATATTTCATGTTAGTGATCAAAATAACCAAATATTACAGGTTATACCTAATAATTCTGTAATGAGTATTGTCGGAGATGAATTGTTCTTATAATTAAGTGACTTTAATTAAGTGGATTATTCCACATTTTAATCATGAGTCATAGATGGATGAGGAGTATGATTCGTTGTTTTTTAACGGATTTCCGTTTTTGTTTTTTTTTGGAACGTCCAGGTCGACCCACGTGAATCACACAAATCCGAGGCTTGGGGTGGGTCACTATAGGGTCTTCAATTTCTTGATTAATATAATTTTTATCTTTAAATTTCCCAATAGTATGTACAGTACATATTATTGAAAACATCTAATTTTGTTATTCTGTTGTAATAATTACTGAATTAATGTATTTAGAATTTTTCAAAATTACACCTGGAAAAAGCCAGCAAATTTTGTTTTGTCTGGCCAGTAGACACCCTGATAGAGTTGATGGAATACAAAATACCAGTTACCAGTATGTATTTTTTGGGGGTCGTGTTAAAGTTAAATTGTAGGGAGACTTGGGTCAATAGAGAGAATATCAGTTATATAAAAGAACGATTGTTGCTTTGTAGAAGGTGAGGCAAAATACCACAAGTTGACAGGAGGTGGAGTCCTAAGAAAATTATAACTCGCGGTATTATTTTCAACAAGGTGAAAGGGAGAGAGATTAGAATGTAGAGAAAGGTTGGCAGTTTAGAGCTTTCAAGAGATCACTGGGAGGGAAGAACTGTGATCTCTGGTGTAGCAAGATTTATTGAAGGGATACTTAGGTATAGTTAAAGGATGAATAAGACTTAATAATAATAATAATAATAATTAACGGTTTATTGAAAGAGCTTGGCAGCCAGAAGGCTGAAAATATACAGTTACATATTTGGGGAATGGGTTACGAATTACAAATAATATACAAGTAACATAAGTGACACAAATAAGACATATAATAACTTAGATGGGGAAAAGCTCAAACTACAGTTCATTTCAACATAGTGACAGTGTTACAGTATTACAAGTTATTGATAATTTTTACAATGGTTGGGACTGGGCTGTTCTTATAGCGATCAGTTCGTGCACATATGGGCTGGATGCGGTTGTGGTGTCGCACAGCAATTCTCGGACAAGGGATCTCAGGTGGTAGTAGGAGCCGGTGTCGGGGATGGTGTAGAAGCTTCTTACCAAATTTGCAGATGAGGTCGTGGTGATGGTCAGTGAGAGTCGAAAGGGTCAGTGTGTTGAGCGCTTCTTTTGCCCTCTTTTGCACTTTTTCTAGGTGTTTACGTTGTGTGGCATTTAGGGAGGAAGACCAGGTGGGGGAGGCATAGGTGAGCTTGGGAAGTATGAATGTTGTGTAAACACTGAGGAGCTCGTGTGCAGGAACTCCGAGGGACTTGAGTCGGCGGAGGAGGTGGAGACGGAAACTGGAGGATTTGACAACTTCATTGACGTGTGGTTTCCAATTTAGTTTGTTGTCTATGGTGACGCCGAGGAGCTTCGTGGAATCTACAACCTGGAGTGTGTTCGGACCTAGAGTAATGGAAGGAGGTGGGACAATGTCGGAGGAGAGGTTGATGTGCATAACCATGGTCTTGGTATGGACTTGTGACGTTGTACACGAACATTATAATTCGATCAAACCTGTTGAATACAATTCATTTAGTATTTCAAATAAGTCATACATAGGCACTCCTACATAAATGTTTAATCCAATATATATATACATAACAATCATGGCTATGTAATTAGTCTAATCTTTAACACTTACAATGAGCACTCAATTTGCTATATTTCTATATTGTCACACTGATAAATGATGCAATGGACACAGTCTACCTGTGTACACAATAAGTACTAGTTAAACTTACGTGTTGAAAGTCTAGAGAGAAACCAGGTTAGGTGTTGCCTCTAAGATATGGGTAGCTATACTGAAATGCCCACTTGATAGCCTCGCCCACCCTGGCTGGTTGGCTGTGGCTGAGTTAGGTGATTATAATTATACATAAACAAACTCCCTTCACACACTCCAGACCTCTGTTCTGGGCCTCTCATCTCCGCCATCTCCATACTCTACATACTGTATACGGGCAGGCACACCCAATAAACATGACATGACTTACCGCCTAATAATGTTTGTATATGTGTCCTCCTACTCATTGCTGCTTGCGGTAACATAGGTATGTCCAGTGTTTTATTACGCTGGATTATAGATGAATGTGTCTGGCCTGGTTCCAGTATTTGGTACAGATGAAAACTTTTTTACTTAAAGAAAACTTGTAAGAATTTGTACCCAATTAGATTTCATGGTTATGTTTTTGTTTGCAGTAGAACATATGGAGATAAGCAGCTTATAGAATTGAAGGTTTTTTACACATGAGAAATGTCTTTGTTGTTGTTGATTCTTTCCACTCAGCTCCTTGGTGTTAAGACATGTAAGAAAAGGTTAAGAACAACTGGTTTACATCCTCTATCTCCACAAACTTGTAATTTCAGGTCTCTTTGTGGACTCTATCGTTGAAGTAGCCAAGAAGGAGTTAGGGTGGGAGTGTGATTACATACGCGAGGCTGAGTGTACTCGGAGGTTTAGTGAATTGGTCGAGACGTATTCCGATTATTACGTACCTGAAGTGATCTCTGAACTCTGCACACCCCAAGTAAGTTATTGTTTTATTATTGGTTTTAAAGTGTTAAGGCGGTCTGTAGGTATATTTAGATGTTGTGTTTAGGAGTGCAGTTGTTAAAGTCATCTGTTTGTTGGTACCCGAAAAATAACACTGTCTTAGTGTGTTAGTGATAACATATTATTTGATTGTCATTAATACATTATTATTATTATATTATTTATTTTTCAATTGTGGGTAGCAGGTGTAAAGTCTTCATTCTAGAAAATCAAACACTTGTTTTTTCAAATTTCGAAATAATGTGGTTAAAACAATAGGGTGAGCCTGTTAGATACATTATATCACCAGTTGTGGAGAAGTTTTAACAGAAGAGCCTTTGAGAATCAATTTCAGTCTGACAAAAAAATTTTTCCCCAGATATTAGTTTGTGACCATTTGTGCACCTTGATGTTATAGGCTTAGCATCTAGGTTGAAGAGAAGTAAATGGTATTAGTGCATGTGGATATGATATTGATGCTATAGTAAATGCAGTATACTGTATTACTCAAGTGGAACTGTAGAAGGTAGTGGAAAGAGACGAAAGAAAGCAAAATTTCTGAGAGTATTTGGGAAGTTGCTGAATACTGTTACTAAAACATTGTATTTAACTTGTAAACTATCATTTTTATTGCTTTGTTATGGAAATTCCAACCTTTTTACTTTGTGGAAACCATGAATGTTTTATTATTATTGTTTTGTTATTTCTTTTGCAGATATTCACCTCGGAACTGATTGCTGGCATCCCCGTGGACAAATGTGTTGATATGGATCAGGAAACTCGTAATTTTATAAGTGAGAAGATCCTCCATCTCTGTCTTTTGGAACTCTTTCAATTTGGCTTCATGCAGACTGACCCAAACTGGTCCAACTTCTTCTATAACACTGAGACAGAACAGGTGTGTACTTCTTGGTCTAGTGATGTTCGAACTATTTTTATTTGGGGGCATGTAATATTACATCTGTCTGTTTGTCCATCCATTTGTATGAAATATTTCATTTCAGCAACTTGAGAGAGAGATCGTGGATGTTTCAAATTGGGCAAACTGTAAGATACCTGTGAAAATGTTGTTTCATGATTAATTAAACAATCTTGGAACCATATTTTAAAGTTTGGTCAGATTATTTTCATAAGTTCAGGGATGAGCACTCATGGTGTCCAAAATATATACTTGGATGGATAAGCTACCAGAATCATGTTATACAGGGGGTCCCTGGATTACAAACAGGTTCAGTTCTGAGGACGTTCTTAAGTCGGATTTGTACGTTAGTCAGAACACATGCTATGTGCACACTGTACAGTTCTTACAGAACAATGTTTAAAATCCCACTATATCGTAGCCCAAGTCCTTATACAATATACAGGTTGTACCTCTCTAGTCCGGCATTTTGTGGTCCGGAACGATTTTAGTTTGACTATGGAGAAAATTAATTTGAGTCTGGTACGGTACTTTCGATGTTTGGCTAAATTTTGCCTTATTTATCCTACTTTTTTGGCGAATTACTACCTTTAATAAAGCAACTTCCTAATAAGCCAACGAAAATAACAGATAAAATTAAATAAAAACTAAAAACAACACAGAAAAGTTCTTACGTTCTACAGCTTCAGCTAGAGTTGAGCATACTTCATCTGAGTAAAAACACACACAACAACATTGGCTGTCCTTATGTTTTCAACTTTACCACCACTGGTGGGTAGAAGTTTTGTTTTAAATTCAGAAACATTAATTAAAACATATATGAACAGTAAATAAGTGTTGCTTTCATATTCTTAGGTATAGTAATGACGATATGTTTTCACATGTGCTCACTTACATACATGAGCTCTTTTTTTTCTTAACCATTAATGGTTAGCTACTTATATTTTAACAATTATTAACATTAAACATTACTTATAACAACCATATAAATTTTTTACACTAATTTTACAACAGCTACAACTAGGGTCTTATTTTCTTCAGTTTTATATATAGATCCAGTCAGTCACTGGTTTTGTAATCAACGAAAACAATGACGTCTCGTTTCCCTGTGTGTTTTAATATTCTACATATTATTAATGAATTGTATTGTTCATTTTGCACACATAAAAATTAGTTAAATAAAAAACACATTCAGTAATACAGAATAATGAATCTTTTGTACAAAAGAGAAATGACACTGTTTACACAATTTGTGCACGTCTGAATGTTGGCGGGCCACTCAAACCTGTCGAAATTCGAGTTCCCGCCTTCAAAATTTTAAATTGCGTAGTTTTTTCTTTTTCCAAATAAAAAACGTTGAATTAAAACTCCCAAAATTTGAGAACCTACTGTACAACATTTAACCCTTCAATATACAGTATCTTCAAAGAGACCACGAAGCAGTGAAAGTGGTTCTAGTGCTTTCAAGCGTAAGCGCAAGTCACTATCTATCCTGGAAAAGGGTGAATTTCCATGGTCCGTCACCGGTCAGGTCCCAAGGTTGCCGGACTAGAGAGGTACAACCTGTACATCTAAAATCACTTAATTTAAGACAAAGGAAGAAATACAATGACAAAATACAATACATAAAAGTAAAAAATACTTTAAATTTCAAGATTTACCCCTCTCGTATTGGCCGGCGTTTGTAAGTTGGGGACCTCCTGTAGGCAATATTATACATTTTTCATTATCATGGTAGCAATCTTAGGGAACTGGAGAACTATTAGTTTTAGTTGGTTTTTAATAGTGCCAGTAATAGGTCACTGTCAGTAGTGTACTCTAAAGAAAAACGAGAAAAGTCTGTCAGAGTTTAAGTGTGTTGGTAAAATCAAGCATATATTTGTTGCTGACAGTGATGTTTTGTGTGAGGTGTTGCATCTTACAAGTTAATGAGTTAGATACATAGTGTATGTCTATTACCATATAAATTATTTTTTCTCAGATGGCGCTTTTGGACTTTGGTGCGTGTCGGGAATACAGCAAAGACTTTGTCGACAAGTATATCCATCTAATCCATGGTGCAGCCATGAAAGATCGCGATAAAGTTCTCAAGTACTCCCAGGACCTTGGTTTCCTCACAGGGTATGAGGCTAAGGTAAGAGTAGGGATACACAAGCTATTTGTTTCTGTTGAATACTATGAGTATACATGTACAGTAGAACCTTGATAAATTGGACTAATTAGGGCAGACCCCAGTTGGAGATAACACTGTTTATCTGAACTGTTTAAAGAAAATCAGTTGATGCTATGTTATTACTGCAATTCAACAACTAAGGTCTTTTAAGTGTGTAACAAGGTTATTAGAAAAATATTACAGCAACAATAAAAAAAATATGAAATGGATCTCTCTGGGTTGAAAATCAGACATGTAAGTCTGGTTGTCACCGAGATGATTGTTAGCTACTGTAAAGTGTTATATGTAAGTAACCACAGAATTTCTCATATGAATACAGAGAAAACTGTATAGTGTACAGTACTATAAAGATAAAAATAAGAACAACTAAGTGTAGGAGTATATTGTATGTGGAAGATGAATGTTTATCTGGGAGCAGCTGGTAGAGGGGAAGGGAGGGGGGTGGAGCCCAGGTGGGTAATCCTTCCCCCTCTCTCCCTCAAGATTCCTTTAACACTTTTTTATGCAATTTCACCACAATTTTCATATAATTTTGGATAATTTGGTGCCAGGTTGATAAAATATTATCCTTAAAGAATCAGCTTTCCTGAAAAAAGAATCCTACACTGAACTGAGTCATTTCATACTCATTTGTTTACAAAGAGCAAACATCTGATTGGCTTACCACAATGTCTGTCTTTAACACTTAGTAAATTCGTACAGTACAGTTGTTTATTTTTTCATCACTTAATAAATACTATTGCAGTGTATTTATCACCATATAATAAATACTATTGTGTATTTACCATCACTTGAGTAATATTGTAGTGTACAGTTTTATGCATATACATATACCCTGGTTTATCCATTAATCAGTTGTAAATATAATTTTTAGAAAGGTATCTTCATATCAAATACTATACAGTGTGTTATAGTGATCCCTGTTGTAAGCTGGTTTGCAGAAAGCTCTCACACGAACGCATCGTGAATAAATAACCTTCTGATACAGCTTATCCTTTTTTTGTTTCAAGTCATTTTCCAAATTAGGTATATTATTGTATTTTTTCTCTATTACTGAAGATGTTATATTGATCATGATGAACCATAAACCATAAGAGGCCAATCATATGAGAATATAAAACCGGGAGCTCCCAAATTTGCGGGGTTAGGTGCTCAAAACAGCAGCGAATCGCCAAATACGTGAATAACATTTGCGGACGGGGGGGTGAGGGGGGGTTACATTTGTACAGTACCTGTGTACAAAGAAATGTGTATTCCCTTTATATGTTTGTCCTTAGGACAATTATTTTTTACCTGTATTGTATATTTGTAACTGTATGTTTATGTAGACGCACACACAAAACACACACATACAAATAAATAATAATTGGAAAATCTCCTCACAAGTAATCAAACAAATTCATTAAAAATGTGAGTCTACCCTCAAGTCCGTGCTTTATTACTTTATTAACAAAGCACGTACTTGAGGGTAGACTCACATTTTTAATGAATATGTTTTACTATTTGTGAGGGGATTTTCCAATTATTATTTATTTGTATAAGTTTTGTGTGTGTGTCGACACACACACACACACATATTTACAATACAAGTAGAGGAAATTACTGTCTCTAGAACGAATGGCTCCCTGTCCCAACCGCGAAAATGCCGACAACTTAAAAACTACCCACAGACATTCTTGGGTACATCCAGGGTGTCATCCGCAAAAAATAGAGGAGTGCAAAATAAAAATCCATGAACTTGGGGGGGGGGCTTTTACTGAATAAATAAACCTGATGAATGCGGCAAAGCTTGATCAGCCCCAACCTGCTTACATACTCAAATGTCTTGGTTCTCAGTAGGCCTATAGCAAATCTGATTAGACCACTGTACAATATTGTCCATTTCATGAGATTTTTTTTATTCCCCCCCCCCCCCCCCCCTTTCTTTCTAAAGTATTTCTGGTGACCAGAGCATCTCAAGTGTCCGAATAAAAGCGAATTCCGTCACAGTATATTGAAGTTCGATTTATCGAGGTTTTACTGAAATGTGTGGATGGGGGGGTTACCCAATGTTTCTGGTGCTATATTTTTTATCTTTCATCTCCCACAGGTAATGGAGGAAGCTCATGTGGATGCTATCATGATCCTGGGTGAAGCATTCCAAGAAGATAAACCATTCCACTTTGGAAATCAGGACACCACCTACAGAATACAGCACCTTGTTCCTGTCATGCTATCTCATCGCATGTGTGCCCCCCCTGAAGAATCATATTCGCTCCATCGAAAAATGTCAGGTGTTTTTCTTCTTTGCTCCAAGTTAGACGGGGTTGTAAACTGTCATTCATTATTCCATGAAGTCTTCAGTAGTTACAAGTTTGGAGGTACTTGGGAAGATTTTCATGCAGGAAGGTTGTAAACATCAGCCAACAGCACTTTAGATACCAGTATTTCAGAACCTACCACTGATAAAAGACCAACTGGGTATAAAAGATAATAATTTTATCGTTGCTTTCCACTGACACCCAATACAGTACAGTGGCTGGTGTATTGTGAAATGTGGCAACTGTGAAATGCCGTAATAACTGCCGTAGTTGACGGCCAGCAAAACAAAGAAACAGGCAACCGTGTATTAAAGCTCCGAAAATGGTCCTAAGGATGCTACATAAGCATTCCACACAGTTGCCACATCACACAAAACATCCCAGCCACGGTATTTGGGGGTAAGTATGGGTAACTGTACTTGGCATCCTATAAGGTAGTATAATATTCTATCAGTTGGATGTTATTATCAAGGAGAGAGAAAGTAACTAGCATAAGAAAAAGAATGTTTAGTAAATTAATAATGGTGCATAGATAGAAATAGAACATGGAGAAGATTGGAGATGGTGCTGTTGATTTGAGTTGCAAGATGAAAATCAGAAGACGGGGGTTTAATTATGATAGTGTTGTGTGATGTTTGAATCCTGGCATGATAGCTGATTTTCTGATTTTGTTGTGCTTAATGGTTAGTAAAATGTAAGTTAGGAACATGGGCTATATGACCATATTTAAATTTCAGTAGGATTCAATATATAGCATGCCCTTAAAATTCTTGGGGGTTACAGTAGGTTCTCAAAATGGCCGCGAATAACATTTGCTGACCCGGGGGGGGTTACATTTGTGCTCGTGTACAATGAAATGTACTGTATGTATTCCTTTTGTGTTTGTTCTTAGGGCAATTATTTCTTTTACCTGTATTGTATGGGAAAATTCTCTCACAAAAAATTGGAAACAAGAACAACAAAAATGTCATAGTTCTACCCTCAAGTCAACTCTGTGCTTTGTTATAATTTCAATTACAAAGCATGGTGCTGGCTTTAGAGTGGGTTCTCTCATTTTTAATACATTTATGTTTTCTTGTTTCTGATTACAGTAATATCTCTGTTAGCTGGAATCCCTCAAACCTGGAAATCTCAAGAGTTTTTAATACTGTGAACACAATAGCCTATCAACTTGTACAAGCTATCATTCTCTGCCATCGACATGTCCATGTTCGTTGTCATAAGAAAAGTTGATTTTGTTAAATTACGGCTCCCGTAAAAATATCACTTCCTTATTTAAAACGTCGGCAAGGAACTCGCCTTCATTTTTTTCATAACTGCCCGAGCAGGGAGGGTCGGGAACTGAGCTGTACTTATCATTTTCAATGCATACTTTAATTTAGGAGGAGATGGTACAGGTTTCCTCGGGCATACAAGCGAGAACAGATTTTTCAGACAGTCCTGAGTCAGTCTTGATGTGAAAAGGAATTTGTGATCAGCATCTAGAAGCTCCTCTGCAATGTCCAAAACATTGTATGTTGAAATAATTACTCCTGTTTGTATGGGTTTCCAATCTTCACACTTTTGAAGATGTGAATCGCTCCTTGTAAGTAGTTTACAGCTTCTTCATATTTTTTAGGGTGCATTCTGCTGAATGCCATAACAGGATGGCGACTGGTCATAAGTTCAAACCAAAGGTTCAGTATTTCAATCAGCCAAGCTGTGGTCAGATACTCCTCCTTCCTTCCCTCTTTGTTAACCAAATATATAAGACCAGAACTAACGTCATGACTCAAAACCCGTGTGGCATTAGATACCTTCATCTTATCAAAATGGGTTGGCATTAATATTGCCATTAGCTTGGATGCTAGTTTCAAGTCCAGGTCTTTCTGAAACTTAGCAAGATCCTCCAGTGGCTCAACTCTGACCACATTGGATTTCAGTTTGTGTTTGAAGACAGAGGTTGCGGTAAGCTGATCAGCTGTTTGATCTTTGTAAAGAAACGACTCATGGTGTTCAGTGTGGGGTTCTTTTTTTTTTCAGAAAAGTTGATTCTTTTAGAATAATATTTTATCAACCTGGCACCAAATGATACGAAACAGGGGACCCCCCAAATTCGCAGGGGTTAGGTTCTCAAAATGGCCACGAATCGCCAAATCCGCAAATTACATTTTTACTTGTGTACAAAGAAATGTATATTCCCTTTGTGTTTACCTTTTGGACAATTATTTCTTTTACCTGTAGTAGTGTGTGTGTGGCAAGAACAGAGCAGGGAACTCCCATAGCAGGGATATGACACACACTTGTAGTTTTCTCTCCTTTATTTACTCTAGAAATCACCCGAGGAAGGAAAGGCTGGGACCTAGATTAGACATAACTAGTTATTATACATTGTACTGTACTTACAAAACAAGCATCAACTCTTGTCATAATCACATATTGGTACCACACAGTAGTAGGAACTAAGCAGTACACAATAAACCCAACCCACCAGCATAACATAGGGAGGTGGCTGTTGGTGTCGACTCACTCCAGGGTGAATGTCTGTAGAGCAAAGCTAGTATTAGCTTTATTCTGGCTTACAAACTACCTCCATGAGTTCATCATATTCTTCATATAACACTAAGTATGCTCACCCTATCAAACACACCCTAACAGAGCTAGAAATACATGGGACACACCTGTTACTGGGCCCAGCTGATGCGCCTTCATAATGTAAACAACGCTGTAGCGTCTCTTCCCCCTGGCTGGGATGCATTCGCTCTGGTGCAAATCCCTTTCCGAATCCACAAAATGAGAATTGTGGTAGAATTGCATAAAAAAAAGTGTTTAAGGAATCTTGGGGGAGAAAGGGGGAGGGATTACCCACCTGGGCTCCACCCCCCTCCCTTCCCCTCTGCCAGTTGCTCCCAGATAAACATTCTTCTTCCACATACAATATACTCCTACACTTATTTGTTCTTACTTTTATCTTTATAGTACTGTACACTATACAGTTATCTCTGTATTCATAAGACAAATTCTGTGGTTACTTACATGTAACACTTTACAGTAAATAACAATCATATCGATGACAACCAGACTCACATGTCTGATTTTCAACCCAGAGAGATCTGGTGCTTGAGTCATATTGTTGCCCTTGATTATAGCTTCAGCCATTTGCTTCATGGTAAACTTGAGATAATATCTCTTGGACAAGGCAATAACACCTTGATCTAGTGGCTGAATAAGTGAAGTCACATTTGGAGGGAAGGTGGTCAAGTTTATGTCCTTATTCACACTGCACAGGTGTGGGGGGGGGCAAGATGCATTGTTCATGAAAACCAAGGCCTTGGTGCTAAGGTTCAGTTTTTTTTTTAATTTTCAATGAATCGGGTGGCATGGCTGATGTACCACTCATCGAAAATATCAGAAGTCATCCACGCCTTCTTGTTTGATCGCCAAATTACAGGAAGTTTCGGGATGAGCACATTTTTCAAGGCGCGAGGTCTAGCTGAGTGGTGGATGATGAGTGGCTTCATTCATGTGGTGCCTGATGCGTTGGCCATGAGGAGAATCGTCAGTCTGTTCTTGCTGACCTTGAACCCCGGTGCCTTTTGTTCACCCTTCATTGGATAGGTTTTTTTGGGCATTCTTTTCCAATACTGCCCAGTTGCATCATGATTCCACACTTGGCAAGGAGAATAACCATTTTCTAACACTACAGGTATATCCTTCAGAATTTTCTTCATATCCTCAACCGCCTCCGCGACGGCAGATTCAGCTTCACCTGAAAGCACCGCATTCTGTAGCCCCGTCCTTTTGATAAATTGGTACAGCCAGCCTTTATGTACTTGCTGTGAACTTGCTGTCTTTGATGGACTTCCCTTCCTTTTCAAGTATCTGAGACTGTATTTCGCATTCTTGGTTTTGCAACATGGGGCCAGAGAGGAAGTTTTTGGCGCTTCATGTCATCTACCCATAACTTAAGTGCTTCTTCCATCTCAACATACATAGCACTCTTCGGGTGGAGTTTACCCTTGGCAACATCGGGTGAAGCATAGGCTACTCTAATTTTCTTGTTGAGCTTGATAGTGCGAACAGAGCTCTCCGACAGTCCAATTTGGCGCCCCACAGAAGCACCATTTCCTCACTGCAGTGCTTCCAGCACCTTGTTTTTCTGCTCCAGTGTAATTGCTTGCCTTGATTTCTTGGTCTTTGGGGTTGTTAATGATGTAGTGGCTGACCTCTTGGAAATCTGTAGTGGCGATGGTTGATGCACGTGGTAGGAGGAGTTAGTGTCATACAGTATGTCCGTTCACTAGAGCGTCAACGTGAGAACTGAGGATGTGTGAGGGTGGCGGGCAGCCCTGTAGCATGCCCAGATAGACGTCTGGCGGGAAACATTAGGCACAAAACTTAAAATAGTGTGTATTTCCATATGACGCGGCAGATTTGACTTGCGTAAAATAGGAAAGATTCGCTTTAGATTGATACGGTGTCCTTAATTGTGGGTTTCGCTTTAAATCAATTTGCTTTAAATTGGCGTTCTACTGTATTGTAATGGAAACTTAGACATTCGATGTCTTATCACTTGGTTGCATGTCACAGTATGTGATCAGATTAAACAAATTTTCATATGTTCTTTTGAAGAAGAACCAAGGCGGTTTCGCTTAACGGGAGATTACCTATGCTTGGAAACACTGCGGTGAGAGTCGGTACTACAATGTCATTTGTGATTCCGTTGCCCTCTACTCGCTTGTTCTTAAATTGATCACCCTCAAAGTGTTATGACAATTAGAAGGCTGAATAACACAAGGACACAGCTTATGTAAAACAAGTGAAATAAGTAAAGCATCTTGAGCAACTAAAATTTGCCCGTTCAACTTTTCATAGGCTACACGGATTCTTCATCTGTCCTTATTCTTCGTGTATCTATCATATTTTATACTGATTTCTGTGGAAAATAAGAGTGAGCGTCTCACATAATGAACCTGCTCACCTAGTGTATGACAAGACAGCCATAAAACACAACTGACAAATAAGAAGATGGAGCAGATATTAAATCCAGACGACTGACTTTCTTTACACATATTTTCCTTCTTTCTGGGTTTGTAGGAAATCTGTACAGTTTAAGTTCCTTCTCTGATCTATTAGTACATCCGATAGCACAGCAGCATGGCATTACACATTACACACACTGTCCACTTCCAATCAGGAATATGATCTGTGCGAGTCTACAGGTTAACGTGAATGGAGGGGCTTGGTGGAGTCAAGATGGCGTCCAGTAGTCGCGTTTTCTATTTAAACACGGGACCGTCTATGTCTCTACTCTCAGTATGTAGTGACTCTAGGATACCATATGTACAGATCATTCCATTCTCCTTACACGTAATGTCCAACATGTCATTGATGTTTGTTTGTGTGTTCCCAGCACGTGAGTTGGATGGCTATTGACCTTAGTGTAATGGAGCTTCAAGATCTGAAAACTTAAGTGTGTGTTTTGACCTTATGGGTAATGTGCTTCCAAAATAAGGTTTGTGATTCATCATTATCTTCTTGGTTAGATACAAGTACAGTATTTGTCTTTTTGTCTGAAATCTCTTGGGAGGTTCCAGTAAATAGATTTCATTAGATTTTAGCACTGTACTGTATTGTGAAGTGTAAGACTGCAACAGGTAAATGATTTACTGGTTATCCAGATAGCAAAGAATTCTTATTGTGTCTTCACATGCCAGAAGAGTGTATTTTCTCATAGATCTCTTAGATATGTGTTAGGTTCATTGAATGTACACAAGCATGCCTTGACTGAAAATGGGATGTTAGAAGATCATCTACCTATGATATTTACATAGTTTTAGTCTGTCAAATTTCCATTATTATTGCACACAACTTAAGAAAGTGTAGTGCTGTGAATCATGAAAAGTGTTTACAATAAGTTCTTTTTTCATGTTAAATTTTTCAAATTAATTTTAAACATTATTTGACCGATTGAAGTTCATTCAAAGAAATCAATTTTAAGCAATAATACTTTAGTCTTTTATGCCCAGGTCTTTGTGGAAGGTTCTTATTGTGATTCAGTTGCATCACAGTACAGGTAGTCGTCGACTTACGACCTAGATTGGTTACGGCCGACCGGTCGTAAGTTGATCTGGTCGTAAGTCGGCCTATGTTATAATTACCTTACGTATATTATACTGTAATGTGTAATGATAATATAATCATCTTTAAGTCATATTTTATCAACATTTTCTTTGTTCATTATTGTTACGGTCGTCAGGTTTAAGTAAATCACTGCATACTACAGTACAATTGGTTTATTATTTACACTGGGGCTGGGGCCAAAACTGTCGTACCGCCGGTCGTAAAGTCGAACAGACGTAAGTCGCATAGGTCGTAAGTCGACGACTACCTGTACAGTATAGTGCAGTACATGGTTAATTTATTGGATTTTTACTTAATATGTTTGCATGAAAATACAGAAATCTAATTGATGTAAATATTTATTTAATGTGTAAATTGTGTACAAAATGTACAGTATAGTAAACATATTTTTAAAACAATTTCTTTTATGCAAACCTAGTGGCAGTTGGTAAACAATTTTAGTGACATTCACAGATTTACTATGAAGAATTGGAACAGACACCGAGCATCACGAGGAGAGCCAGTGTTGTCAGTTAGGTGAAATTAATAACATTGGATTTGAGCGTCTGTAATGCCTGAATGATGACAACCGGATAGTATGGCTCATTACTGCTGACCGTTGATGACAATAAAAACTTTCTTGAAGATGATAAGGAAAACTTAACTGAAGGTACTGTACTGTGTATATTTATTGATTAGTTTTTCACACTGAGAATCCACATTATGCTTGATAGTGAGTCCATATGTGCATGAAAAGGTACATGTGTAGTGAACAAGTGTTATTAATTCATGAATGATGCCCAGTGGTACATGAAACACATCTATAATGTCAGAATTTCAATGTGATTGTATGCATAGGTATGAAAATAAGATAGATAAATGTGAGGGGAATAAATGAGTACTGTAAGAGCACAGAATACAAAAGAGATATTAATATTTCTGGTTGCATATAAATAGTGTACACTCGGAAACCATAATCTCTAGCTCACCTGGGTCGGTGCTGGAGGTTAGTAGTGTCCTTTCTGGACGGGGGCCCACTCTAACTATCACGAGGCAACACACGCACGAACACACTCAGTCATAGTGTGGCTGTATAGATGATATTATGTATAAATATTGTATATGGCATTTTATACTCTGCATTATCTTCATTATATATGAACACGAATAAAAATTACCATAGGTTGTAGTTACGAAAGTATGAATGGAAATAAACACTTCCAAACAACCCAGTGAGTCCACACAACGTTTACAGCGCTTGTGGCCAAACCACGATGATTCCACCACACCCCATCTTTATCTTTTAATTCCCATCATTCGCTTAACTATATGAAAAATCGTGTTTAATTTAACTACATATTTCAAAATCCTTAAATTACATTGTGGATCCGTCACTCCTCACTTGACACACTTATAGTGTAATACTTTGACCATCCCACCTGGGCACATGGAGGCCCACGGTAAGTCTCACGGGGCAACATCCTTGCACCGACCCAGGTGGGCTAGAGAATATGGTTTCCGGTTGTACATGCAGATACACATAGTAGATGGTATTACTTGGATACAGCCAACTCCAGACTGATGCATCATAGTTTTGCTTACTATGTGGGGGGGGGGGGAGATTTCAATACAGTATACTGTACAGGTATATACTGTTCCGTTGACATGGGACAGTTAGGGTCAGACAGGTGTATTCATGCCAACACAGGCTACACAGCATAAGTCTACCTCATGGAGTTGTAGGGTATGCTAATGTTGGAAAGTGTTATTGGTTCCTTGGTGATTTCATCATGTCTGTTTATTAATCATACATCACAGCGTGGCCCAAGTTCAGTGCATCTGAAATTGGTGTTGCAGTGAAGGAAATCCATAAAATGGTGACAAAGTGCAATAAGTGGAAGTTTTAGGTAAGTTGAAGAGTGACTGTTGCAGCGGTTTTATTGGACTATGAACAATGCACAATACTGTATGTCAGGCATGGGCAACCTTTTCTCAGTCATGGGCCGCACTACAGTTTAGGTATTTTTCTGTGGGTCGACCCACCAAAATTTATATCCTACCTAACCCAAAAGTAATGTTAATATTGTATTAGCACAGACAGCGAAGCAGTTTAGTGCCACGTCCACCTGACAATATGTTCAGTTTACAATCACTGTCTTTTTCTTATTTATGAAACAAGTATCAAAATAATTATTTTAGTAGTATGTTAACCCTCTCAACCTCGGAGCCCGAGAAACATATGTGCATGAAAATTTACGTTCAGCCTGAGGTTTTTGCTTTTTTTTTTTTTTTTTTTAAGGGCTCATTTCACTGCCATGGAATTGTTTTATTAATTGCAATGGGGTCTCTTCTAGCGTATGAAACCATAAAAAATAGAAAATTCTTGAAATTTATGCCACTTTTTTTGAGTATAATTTGAAAAAGTAGGAAAATGTTTAGTAACATCTCGATTTCCATTCACAATTTGCTTGTATTATGGTCTTCATTGATATGGATTATATACTGTACTAAATTAAAGAACAAAGAGTGTAGAATATTGTGGTATAATGAAAATAATGACAAAAACTTATGGAATAATTTAAAGGGCCGAGAAGAGCACCCTCCTCTCGCTCTAACGGCCAGAGCGAAACCACACGGTGACCAAGACCGTCTTGGGGAAGGTGAAGAGGCCCACACAAAGAAAACGTTTGTTAAATGGCATCCAAAGTTCAAGTCAGTTTCACTGAATACTTTTTGAGCTATTTGAAAAAATAGCCCATTGGACGCCACATTGGTGTCATGAGGCTGAGTGTAAGTTTTTTTGCCTTTTATGGTGTCGTGCGAGGCCGAGAGGGTTAATGTTTCTTGGCATTTTGGTGGTGTTATTCTGTAAGTACTTAATTAGTTAAACATTTAAATTCCATTTCCAAGAGAAAAGTTTAATTAGGTCGGAAAATTACCAAGGCATATGGCTTAATATTTTGGCCGTTTCAGACAAAAAATAGATTTTGTTGAAAATCTTGGTATAGGTACTCCTGAACAAACTGATTCTGAATCTATGGTCCACGATTCGACTGCAGGGTAATTAATGGTCATAATGATGCTTGGAAGATTTAAATTATTTTTTTCAATCAAAATTACTTGCCAACTATGGGTTTCCGAGGTTTGATTCAAGAGATTATTGTTGCTAACCTTTAAGTAATTATTCCCTTTAAATAGACAACTTTTATCTCCAGTGCCAACTAGTATCCTCATTGTATGTTTTGTATGGAACAGATGGACATTAGTGCATTATTCTATAAGAATACTGTACATTTTAATAGGAAAATTAATAGCTTCATTGATGAAAACTTATTTATTCATACAATATATTTTTTATAAACATTCTTTTACACAAACCTTGTTGCAATTGATAAGATTTTCGTATAATCTGCCCCCTTAGGTCGTGACATATCAGTAAGTTTGTGACGAAGCATTGTTGGAATGGGAACAAGTATCCTGCTACCAATTGGAGAACCACTTTCATCAATTAAAACGATGTTATTACTATCAAACTTGGGCATCAGTGGTTTCTGATTCTGATGACAACCGGTGAGTATCGCTTGCTTCTTTTGACCTTTTATGGCAACCAGCACCTTGTCACCTGAAAATGAATACGTTGTTAACAGGAATAGCATCAGTACAGTATTAAATCTCTTCAGTATTAATGACTTAGATTTGAGCTTATAAACACTGTAATTGTCCTAAGGGCAAACACATGAAAGGAATATACATTTATTTGCACAAGTAAAATTTACCTCCCCCCCCCCCCCCCCCTTTCAACTCATCAGCAAATGATATTCGCTGGTTTGGCAATATGAGGCTGTTTTGAGACCCAAACCTCACGAATTTTAAGGGCATGCTGTACTGTATGCATAATATTTTTTAGGGATTAAAATTCTTGCTTTTCTGTGGATCATTACAATGAAAGATAGCCGGTTGTATGACTTCAGACTACTAAAGTTGATTGAAAGGAATGGCTGTATTTTACTAAGTTAATGGATAGGGGAAACTGCCGGAGATATGATGGATGAGTATTACAGTGAAGGAGGGAAAGCTGTTGGATGTATAACTAAAGACAATACTGAAATATGAACAAGAGAAAAGTCTGATGATGTGAATTAAAACTGTGCTGAAGTAATGCAGAAAAAGAGTGAGGGAGGACCGTAGACTAGACTGAAGTTTTATTAGTGAAGGAATGATTTGTACTACTTAATCTGCACTTGATTTATTTCTTTCGTTTCTTCCACATCCTAGGTTAGGTTTATCAGAGCCAACCATATAGAGAGTCATCTGACACCACCATAGTTTCATCTATCAACTGCAGCTGACCCCAACATGAAGGGCATTTCATCTATCAACTGGAATCACTGCATCTGAACCCCTTTCCCCGACCCCTTTAGAATGGGGGTCAGAAGTCTGTTCTGGGAAATGCCTTACTCTCGGAACATTATATCTCCGTTCTAGAGGATTCGGACATTTCTGTATCTGGGATAAGGAGCTTCCTGGAGGAGGTAACTGACCCTAGGAGCAGCATTTGCTGTGTCTCTGAAGTCAGCGTTAGGCTGCGCAGGTTCCGTTTTTTTAAGGGTTTGGAATTCTTCATCCAGGAAGTGCCAAACCTAGGACAAGGAGAGCAGGTCCTGAACTTGGTTAGCCTTTTGAGCTGGGGTCAGGAGGCTTCTTGCAAGAGGTAAATGGCTTTTGGACCAGCATGTCCAGGAGTCAGGATCCTCTTGGGGAGAACCCTGGCCCTCGGATCAGCCAGGATCAGGGACTCCACATTTTTTTTTCTTATCGTTGCCCTCCTCCTTTATCAACTGGAATGGACATTGTCAAGTCCAGCAAAAACAAATGGAAATGAAATCAATGTAATTTGAAGAATCATCAACTGCATTTGCCCCCTTTCCCCCACCCCTTTAGAACGGGGGTCAGAAGTCTGTTCTCGGAACATTATATCTCCGTTCTAGAGGATTCGGAAATTTCTGTATCTGGGATAAGGAGCTTCCTGGAGGAGATAACTGACCCCAGGAGCAGCATTTGCTGTGTCTCGGAAGTCAGCGTTAGGTGCGCAGGTTCCGGTTTTTTTTAAGGGTTTGGAATTCCTCATCCAGGAAGTGCCAAACCTAGGACAAGGAGAGCCGGTCCTGATTTTGGTTAGCCTTTTTTTTTATCCTTTTGAGCTGGGGTGAGGAGGCTTCTTCCAAGAGGTAAATGGCTTTTGGACCAGCATGTCCAGGAGTCAGGATCCTCTT
>CAUDMG010004131.1:1662500-1780000 GCA_958450375.1 Homarus gammarus | reverse complement strand
GAAGAAGAGGAAGAAGAAGAAGAAGAAAGAAGAGGAGGAAGAAGAAGGAGATAAGAGAAGAATAGGGACGGAATCAAGACTGCACAGAAGAGGATAGGAGAGGAAGAATAAGAATAAGAAGTAAGACTTCCTTCAGTAAGAAAGCCGCACAGATCCTCAGGGCAGCAGACAGTACAGCATCAACAGAAGAATCAGGAAGAAGAGACGAGATAAGAACTAGAGTTAAGAGAAGGAAGCATAAGTATAAGCAGACAAATACAGAGCATACAGAAGAACGCAGAAATACAAGAGAGGAAGACGATAAGGGGAGATATAAGACGGACCGAAGAAACTAGAGACAGAAAAAAAGGAGAAGACAACAAGTAATTGCCTAGCAGACAAGATCTCAGACCTACTGGAGGACAGAGACTAACATAAGAAAGAAGCAAAGGAAGAGAACAAGAAGAAGAGAAACAGCAGCACGAATGAGAGAAAGAAATAGAAGAATTCAACAGTCAAAGAAGAGAAGAAGAAGCAGAACAAGACGAAGCAAACAAAAGGAGAAGCAGGAGAAGACAGGCAGAACGGAAGGCAGAAAGGCGAAGAACGAAAAAAGAAAGAAAGAAGAGAAGGAAAAATCAGAAAAGAAGAAGAAAGGAAGATAGGAAGAAGAAGATAAGGAGAGAGCAGAAGAAAGAAGGAAGAATCAGTCGATAACTAATAATGGTTACGTGAGGCTACAGCAAAGAATGAGGAAAAAGGAAGACATGAAAAAGAAGACGTTGACGATAATTCATACGATAAGTGACTTAATCAGCAAATGATGAAGAGGTCATGAAAGTACGGAAGCACAGAAGAAGAATGCAGTCCTAATAAGAGAAAAACGACTAGATAGTAAGACATTAATATATCGAGGAAAGAAAGAAGAGGAAGAGTAAAAAAAAAACAGAAGAAGGTAGGAAGAAGAAGAAGAAGAAGGCACAGAAAAGCCGGACACGAAGAGATAGTCTCTTATAATAATCCTTAGAGAAGAAAAAAGAAGAAACACAAGAAGAATAGGAGGGACAACGGCCAACCTAGAGGACGGAAGAAAATGAATACAACTCATAAGACGGAGAAAGAAGAAGACTCCGTACTAAGAAAAAAGAAAACGGAAAAAGACAAAAGAAAGAATCCATACCGAATAAGAAAGGAATACTCAACAGGAGAAGACAATAACGGAAGAAAGGCGGGACAGAGAAGAAGGAAGGCAGAAAGAAGAGAAGAAGAGGAAGAACGAGATCCACGCCGAAACAGGAGAGAAGAGGAAGAAAGTAAGAAAACAAGACAAGAGAGGAAAGCAAATAAGAAGAAGAGAGATCAAGACGAAGAGAAAGAAGCAAAAAGAAAAAGACAAAAAAGAAGGAGAGAGAAGAAAGGGAATAGGAAGAAAAAGAATAAGGAGAAGGAAGAGAGAAGAAGCAGAAAGGAAGGACAGAGGGAGGAAAGAATACTCCTGGCAAAAAGAGCGAGCGGAAAACGCTGAAGAGAAGAGAGAAAGACCAAACAAAGCAGGGGATACAGAAGAAGATGCAATAAAGAATCAGAAACAACGAAGAAGAAAAAGAAAAGGAGAGAAGAAAGGAAGGTAAGAAGAGAAAGCAAGCAGAATTAAGAAGAAGAAAGACGAAAAGTCAGAGATTAAGAGAGAGAATAAGTAAGTAAGAATCATGAGAAGGATAGAGCAAGAAGAGATAATGAGGGATCCTAATAACGAAGAACAAAGAGATAAAAAGGAAGCCGACTAGGAAAAAGAAAGCTAATCCGAAATAGAGGACGAAGAATATGAAGAAGAAGACAGGAGGAAAAACGAGAATGAGGGAAGTAAGAATAGACTGCGGAAAGAGATAATATAGAAGGAAAGAAAAAAGAAGAAAGAAAGTCCACAGAAGAAAAGTAATAATACGGAAGGAATACAATAATACATAAGAGACTAAGAGGACGAGCAGAAACACGAGACCGGAGAAAGAGAAAGGGAGATACGAAAAGAGGCAGGGAAAGAAGAGATGAAGAAAGATAAGAGACAAGAAGAAAAAGAGGATAAGAGAACGAAAAAGCAGGAAGAAAGAAGGAAAGGAAGGAAGAAAGGAAAGAGGACGAAAAACGAAAGTACAAACAAAGGGAAAAGAAGAGAAGGGGGAAGCGAAAAAGAGAATAAGAAGGAAAAAGAAAAAGGAGAAGAAGGCAAAAAAGAGAGAAAGAAATCAAGAAAAGAGAGAAGAAGAAGAGAAGAAGAAAAAAGAAAAGGAAGGACAGCGCCAGAAGCAGGAGGGACAAAAAGAAGAAAAGCAGAAAAAGCGAAAGAAGAAGGACGAAGAAGGAATAAAAGACATCAAGAAGGAAAGAACAAGCAGCAGAAAGAAAAAGGCAGACGACTACTACAAGACATGAAACCGACTAGAGAGAGGAAGAGAGGGAATAGAGAAAAGAAGAATACTAAGGTAAGAAGAAGAGGGAAAAGATAAAAGATAGGAGGGAAAGACATTAATAAGGGATACTAAATTATAATAAGAATAAAGAAAGAAGGAAGAAAAGAAGAAGGACAATAAGAATAAAGAAGAAGGACAAGAATAAGAAGAAGAATGAAGAAGACTAATCATAATACGGAAGAAGAAGAGAAGGAAGATTAAGAATACATAAGCCTAGTAATAATACCATGACCTGAAGAAGAAGAAAAGGATGAAGAGGACTAGGAAGAAGAGAAGAAGAGGAGATCGTACATAGGACGAACGAAGAGGACGAGGACGACGAAGGATAAGAAATAAAAGACAGAAGAAGTAATAAGAATAAATCATAGTAATACGAATACTTAATATAAGAAGACAGAGGAAGAAGAGCAATGGAAGAAGAATCCTAAAGGAAGAAGCAAAGGAATAATGAGAAGAATGATTGAAGAAGAAGAGGAAGATACGACTAATATGAAGAAGACTACCTACAGTGAATATGACGAGAGAAGAATAATATAGTAAGCACGAAGTAATACTAAGAAGAATAAGATAGAGTACGAGGAAGAAGGAATAATAACGAACATAGGTACGAATTAAAATGTACTACGCAAGTAAGAATAAGAATTCTTAGCAGAAGAATAATGAAGACTAAGAATGAGTAAGAAGAATCATGCTAAGAATAAGAATAGGTACAGAAGAGAAGTCTAGAAGCAGGAAGCAATTAGTAAGACAAATAATGCAGAAGAAGACTCATAAGGAAGAATAAGAATGAATAAAGAAAAAAGGAAGAATACGTCAGATTAAGGATAGACCTGCATAATATCATAATTGCATGAATACGAAGTACTAAGAATAATACGGCAGGCATCCTAATTACTCCTAGCAGAAGGCTGAGATCAGTCCTTAATACTGAATATTCCTAATTAGGAAGTGCATACGACTTCCGGTAAAGATAATAATCATAAGAATAATACGGGAATAAGAAGAAGAATAATAAGAATGAAGAAGACGAAGATAAGACTAAATGAACAAGAAACTAAACATACATCATAGCGCCCTTAAGCAGCAACATAATAATACGACCTAATGAAGAAGACGCATCATCCGCCGGAATAAGGTGAAAATCTACTAATAATCAAGAAGGTGAAGAACAGAAGAATAAGGAAAATATGAAGGCCTAATAAGAAGAGTAAGAATGATAAGACGAAAATGAATAATAAGCACAGACTAAGACTACCTGCAGACTTAGTTCAACGAATAATATAATAAGAGAAGCAGAGATAAGATTCATAATTAATAAGAATTACTAAGGAAGAAGAAGATACTGTAATCAGAATCGAATAAGTAAGATAATATACTGCATGAGGAATAATAATTAATACTGATTAATAAAAGTAAGAATGAGGAAAGAGAAGCGATAGGAGTAAGAAGCAGCAGACACTTATGAATAAAGACTCACAATTGATTACTAACGAGATAATTTTAATAAATTATACTCATTGCTTACTCATACATCCTCCGTTTGTCATGAAAGAATCCTACTTAGGACTAAGAATGTACTCCGTCCTTACGAATAATTCGCTTCTTCTTCCTCATTCCTCCTGTCGTTGTTTGTACCACATAATTCGAAGTACTAACTACAATCCGCACTTCTCCTCACTACCCTTACTACTGGCTTCTTGAAAATCATTCATAATGCTGAGTACTTAGTTCAATCGCCTAATCCTTATTGAGCATAAGCCGAATGTATACTACGTACATCATTCCTTCCTCCTCATCACTCCTTCTTCCTCCTCCTCCTTTCACTCCTGACTTTCCTCCTCCTTCCTGCTCCCTCATTCAGACTCCTTCCTCCTCCGCAAATCCTACTCTACTCCTCCTCTTCCTTCTGTTCCTAATCTATCCTTCCTTCTTCACTCAGAAGAAGGAAGGAGGAAGAAGAAGAAGGAAGGAGGAAGAAGAAGAAGAAGGAAGAATTTCCCATTATGACATCATCAAAGACAATGGGAAATTTTTGTAATTATATAAATAAAAGTTATATTGAAATTCCGTTTTAATTAAAAATCACATGACAATGCTGTGGGGGAAGGCCTCCCCCCACCCCACTTGGAGGGGGGGGGTGGACACCCTCCCCCACCATTCAGGTGGGGAAGGGGTCAATCCCACCTCAGAGGGACATAGTCCCTTTTCTGGAAATTAGGCTTGGCCTTAAGATGACCTCCCTAGTGACTGGGATACTGAAAACAGTTTACCTCACCTTATGAATTTTGTGAAGGACACCTAAGACTTCTTTCACACTAGTGTGTTTTTTATCTCTGAACTTAGATATCAATGGATTTCTAAGACAGGAGATACAACAGCTCCTGTGAAAGAAGTTAGGTGCCCTTCACAGATTCATAAGGTGAGGTAAACTGTTGTCAGTGCCCCAGCCACTATGAACTGAGAGGACACCTTAGACTGAGCCTAAGATGAGAAAAAAAGTCCCTGAACCAGGCTCACACCAGGTCCAAGGGCCAGGGTTCTCCCCCCAAGAGGATCCTGACTCCTGGAACCACTGGACAAACAAGCATGCTGGTCCAAAAGCCAATCACCTCTAGGAAGAAGCCCCCCTGACCCCAGCTCAAAAAGATATAAAGAATGGTACCAATCAGCTTCAGCACCAGCTCTCCTTGTCCTAGGTTTGGCACTTCCTGGATGAGGAATTCCAAACCCTTAAAAAAAAACGGAACCTGCGCAGCCTAACGCTGACTTCCGAGACACAGCAAATGCTGCTCCTAGGGTCAGTTACCTCCTCCAGGAAGCTCCTTATCCCAGATACAGAAATGTCCGAAACCTCTAGAACGGAGATATAATGTTCCGAGAGTAAGGCATTTCCCAGAACAGACTTCTGACCCCCGTTCTAAATGGGCAGGGGAAAGGGGGCAAATGCAGTTGATAATTCTTCAAATTACATTGGTAAGTGACTATTGTATAGATGACTCATGAAAAGAGACAATACATACAGACATTACACCAATACAGTACAGTATTCTCATAATAAACCATTAAAATCTTGCACTTTTCTTCTACAATTTCATTTCCATTTGTTTATGCTGGACTTGACAATGTCCATCCCAGTTGATAAAGGAGGAGGGCAACGATAAGAAAAAAAAATGGGGAGTCCCTGAACCTGGCTGATGCCAGGTCCGAGGGCCAGGGTTCTCCCCCAAGAGGATCCTGACTCCTGGACATGCTGGTCCAAAAGCCATTTACCTCTTGGAAGAAGCCTCCTGACCCCAGCTCAAAAGGATAAAAAAAAGGCTAACCAAGTTCAGGACCGGCTCTCCTTGTCCTAGGTTTGGCACTTCCTGGATGAGGAATTCCAAACCCTTAAAAAAAAACGGAACCTGCGCAGCCTAACGCTGACTTCCGAGACACAGCAAATGCTGCTCCTAGGGTCAGTTACCTCCTCCAGGAAGCTCCTTATCCCAGATACAGAAATGTCCGAAACCTCTAGAACGGAGATATAATGTTCCGAGAGTAAGGCATTTCCCAGAACAGACTTCTGACCCCCGTTCTAAATGGGCAGGGGAAAGGGGGCAAATGCAGTTGATAATTCTTCAAATTACATTGGTAAGTGACTATTGTATAGATGACTCATGAAAAGAGACAATACATACAGACATTACACCAATACAGTACAGTATTCTCATAATAAACCATTAAAATCTTGCACTTTTCTTCTACAATTTCATTTCCATTTGTTTATGCTGGACTTGACAATGTCCATCCCAGTTGATAAAGGAGGAGGGCAACGATAAGAAAAAAAAATGGGGAGTCCCTGAACCTGGCTGATGCCAGGTCCGAGGGCCAGGGTTCTCCCCCAAGAGGATCCTGACTCCTGGACATGCTGGTCCAAAAGCCATTTACCTCTTGGAAGAAGCCTCCTGACCCCAGCTCAAAAGGATAAAAAAAAGGCTAACCAAGTTCAGGACCGGCTCTCCTTGTCCTAGGTTTGGCACTTCCTGGATGAGGAATTCCAAACCCTTAAAAAAAAACGGAACCTGCGCAGCCTAACGCTGACTTCCGAGACACAGCAAATGCTGCTCCTAGGGTCAGTTACCTCCTCCAGGAAGCTCCTTATCCCAGATACAGAAATGTCCGAAACCTCTAGAACGGAGATATAATGTTCCGAGAGTAAGGCATTTCCCAGAACAGACTTCTGACCCCCGTTCTAAATGGGCAGGGGAAAGGGGGCAAATGCAGTTGATAATTCTTCAAATTACATTGGTAAGTGACTATTGTATAGATGACTCATGAAAAGAGACAATACATACAGACATTACACCAATACAGTACAGTATTCTCATAATAAACCATTAAAATCTTGCACTTTTCTTCTACAATTTCATTTCCATTTGTTTATGCTGGACTTGACAATGTCCATCCCAGTTGATAAAGGAGGAGGGCAACGATAAGAAAAAAAAATGGGGAGTCCCTGAACCTGGCTGATGCCAGGTCCGAGGGCCAGGGTTCTCCCCCAAGAGGATCCTGACTCCTGGACATGCTGGTCCAAAAGCCATTTACCTCTTGGAAGAAGCCTCCTGACCCCAGCTCAAAAGGATAAAAAAAAGGCTAACCAAGTTCAGGACCGGCTCTCCTTGTCCTAGGTTTGGCACTTCCTGGATGAGGAATTCCAAACCCTTAAAAAAAAACGGAACCTGCGCAGCCTAACGCTGACTTCCGAGACACAGCAAATGCTGCTCCTAGGGTCAGTTACCTCCTCCAGGAAGCTCCTTATCCCAGATACAGAAATGTCCGAAACCTCTAGAACGGAGATATAATGTTCCGAGAGTAAGGCATTTCCCAGAACAGACTTCTGACCCCCGTTCTAAATGGGCAGGGGAAAGGGGGCAAATGCAGTTGATAATTCTTCAAATTACATTGGTAAGTGACTATTGTATAGATGACTCATGAAAAGAGACAATACATACAGACATTACACCAATACAGTACAGTATTCTCATAATAAACCATTAAAATCTTGCACTTTTCTTCTACAATTTCATTTCCATTTGTTTATGCTGGACTTGACAATGTCCATCCCAGTTGATAAAGGAGGAGGGCAACGATAAGAAAAAAAAATGGGGAGTCCCTGAACCTGGCTGATGCCAGGTCCGAGGGCCAGGGTTCTCCCCCAAGAGGATCCTGACTCCTGGACATGCTGGTCCAAAAGCCATTTACCTCTTGGAAGAAGCCTCCTGACCCCAGCTCAAAAGGATAAAAAAAAGGCTAACCAAGTTCAGGACCGGCTCTCCTTGTCCTAGGTTTGGCACTTCCTGGATGAGGAATTCCAAACCCTTAAAAAAAAACGGAACCTGCGCAGCCTAACGCTGACTTCCGAGACACAGCAAATGCTGCTCCTAGGGTCAGTTACCTCCTCCAGGAAGCTCCTTATCCCAGATACAGAAATGTCCGAAACCTCTAGAACGGAGATATAATGTTCCGAGAGTAAGGCATTTCCCAGAACAGACTTCTGACCCCCGTTCTAAATGGGCAGGGGAAAGGGGGCAAATGCAGTTGATAATTCTTCAAATTACATTGGTAAGTGACTATTGTATAGATGACTCATGAAAAGAGACAATACATACAGACATTACACCAATACAGTACAGTATTCTCATAATAAACCATTAAAATCTTGCACTTTTCTTCTACAATTTCATTTCCATTTGTTTATGCTGGACTTGACAATGTCCATCCCAGTTGATAAAGGAGGAGGGCAACGATAAGAAAAAAAAATGGGGAGTCCCTGAACCTGGCTGATGCCAGGTCCGAGGGCCAGGGTTCTCCCCCAAGAGGATCCTGACTCCTGGACATGCTGGTCCAAAAGCCATTTACCTCTTGGAAGAAGCCTCCTGACCCCAGCTCAAAAGGATAAAAAAAAGGCTAACCAAGTTCAGGACCGGCTCTCCTTGTCCTAGGTTTGGCACTTCCTGGATGAGGAATTCCAAACCCTTAAAAAAAAACGGAACCTGCGCAGCCTAACGCTGACTTCCGAGACACAGCAAATGCTGCTCCTAGGGTCAGTTACCTCCTCCAGGAAGCTCCTTATCCCAGATACAGAAATGTCCGAAACCTCTAGAACGGAGATATAATGTTCCGAGAGTAAGGCATTTCCCAGAACAGACTTCTGACCCCCGTTCTAAATGGGCAGGGGAAAGGGGGCAAATGCAGTTGATAATTCTTCAAATTACATTGGTAAGTGACTATTGTATAGATGACTCATGAAAAGAGACAATACATACAGACATTACACCAATACAGTACAGTATTCTCATAATAAACCATTAAAATCTTGCACTTTTCTTCTACAATTTCATTTCCATTTGTTTATGCTGGACTTGACAATGTCCATCCCAGTTGATAAAGGAGGAGGGCAACGATAAGAAAAAAAAATGGGGAGTCCCTGAACCTGGCTGATGCCAGGTCCGAGGGCCAGGGTTCTCCCCCAAGAGGATCCTGACTCCTGGACATGCTGGTCCAAAAGCCATTTACCTCTTGGAAGAAGCCTCCTGACCCCAGCTCAAAAGGATAAAAAAAAGGCTAACCAAGTTCAGGACCGGCTCTCCTTGTCCTAGGTTTGGCACTTCCTGGATGAGGAATTCCAAACCCTTAAAAAAAAACGGAACCTGCGCAGCCTAACGCTGACTTCCGAGACACAGCAAATGCTGCTCCTAGGGTCAGTTACCTCCTCCAGGAAGCTCCTTATCCCAGATACAGAAATGTCCGAAACCTCTAGAACGGAGATATAATGTTCCGAGAGTAAGGCATTTCCCAGAACAGACTTCTGACCCCCGTTCTAAATGGGCAGGGGAAAGGGGGCAAATGCAGTTGATAATTCTTCAAATTACATTGGTAAGTGACTATTGTATAGATGACTCATGAAAAGAGACAATACATACAGACATTACACCAATACAGTACAGTATTCTCATAATAAACCATTAAAATCTTGCACTTTTCTTCTACAATTTCATTTCCATTTGTTTATGCTGGACTTGACAATGTCCATCCCAGTTGATAAAGGAGGAGGGCAACGATAAGAAAAAAAAATGGGGAGTCCCTGAACCTGGCTGATGCCAGGTCCGAGGGCCAGGGTTCTCCCCCAAGAGGATCCTGACTCCTGGACATGCTGGTCCAAAAGCCATTTACCTCTTGGAAGAAGCCTCCTGACCCCAGCTCAAAAGGATAAAAAAAAGGCTAACCAAGTTCAGGACCGGCTCTCCTTGTCCTAGGTTTGGCACTTCCTGGATGAGGAATTCCAAACCCTTAAAAAAAAACGGAACCTGCGCAGCCTAACGCTGACTTCCGAGACACAGCAAATGCTGCTCCTAGGGTCAGTTACCTCCTCCAGGAAGCTCCTTATCCCAGATACAGAAATGTCCGAAACCTCTAGAACGGAGATATAATGTTCCGAGAGTAAGGCATTTCCCAGAACAGACTTCTGACCCCCGTTCTAAATGGGCAGGGGAAAGGGGGCAAATGCAGTTGATAATTCTTCAAATTACATTGGTAAGTGACTATTGTATAGATGACTCATGAAAAGAGACAATACATACAGACATTACACCAATACAGTACAGTATTCTCATAATAAACCATTAAAATCTTGCACTTTTCTTCTACAATTTCATTTCCATTTGTTTATGCTGGACTTGACAATGTCCATCCCAGTTGATAAAGGAGGAGGGCAACGATAAGAAAAAAAAATGGGGAGTCCCTGAACCTGGCTGATGCCAGGTCCGAGGGCCAGGGTTCTCCCCCAAGAGGATCCTGACTCCTGGACATGCTGGTCCAAAAGCCATTTACCTCTTGGAAGAAGCCTCCTGACCCCAGCTCAAAAGGATAAAAAAAAGGCTAACCAAGTTCAGGACCGGCTCTCCTTGTCCTAGGTTTGGCACTTCCTGGATGAGGAATTCCAAACCCTTAAAAAAAAACGGAACCTGCGCAGCCTAACGCTGACTTCCGAGACACAGCAAATGCTGCTCCTAGGGTCAGTTACCTCCTCCAGGAAGCTCCTTATCCCAGATACAGAAATGTCCGAAACATCTAGAACGGAGATATAATGTTCCGAGAGTAAGGCATTTCCCAGAACAGACTTCTGACCCCCGTTCTAAATGGGCAGGGGAAAGGGGGCAAATGCAGTTGATAATTCTTCAAATTACATTGGTAAGTGACTATTGTATAGATGACTCATGAAAAGAGACAATACATACAGACATTACACCAATACAGTACAGTATTCTCATAATAAACCATTAAAATCTTGCACTTTTCTTCTACAATTTCATTTCCATTTGTTTATGCTGGACTTGACAATGTCCATCCCAGTTGATAAAGGAGGAGGGCAACGATAAGAAAAAAAAATGGGGAGTCCCTGAACCTGGCTGATGCCAGGTCCGAGGGCCAGGGTTCTCCCCCAAGAGGATCCTGACTCCTGGACATGCTGGTCCAAAAGCCATTTACCTCTTGGAAGAAGCCTCCTGACCCCAGCTCAAAAGGATAAAAAAAAGGCTAACCAAGTTCAGGACCGGCTCTCCTTGTCCTAGGTTTGGCACTTCCTGGATGAGGAATTCCAAACCCTTAAAAAAAAACGGAACCTGCGCAGCCTAACGCTGACTTCCGAGACACAGCAAATGCTGCTCCTAGGGTCAGTTACCTCCTCCAGGAAGCTCCTTATCCCAGATACAGAAATGTCCGAATCCTCTAGAACGGAGATATAATGTTCCGAGGGTAAGGCATTTCCCAGAACAGACTTCTGACCCCCGTTCTAAAGGGGTGGGGGAAAGGGGGCAAATGCAGTTGATGATTCTTCAAATTACATTGGTAAGTGACTATTGTATAGATGACTGATGAAAAGAGACAATACATACAGACATTACACCAATACAGTACAGTATTCTCATAATAAACCATTAAAATCTTGCACTTTTCTTCTACAATTTCATTTCCATTTGTTTATGCTGGACTTGACAATGTCCATCCCAGTTGATAAAGGAGGAGGGCAACGTTAAGAAAAAAAAAATGGGGAGTCCCTGAACCTGGCTGATGCCAGGTCCGAGGGCCAGGGTTCTCCCCCAAGAGGATCCTGAATCCTGGACATGCTGGTCCAAAAGCCATTTACCTCTTGGAAGAAGCCTCCTGACCCCAGCTCAAAAGGATAAAAAAAAGGCTAACCAAGTTCAGGACCGGCTCTCCTTGTCCTAGGTTTGGCACTTCCTGGATGAGGAATTCCAAACCCTTAAAAAAAAACGGAACCTGCGCAGCCTAACGCTGACTTCCGAGACACAGCAAATGCTGCTCCTAGGGTCAGTTACCTCCTCCAGGAAGCTCCTTATCCCAGATACAGAAATGTCCGAAACCTCTAGAACGGAGATATAATGTTCCGAGAGTAAGGCATTTCCCAGAACAGACTTCTGACCCCCGTTCTAAATGGGCAGGGGAAAGGGGGCAAATGCAGTTGATAATTCTTCAAATTACATTGGTAAGTGACTATTGTATAGATGACTCATGAAAAGAGACAATACATACAGACATTACACCAATACAGTACAGTATTCTCATAATAAACCATTAAAACCTTGCACTTTTCTTCTACAATTTCATTTCCATTTGTTTATGCTGGACTTGACAATGTCCATCCCAGTTGATAAAGGAGGAGGGCAACGTTAAGAAAAAAAAAATGGGGAGTCCCTGAACCTGGCTGATGCCAGGTCCGAGGGCCAGGGTTCTCCCCCAAGAGGATCCTGAATCCTGGACATGCTGGTCCAAAAGCCATTTACCTCTTGGAAGAAGCCTCCTGACTCCAGCTCAAAATGATAAAAAAAAGGCTAACCAAGTTCAGGACCGGCTCTCCTTGTCCTAGGTTTGGCACTTCCTGGATGAGGAATTCCAAACCCTTAAAAAAAACGGAACCTACGCAGGCTAACGCTGCGTACACAAAACACATCATTCTAATCACCAAGGCCATTGTCTTGGGTACTAGAAGTGCTAAGGGTGGCACTACAGAATGTTAAATGTGAAAATTTGTTGGTGACTATGACAATTCTTATCTCTAGTTTCATTAGGTATGTAACTGTTTTAGTTTTACCTTTGAATTATTTGATACAGTACTGGTTTTATATTGCAGTCCTAAATCTATAGCGAGCAAGAATAAAGTACATAAACCATGCCAAAGTCATTTGTATACTGTGGGGACACCACTGAAAATCTTATAAAACATGATTCAGCCTCAATTGCTTCATTTATACCTGCATCACTTAACATGTCCAATGCAACTGGACTTTGTGACCAATACAGGTACAGTATGGGAATGGTTAAGTTCATGAAAAACCATTCGGTAAGTGAATTTCCGTACAGCGAATAAAAGAACATCTAGGAAATATAGGGTTCTGTTCCCCAATGACAAGAAAACCCCAAATACATTAAGTCCGTTCTCAAACAACAATACAAAAACAGCCCAAGTAATGATCATAGTAAAGTGGTTGCACCAGTTTTGGCCACATTGTGAAGACAGAAAAACCACACTTTCCATCTTAGCCTGATTTTTTTTCTCAGAATACTCACCATTTGTCTCAAGAACATATCAAGTGAGGAAAACAGAGTGTAACCTTGCCCTAGTCGGTGAAATTGCCTCCAAGGGAAATCCAGGATGAAGCACAACAATTAAGATTAATGAGTGCAGCATGCTATTTTCCTGCCAATTTTGTTGTACCTCACAAATAATTTTCTGGGAGGTCCAGAAACACCAAGGATACTGATATGCTTTTGAGATGAGAAGTGATGAAGAAAACAGTAATACCTGCAGCAGATATGAAGAATGCCCCACCACAACCTCCCTCAATATGTGTCTGAACAACTGATTCAACACCACCTGCAAGATAAAGCTAAACAAGCCACCTTAACATGCTGCAAAAAAAACAAAAACAAAAAAAAACACCTCTCACAAAGTGAATGCAGCATATTTGAGTGCTAGAGAGTTCTGGGAACTCAGTGGTTTTTACTTTGTATTATGGGATGATTAATGTTGAATGTCATGAAATAATGGTAGGATTGGGTTTGTGACTAAAAGAACAATTGCATTCTGTTAATGGGGAGGTTTGCTGGATAATGCTTTTCTACAACAGTACTGTTAATGAGGAGTTGCTGGGCATTGGTTGAGGAGCAAAGAAAAGCACCAGTTTCAACAAACAAGCTGTAGCCTCCACACCTTGGCAAATTGACTAAAGCCATCACAAAATAAAATGATTTGAGCAGGAACAAACCTCTGAGTGATAGAGTACAGCTGCTTCTTGTTTTACTCAGCGGTTACATTCTTGAAAATGGCCGTGTAATTCAAAAGAGTAAATTAAATAATTTTCCCATAAGAAATAAAGGATATGCAGGGGATAGGGGATAACACTAGCTCAAAACTCATTCATATATCAATGCCGTATACTGTAGGTATGGAATCCTTAATTGTGTTTTATTTGTTACTCACAATAATAAGGACATTAAATATGAAAGAATACTGTATAGTACAGCCTATGTATATAAGGAAAATAATATTGTAATGAAAATTTTTTCTAACACAGACTGATATCAGCTATGCATTCTCCTCTGTCAAAGTGGAATTTTACATAAAGTTCACACCAATAGTGATGTAGACGGGCATTTGCCAATCATAATAAAAACCAAAAGTTACAGAATAACTTTACCACAGACAATCACAACAGTTATTGGAAGCTACTACGTGCTCGTCCTGCCTCATGCCACCATTGTCATACCTTGTTGGCAACGCTTGCTCAACTACACTGCCAGCCTGCATCAACTGCTTGGTGCACAATTCAAAGCATGGAAATTCAAAAAAGTGTCATTTAAATTAAAAAAATGGTAGAAATACAGTGCCAGCATTCTTACAAAAATGCGTAAATAAAATTCACACAACACAAGCAGCAGCTGTACAATATTCTGTGGTGTCTTGTTGCTAAATTCAAACTTAATATTCTGGCAGGTTTCATCAACTTGCCATGATGTGAAGTGCACAGCATACTTGCCATTTCCCTGATTATTGCATTCTAAGCATTAAAAAATAAAATAAAAATCAAAGAAAACCCACAACAAAAACCATTAGCTAGTCTAGCCATTGGCATACTTTATTCCATTTGTGATCAAGAGTAACCTTATCCACTTGAATTTTGTTTTACATAAGGTTCTAAAGAACTGCCCCAGTCTTCTTCACCACTTACATAAGATGCAGTGAAATGATCTCTGTATATTTTGGAAAAACAAACAAAAACTGCTATTCTTTTAATAACCCTTTTCAAGGATTCATAATCTATATAATGTAAAAGGTAAATTATCCGTTTGGTTTTCCACCAATAATCATTAATTGTAGGGTGTGAACAGTGTGTGGCCATCCACTCAAAAAGGTCGAGCAAAAACTTTATTAAACAAGCAGTCCTTGCTATCTATATACAGTATATATATATATATATATATATATATATATATGCTGATAACCACCAGGAAAGAAGAAAACACGAAGTTCCCAAGCGCTTTCGTGTAATTCACATCTTCAGGGGTGAGTACAGACTAGTCTGTACTCACCCCTGAAGATGTGAATTACACGAAAGCGCTTGGGAACTTCGTGTTTTCTTCTTTCCTGGTGGTTATCAGCATATACCTAGATCACGCGCACCTACAGTGAGTTAGTTGCATATATATATATATATATATATATATATATATATATATATATATATATATATATATATATATATATATATATACTGTGTGTGTATATATATATATATATATATACACTCTGTAGTGAAAGTGATTTTCCAGACATCTTGCTATAAAGAGAGGATGCATTCCTTGGGTGGAATTACCGGTAAAGTGTAATTTGACCAAAGCCAAATAACACAAACAAAGGGTTAAATTTATTTGTCAAAGAGAAGAAAAGTTGCAAGATATCTTTTTTTTTATTTGAAATCAATTTATCAACTACCCTCCCCTCTGAAGCATGAATGGTCAGGAAAAAACTTTACCAATGAGCAAGAATCGTGGGTCCGAGACAGAGTGAAGAATAACCAAGAAAACAGTGAGACTTTTGTGCTGGAGGAGAGAGGAATCTGGAAATCTGATGGATAAACCAAGATGTGGTGGGCCCAGGAAAACCACTCTGGACGAAGATAGACAAAACTTGGAAAGTACTGTAACAGCCAATCTCCTTTTACAAAAATGCAATCGCTTTAAGAAACTGGTTGCAATTGCAGGTTTGTGCAAAACAGTCCGGAATAGGTTTCACAAGTCAGGGATTCATCATAGAACCCCAGCAATAAAAGGAAAGCATGAAGATCATCATTGGGAAGCAAAACTGGCACATGCTCAAAAACATGTTAATGATAGCCTTAAATACTGGGGCCACGTATTCTTCAGTGACGAAAAAACCTTCGCATCAACTATCCACGGCTGTCTCCACTGCTGGCAAAGTGACAATACGAGACACTAGTCCCAAACCATATGCAAGGTGGCTAGAAGTGGGCACATCACCCATAGGTGATATATAGGGATGCTTACCTAAAGTTCACTTCTAATATATGTGCAATGAAAAAATATCTTGAAAGAAGACAGACACTTAAGAGCCCAATAAAACAGACTCAGAGGTGGTATTTTTTTTTAACTGGCAACCCCTCATCTATATATTACACTATACAGTAGTGCAAAAATTTTGTGCATGGCACAAAATCCAAGTAAGAACCCTGCTGTTTTCACTTGGTCCATGTGAAAACAAGCAGCATCTGGCATATTAACCTGGCAATGTGAACTAACATTTTTTGTGATGCAAATTTTTTACTGTTGCCAATGAAGGTGAATTAATTATGTTTAACAACTAAATTTTAAATACAATGCATCAGCAAAATATGCAAATTGTGGAAAAACTTGGTACACATCCATCTATACACACAGCAAATTCCTCTTCTCACAACGAATGCCTCTACCACATACCCAAACAACAGAAACCAACCTCCCCAGAAAAGACACTCAAGGCTACATTGTGGGCACAGTACCTCCCTGCTCTAAATCACTTATCAACGTAATATGAATGGCATTCAAAATATATCGTACTGCGTTTTCAGTTTTTATAGTAATTAATGGAGAAATATGAATCTATTTGTGATAATCCAAATTCTGAAATGTTTTAAAAGTGCATCTCTATCATGAATCAGAGTACAGTACTGTATATCTATACCTGTGCATTATGTTAAGAATTTAAATGATATTTAAACTAAAATGACGTAAACCCTCGAATATCCGGACTAAAAAGAGGGACCACCTGTCTGAAAAAGTAGATTGTCCGTATCTTCTGGTGAAAGTAATAAATGTATAAAAACGATAAATAATAATACAGTAATATAAAAAACACCAAAAATACAGTAACGTATTTTACGACATATAAGACGCACCCCACCATTTTAGCAGGGGGTATTTAGTTAAATCTTGTAAATATTTTCCTCCTGTATCCATAGTTTTCTAAAAATAATATAAACAGTACCAGTAAATGTGAGGATTAAGTAAAGTAATATCAATAAATAAGTTAAAACAAAAAATACTGTAGTATATAAAAGCCAAATGAAAGTTACAAAATTCGCCATTTGCATACACTGCCTGGTTCACCATAACAACAGAGACCAGCTGGGATGCTACCTTTGCCAATTCCCTAGCAACTCTACACCCTCCTTCTGCTCCCTCACTCAGCCAGCTAACTATTGTACAAAGAAATATATACTGTATTCCCTTACATTTTTACCCTTAGGACAATTATTTCTTTTAATTGTACAGTATTCATAATATGAACTATATGTAGGATGGTGTGTGCACGTAACTGAGAAAAATAAATGAAGAAAGATAACTATATCTACCTTAAAATATGAGTTAAAAACCAACCACAACACCTCACAGCTTGGCCCAGTAGCCTGATGGTTAGAGTGATGTGTCTAACCTGCCTACAATGCCTTGATTAATCACTATTAAGCATTATTATATCAGTAAACATTTTTAATAACAGTATATCCAGTGAAATATAGTAGAGGGAGGAGACGATTTACAAGATGCAGACGACGCTCATAACTAGTGGTCACTCACTCACTTCCATTGCCAGGTGTATGATCAAAATACATATGGGAGAAATACTTATCCTGTTGTCTAATTTGAAAATGATGATGGGCACAGTGATAAGCAAATCATATATACCATGCATTTACCAATGAGAACATAATGTGAAACATTGTATCATTACTAGAGTGACTGAAATCAGATTCCCAAAAACAACAATTAACAATTTTGTTTATGTTTCCCGCCTCGGGTTGACATCTTAGTTACACGGACCTAAGATGATCTTTGCTATGTTTTGGGAATGCCTCTTAGGGAGGCTTCTTAGCCCCCGGAACCCCCAAATTTTGTCAGAATCTTCTGAAATCTGGATTTACTGGATCCAGATCTTTAAAAGTTCACTGTATTAAAATTAATTTAGATATCATGGCTAACAAGGATAGCACAGGATATATTATACTATTCTGTCTGTTTTAAAAACAATATGAATAAAAAAAAATGCTTATTCTTTACCTGCTATTTTATAAAATAAATTTTGATATTGTATCACGAAGCCAAGAAAACATTTAGTGTAGAATGCCTTGAATACTTTTGCAAACCCGACTCATTCCTCATCCTTGAGGTGTAATACCAGATGGGTATTGGGGGACACTGATGTGAGGCACAGATGAAGAAATAATCAAAGCACATCTCTTCTCTTACCAAGAATCTGATTTTGATGTCAGCAGTTCAAATTGGAACTTTAAAATCCTCAAAATCAATAAAAACAAGGTATTATATCCTTGTTATCTTCCAAGTAAATACAAAACAAATCTTTACACTATGCTATACAGGGCTGTATAAGTAAGACTCCCCAGAAACAGCAGGAAAACCTGGGATAGAAGACCAATACGTGGAGGGTCAACAGTACCAAGGAAAACATAACATTCAAAGACAATCCTGATGTGGCACTATGCTGTACAAGAAACCAGAAGCAGACAACCAGTATGAAACACCTGTACATCAAATTGGAACTCCATGTAACTTCCAAAGATGGAAACGTTGCATCAAGAAACAACTTTGCCAACGTTCGCTGCCAGTTCATGGACCCACATTAATATACAAATTAATTTTTTCATAACTTTCATGATAAATTTACAATTATCTTTAACATTTTCCCTCACCAAGTTCACAATTAAATCTAGGTATGAAGAAATATTTTTATTTCGTATTTACGGACTCACATACACAGTTAAGAACAGATAAACTGTAATTGAAGTTTCTTTTACTGTATATGTCAGGCTTTACCATTAAGTTTGGGTGTCAGTGAGTCCCATAGACTTGATGGCCTATCAAGAGCAGTATGAACTAAAAGCACTGAATACAAAATCTTAGTATTGTACACAAGAAGCAATGTACTTGAGAACTTTGACTTCCCCTCCTGCAGACAGTTACCAATTTACATCCAGCTAGACTGGGTGTGCCCTGAGTAAGAATCAACAGTGCTTATGCAGTAGATGAGTGCTACATCCACTAAGCCATCACACCCCAAAGTAATGTAATATTTACATGTTAGGAAATTTCAGGCAATGACCAGCATTTCAATATCAAACAACACTAAAAACTCCCAAAAGTATCCAGGACTATCTTTTTTATGGCAGTACAAACAAGAAATACTGAGAAACTAACCCAACTTAAAACATATTTTTCAAGGAAGTTTTCATACCTGTATAACCAATGCCTTTCTTATTGTATATGTGAATACATCTGGGTGGCCTTCCTTCCATCATAGCTGCCTTCCCTAGCTTGCTGTTATCCACAACACGCAAACGTGTTAATTTCTGTATTTCCTGAAGTGATGCACTGGTATGAAGCCTTGCACCCACACTGCATCTTGCAATGAACTGTCTTGGACTCCCCAATGCATTCATCTTCAGTCTGGAAAGTAAATGATACTGTAAAACACTTAACCCCACAGGCTGTAAAATGTCAATAAATATATATATATATATATATATATATATATATATATATATATATATATATATATATATATATATATATATATATATATATATATATATATATATATATAATCAACGACCTCACCAGCATGGAATCGAACCCCCGACCCACTGGGTGTGACTCCGGAACGCTTACCGGCTAGGCCACAAGCACACTAAAAGCACTAAAATGAAGTGTATATATATATATATATATATATATATATATATATAATATATATATATATATATATATATATATATATATATATATATATATATATATATATATATATATATATATATATATATATATATATAGTAAAAGTCCAAAAATCCGGATGCCAGAAATCCGGACCACCTGAGAATCCGGACTTTTCAAAAAGTCAAACTGGTGTTTTTTTTTTTTTTTTTTTTTTGCGGGCTTTTGTGTGTATGTGCGCATGCGTAAGCGCCACAGCTGCACAGCGACAACAAGCGACCACGTGGTCACCACTTTAAAATGACCAATCAAACTGTGACAACACATGTAATTTTGAGTCTGACTCTTTCCATTTACAGAGTACTGTACAAGCCCATAATAATGGCTCCTAAAGTACATAAACTTCGTTGTGTGAAGAGAAAGAAGAACACGTTGAAAGTGAGTGACAAACTTGAAATAATTAAGAAACTAGAACTTGGTGTGAACAATACTGTTCTAATGGAAACATACGACATTGGAAAGTCTACAATTTATGATATAAAAAAGGCAAAGAATAAAATTCTAGAATTCACAGCTTTTTCTTTAAAACTGCTCGTTTTGATAAATGAAGCATGCTATATTTGCGAATGAATAAACTATCAAAATGTATCTGTTAATCTCTTCTCTATTCCTCCTTAAATTTGAATTTTAAAAGTACTGCCTGAGAATCTGGAAAATCCGAAAATCCGGACCGACCCAATCCCCAAGCAGTCCGGATTTTTGGACTTTTACTGTATATATATATATATATATATATATATATATATATATATATATATATATATATATATATATATATATATATATATATATATATAACGAAGAGGAGAACCAGGGTAAACACAAACATCTTGAAGTAGGGCTTCTTTTAATTGTTCACGTTTCGGAAATAATCCTTTTCCATCATCAGAGCCTAAGAAGTTTTGAAAAAGTTTAAAAATACAGGTGATGTACAATAAAAACAAAATATTATACGAAAATTTACCTTCGATAAACTTAAAACATTTAAAAAAGAGCAATCCAATTCAAAACCGACAAAAATAACGAGAGATCTACAACAATTCACTACAGGCCATATCACAAAGCGATGGCTTTTCTTTATACTGGTGTAATGCCTCCATAATGAGGATGTCTGTATCACAGTCGCTCTTGCCAAGAACTGAGAAATCAGACGGCGAAAACGGGTGGTCATGTTCGTGGGCGTGGTTACGAATAGCTGAATGTGGTGGTTGTGTTATTAACTGGCCTGTTCGGACGGAACGGCCAAGTGTTCATGGATGCGAGTTTTACCTATATGTGCTGCCCTACAGCTGGCACACGTAAATTGATAAACAACTGAGGATTACAGGTGTGTGGGTATGGTGTCTTTAATTTTAAAGAATTTCTTAATTGAACTCTGGGTTTTAAAGACTAGTCTAAGAGAAATTTGTGGATAGAATTCATTGAAAAGCTTCTTAAGTTTATTTCTAAGGGTGAAACTGAGTGGGCCTGTGTACGGGATGGTGAAATAGATAGAATATTTAGGGACAGTGTGGATTTGAGGCTGTGTGGGACTAAAAAACCTATTAAGGGTTTTGCCAATATAAGTGTCTATAAATCTCTTAGGGAAACCATTGTTAAAGAGTAGTTCCTTTATGTATTTTAGTTCAATATCCAAGTGGAAATAGCTTGAACATATATTAAAGGCTCTGTTGGTAAGAGTACGTACTAGATTACGTTTGTAATTAAGAGGAATAAAAGATGAAAATTTTGAACTCAAACCAGTGAAAGTTGGTTTTCTGTATAAGGCTGTCTCGAAACTATTATGAAGACGGTGGATATTAACATCAGGGAATGGAAGAATATTTTCCTTTTCCAATTCACAGGTAAATTTGATGTTGCCATGTTTCGAATTTAAATAATTTAGGAACATAGGGACGTGATCCAGTGATCTGAAAATTAAATAAGTGTCATCAACAAACCGACGACAGAACAAAGGCTTAAATTGGGGGGGACATTCAGTTAGCCAAAGCTTCTCGTGGTGACAGAGGAAAGTGTTGGCCAACGTGGAACGTAAAGGTGAACCCATAGCAACACCATCACATTGTTTATAAGCTTTGTTATTAAATAAAAACAAACAATCATTTACAGCCAGTTTTAAAAATTCTTTAAATTGTGGTCCATTGACTCCATCAATTATATCAGTAGTATTTGAGAACAGTTCAGCTGTATATATGTCAATAGTTTTGGCAAGAGGGATGTTGGTAAATAGAGACTGTATATCAAAGCTAGCCATAACACAGTTGTTGAATGAGATGCTAGTTAGCTCCTTAACAAAACTAAAAGTCTTTAACAGAATATTGATTAATGGTGATTGGTGACAGTATAGGAACAAGGAATTTAGACAGATTATAGTTGAAGGTGCCAAGGGCAGACAATATAGGGTGTAAGGGACACTCACCCTTGTGCACCTTTGGTAGACCGTACAGGATACCTGGTTTAGATCCGCTAACAAAGAATTTTAAAAAGGACGAGTCGTTAATGACATTATTTTTTCTAAGTTTACGAAGAAATATGTTAATCTTGTCCTCATACTTAAGAATTACCCTGAATAAGTCGTCTAGAATGGGGGCAAATTTAGTTCGGTCGTTAAGTATACAGTGACCCCTCGGTTAACGAACTCAATCCGTTCCAGAAGGTCGTTCGTTAACCGAAAAGTTCATTAACCGAAACCATTGTTTCAATGGGTTTTTGGGTAATTGGTTCTAGCTCACCGAAAATTTCCTAAATTCAACAAAAATGGTAGAAAAGTTCACTTACTTTGAGATGTGTATGTAAAAGGCTCCTGGATGATGATGATGATAGGAATTAGAATGGGGGTGGAGGAGAAGGAAGAAGGGAAGGCATTGGGGTGGAAGAGAAGTCACCCCATGGCACCATTTCACCCATAAAATTTTAGTTCTCTTGGTGTATTTCAAGATTATTTTCTTTAAATCAACACTGCACTGCATTATATATTGTCAATATGTAAAATATATTTCAAAATGACCAATAATTTGCTTGGAAACACAGAAAAAAGCGTTTAGTTGAAGAGAGTCTCAAGCAAAATGTTACCTCCAGTGAAAACAGAGAGAGACTAACGCCTGTTTGCTGTGTTAAGAGGCTGGATGCCGCGCATATAAACTAGTCACTTTACCTTCAATTATGTTCAATAATTGTTAAAATGACTAAAAAAAAGTTAATATTAAACTTTTAAAATTATTGAATAGTATAAACTTCTTGATATTTACTAAAATAGTAAGGAATTTAAGTCCTAGAACCGATTAATGCATTGGCGGACTGATACTAAAGCTGGTTGCCCGGTCAGTGCAAGCGAAAACATGTTGAGGTCGGTTCGTAAGAAATTCGTTAACCGAATTGAAGATCCTTATGGAAGGCAGTTCGTTAACCGAAATTTCGTTAACCGAGGCGTTCGTTAAACGAGGGGTCACTGTATTCATCATTTTCTCAACGTAGGACGTTTTATTGAGTATAACAACCCCATTACCCTTATCTGGTTTAGTAATGATAATATTGTCGTTGGATGCTAAGTTTTTAAATGCGAGAAATTCTTCCTTAGAAAGAGATTGTTTGGGGCTGAACGAGTTGTATGAATAATAGGACCAAAACGCTCAGTGGCGGAAAAAGTTAATAAAATAATGCAAACCTTTCGATACTGAATCATATAAACTGAGAGGAGACAGTTCCTTAAAAAGACTCTCAAAACCAAGGAAATGGTTAAAAAAGTTTAATTTGCGGGGATTAAAAGCATATTTCAGACCTTTAGATAAAGCTTGTTGTTCTACTTGAGAGGGGGACAAATCTGAGTAGTTGAAAATCACCTTATTAAGGTTAAGATTACCGTCGTGAACATAACCTAGTTTTCTAAGTTTGTGGTACTGGACGAGTTCAATTCTAGAAGTCAGTTTATAATTTGTAGAATTTACTAAATTCTGCAAATGGTTGTAATCTAAATAAGACACTTGAGATTTTAATTCCCGAGATAGTTTATCGTGCTTGTCACGGGTAAGGTTAATATTATGTTTCTTTGTCCTTATTTCACTGCTAAGTACATGTCTCTGGCAATTTCTGTAGGACTTAGAATGCTGCAGATTATGGTTACTGAGTTTAAATTTCAAGAAATTGGGGATCAAGTTCTGTGAAGAGCATGAATCCTTCAGCGGCCTCGAGTGAATTGTTGTGTTTTTCGCACTAAGGCTCGTCCGAATTAAGGTAATACCCCCTGTATATTTTATTTCATACTATTTATTTCCTGATTTTAGCCTTGTATGTAGGTCTCTCCTCATTTTTGTCGGTTTTGAATTGGATTGCTCTTTTTTTTAATTTTTAAAGTTTATCGAAGGTAAATTTTCGTATAATATTATGTTTTTATTGTACATCACCTGTATTTTTTTAGTTTTTCAAAAATTTTTAGGCTCTGATAATGGAAAAGGATTATTTCCAAAACATTAGCAAATAAAAGAAGCCCTACTTCAAAATGTTTGTGTTTTCCCTGGTTCTTCTCTTTGTTATATATATATATATATATATATATATATATATATATATATATATATATATATATATATATATATATATATATATACCTGTATTATATATATATATATATATATATATACATATATATATATATATATATATATATATATATATATATACACACACAGTATATATTGAAAATCCTGCAAACAAATTGGGTCGAGATAAAAACAGAAGTATAAATGGATAGGTCCAAATCACAGTGCAGCCTAACCCACACATGAAACAGGGGCATAAAATTTGCAAATAAAGCACATTCCTTTGCTGTATATATGTAAGATTTAATAAGACAATGTACTGTACTACTCTGGCATCTTTTTACGTATCATTCCATTAAGACACCCCCTTCAGCTATGTACAGTACCTGGCTCACTTTGTTCCTGAACATCATCTTTGGTGATACCGTTTGCTTTTCATCTCAAGATTTCCTGAGAAACTATGCTAGTAGTTTACCACACTATTTATAACGAAAGATGACCAGAAACTTAAAGTGAAACCTGTTATTCTGAAAATTTTAAAGACAAAATACATTACCAATAATAAAACCGGCCAAAAATTAATTCTCAGTTGGGTTCCTCTATGACACTAATGAAGTGCCTTTAGAGGTTTCAGACATACATCATTGAACTATGTGTGATTTAAACTGGTATGAACCACAAACTACCTGTACAGTACTGTACTGTATAGTGATCAGTAAGGCAGTCTCCGGGTTACAGATGAGTTCCGTTGCTGGGGACGTTCTTAAGTCGAAATTGTAGGAAAGTCAAAAGACATGCCATGTGCATACTGTACTTCAATGTCTAAAATCCCACTATATCATAGCCTAAGTCCTTATATGCATCTAAAATCACTTAATTTAAGAGAGAAGAAGAAATAGAATGACAAAATACAGTAAATGAAAGTAAAAAATAAGTCATCAGGTAAATAAAATACTACTGTAAATTTAAAGTTTAACCTTGTTCCTATCGACAGATGTTCGTAAGTCTGACCTTCGTAACCTGGGGACTGCCTTTAGTACTTATAAACTGGTGTCTTTAAATGTCTTTTAATTTTATTAGGAAGTAATAATTTAGCCATAGTTTCCATGCCTTTGACAAATTGATAAAAGTCACGAAATTAACTAAATATGATACGTATCTTGTAATACTTTATGACACTGACTCGTGAGATGGAGCACCTTTAAGAAAATTTTCTACCTCGGAAAAATTTTTTCGTACATCTTGAATTTTTAATAAAAGGCGGAGGAACGGCAACTTTACCTCTATTTTCTCTAGTACAGGTTGGGCATCCTTAATCAGAAATGCTTGGGGCCCTTAAGGGTCTCGCATTTGGGATATTTTTGGATTTTGGAATACCTATATCCAGTATACATAACATGTATAATGTGATAGCTCACCCAGTAGGGATGGGTCCCAAGTCTATGCACAAAATTCATTTATATATTTAATTTACAGCAGGCAAGGGCAACCCGCAGCCTGTATGCGGCCCAAACCATTTAATGTGGCCCGCCATTCAGGTAGATGCAGAAAATAATAAAGCAATATTTATTAAAGGAATAATCTTCACACACAATTCATTACCGTTTCATCACCTAAGAGTAAGTAACTACGAAAATGTAACAGTGAAACGAGTATAAATAGTCAACAATATAAATATTTAAACTTGTGAGAGTTTATGGGCCACGTTTGGTGCGGTCTGTTTAATGGATTAGCTGCTATGTGACAGTGGGTGACTTGGGAATTAACTTAGGTTGGGTAAGTCCAAGTGGGGTCTCTTCCTTGTTGACAGACTGTCTCTCTACATAGTACCTCATCCTTCACTCCTGGCTGTCTGTTCTATAAATTTATTTTTGTCTGATATTATATATATATATATATATATATATATATATATATATATATATATATATATATATATATATACAGTTCGTCCCCGAATTACGTACATCCGAATTACGTACAAACGGCCGATACGTACATCGTTTCTGAAGTCTTTAATTGCAAAAATATTGTCTTAAAAGGGCGAGCAATTTTTAAATTTGGCGGGCGAGCCAGCCGCACCGCCACTATCACTGACCATGCAGACGACACGCTAGACGCACCAAAACAACAAGTGTGGTCATTGTGCATACAGTACTTCTCCTGTGAATTTCTGCCCTATTTTGTACACTTTACTCTGTGTGCAATGACTGGTGTAAAGCGCAAGAGTGGTGAAGCCAGTGGGAGTGCTACGAAATGTCAAGCAATCTCACTAGAGGTAAAAATGGACATAATAAAACTGCTTGAAAGTGGTGAAAAGTTGACCAATGTTGCCCGCAAATTTAACCTGAGTCGATCAACTGTTAATACAATTGATAAGGGCAAAGAAAAGATCAAGGAACATGTGAAATCTGCAGTGCCAATGCAATCTACGATTATAACTAAAAGAAGAGGGAAGGTTCTGGAAGAAATGGAAAAATATCTTGCGCTGTGGATCGAGGACTGCACACAAAAACATAAGCCTCTGTGTCTCAGTATGCTTCAGGAGAAAGCCCTAAGTCTTTTCAACGACCTAAAGAAAGATCACCCTGATGATACTGTGACATTCAATGCTAGCAATGGGTGGTTTAACCGATTCAAGGTGCAAAATAAGCTGCATAATGTTCGAGTGACTGGTGAGGCGGCGAGTGCTGATTGGAAAACAGCACAGGATTTTCCAAAGAAACTCGCGGAAATTATCGAGTTACGTACATTTCGAGTTAAGTACAACCTTTTGGTCCCCATTATGTACGTAACTTGGGGACTTACTGTATTGTAAAATAAATGGATGTGCCTATAGGTTGTTTCATTGTACAGTAGTTCCTCATGCGCCAAGAATAACATTGCCATTATTATTATGGTGGATTTATTTCATAAATGGGAAAAAGACCAACTGTAAACTGAAAGTACCATAAGGTGGACGTGACAATAAACTATTTCACTGTCCGTGCTAATACAATATTAACATTACTTTTAGGTTAGGTGGGTTGACCCGCAGAAAAATATTTAAATTATAATTTGGCCCATGACTGAGGAAAGATTGCCCATGCCCGATTTACAGCATATGGATACATACAGTATATTCTGCCGGTAGTTTTATGAAATATAATTTAAAAAATTTTTGTATAAAATATTTGATAAGATGTACACTAAAAACCAAGAAAGGTAAACAATCACTTCCGTCCGTTTGGCATCGCCATGACGCCCGACTCCGAGGTGCTAAGCAGACTGTGTCTTACCTTTATTCATTATACCTACATAATTACCCTCGTAAAACTTATGGAATGTGCCATATTCAGTGTCTTATCTACCATAAAATTAATGAAATAGACTTTCGGATTTCAGAGCATTTCGGACTTGGGAATTTTGGATAAGGGATACTTAACCGGTATTAGTTTGAGAGTAAATACAGCTAGTACACACACTATTTGTGCTGCTCCTCTGTTAAAATAAGTGACGACAACAAAATAGCAACCTAACTAACCTACCTAACATAGTATAAAATAATGCACTTCCTTCCTAGGATAGGTAGCACAGGTTAGGTATGTTTGGTTGGTTTATCTTCCCTGCACTAATTCATTCCTGTTACCAGGGGAAAAGAGTGTACAGTATGCTGTCTAAGTATGAAACACTGCCAAGGGAAAATGCCCAACTAATAATGTAATGCGTTTTTGGGGGTTAAGTCCTTATTATTTATTGGTATATCCTTAATGCAAGAAAATATTATAATTGTCTATACAGAAATGTTCTACAGCTGCTGCCTGGGTATACTTTATCTTTTATTTAAAATTTACATGTATGCATAAATATTATACTGATTAATAAAATGACAACAATGTATTTTTACTTTTTAGCTTATCCTTTGATCATAAATTACTTGTTAGTGGACAGGGCATGAAAGAAGAGGGATACAAGTGTAATGCAGTAAAAACTCCAAGAACACTGATCATATGGCAGTAATTTCAAATTATTTACCATAATTATGCCAGCGTCGGATCTCCCGTGGCAACAAAGTTTTGGTTCACTTCGTCTGCTATGCAAAAGCATCCGCTGTCTTTATTTACATGTCAAGAAACCACCGACGATCTTATAGGGCGTGTTTATTACAAGTTATATTAGATTGCAATAGGAAAATTGAAACGACACCACAGGTTAGGAAGTTTGATTCTAATAAGTTCTGAGAATTCTAGCTTCCATTTTCATGTTCAGTATCAGGCACATATTACCTCAAGAAATTATGGTTCAAATCCATAAGTTATTTCTGGTGCTAGCGGTCTCCTCCAGCTTTACCGTAATTTCACGTCTCGATGTGCGTTGTAGACGAAACGATGCACAGGTTAGGAAGTTAGGTAGGTTCTAATACGTTTAGTGGAAGTTTTCCATGTGTGTGGTACTGATTGCGTTAATGTCCAGAAAAGTATATCTCTTGGCGCTCACATCAACAAGTCATGATGGGGTTGCGTGAGGCTCCCATGTTGAGATTAGATTTATGTTTGGGAAGAAAAACAAAAGGAGGAAAGATGTAATTCCTCCACTTTGATCTTTGAATATTAAAAAAGTTGGAAATAAGTTTTCTCCGTGAGCATCTTATTTATATTGCTCCTTCTCATGAATCAAGCGTCGTAAAGTATTGGCAGTGGATATTTGCCGTGACTGGCTAAGTTCCTACTAACGCTACTTTACCATGACTGCACACTGATTGGCTAATCGTCCATTACCAGTGAACAACGCGAGAACTACATTTGACGTAACTCTGGCGGCATTTGGCATTTATTTAGATGTGTCGATCATTGTGTAGCTGTAAACATATTTAACCGTATTTCTGCTGTGCATGGAAACTTATCATTATAAAAGAGGCAACATTTACTAGAACCTAATAGAGCCTGACCTAACCAACCAAAGAACCTACCTAACCTTACCTAACTTTCTAGCCGGGGTGCAAAAAACCACCAGTCATATTAAACAGAAAGTACTTAGCCAACCAGCGCATATATGCTCACGGTAAAATAACGTTAGCCGGTCAGGGCAAAATATCCACTGTGTAAAGTACAATATGATATTTGAAAGAATGAACAGGTTTCGATTTGTGGTAAAATATCAAGCATAGGTTCCTGTGCCACTTCACCAATGCACAATAATGATTTAGAACGAAATTAAAATTAAATATTATATTCCGCACAAAAACTGCAGTGCTAAATTCTGACTGGTGTGTAATTCACTTCCTTATTTACCTGGAGTCAATATGAACACACACACACACCGTCAGCTGCACATCTCGCTTTCGTATATTTGTAAACAAAGCTCTTTAATTACATTTAAACCCCCGTATTAAATAGCAAAACCTATTGGAGTAATGAACCACCAGTGTTGTAAACAAATTTACTAATTATAATACCCACAAATACATGTCCATGATATATTTAGAATCCAAAATATATACCTTACTAATTGAAAAATGATTATTACACCAGTTATTGAAGTAAAATACCACAACTCACCAACGTCCCTCTCCGCCTCTTGTGCCGGTGTGTTGTAGCCCGGCGCAGCAGCCATCCTCCAGCGAACACTTCACTCCTTCCCTCAGTACTCTCACATAAGACAAACCTCTGAAAACAAGTTGGAAATAATAACAGAACTCATAACTTAAACAAGAAAATTAATGAAAAATGTTACCGTAAAGTAGGTGTGAAAAAAGACTTTATCGATCAATAAAACAAAATTACCTCAAACATGAATATTAGCTGGATAATGAAAACAGTATTAAAAAGCAAGGTAGAAAACTAGAAATGATAAGACTGGCTATTTATCGTAAACAATTAAAACAAACTCATAAAATTAGTGAAGCAGACAAGAAAAACAAAAATTAAACGGGTAAATATTAGACACCGATCCCAACACAGTGACACTTAAGGATACTTATTCCATGAAATCGTCGATGACACACTGGTTCAGAAAGCCACTTAACCCTTAACCACGGGGGCGCCACTTTTAATAATGTTACTTGGTTAACGTCAGATGATTTTATTCAGCTCAGGGGTGGTGGCACTGTGCACAAGGGGTTAAAAGCTTATTTTCATTGAGGTACTATCATAGTGAGTTGCAATCGCGTGTTTTATTTATTCGTCTAAAACTACAATATTCAGTGTATTTCTAAATGTAATATTTGTATTTTACGATACGTTTTTATTCGTGTATGTAATTGTAGTTTCACATCAAAGATTTAACTTTTAAATGCGGAAACAGCTAAGAGTAATATTCAATAATATATGACTTTGTTCATGTGTTAATTTAGGCTCTGGTGGCTCTAAATTTTCACACTCCAATATAATCTGTTTATCTTTGTTTAAGATCACATTAGTGGGACTAGTTGAACAGAGTCTTTATGTACTTAACGTGCTTTCATAATTACTGTGTTTATGACGTAATTAGTCCTTCACGACATTCAAAACCGAACTCTCGTATTGTACAGTACATCATTCGCCACTATGGTTTGTTCTTACAATTCGTATGGAAATAATTCTTGTGTTATATAACCATTGGTGTTTCAATTTGGTCTTCTACTAATTTGTGTGCATTGTATTGTGATCTGCGAAAACTTTTTCTGCGTTATTCATTAGTTTTATGAGAAACATGATTACTGGCGACTGGCGTGAATAAACTGAACATGTTGGAATTACATTTAGGATAATAAGTAAGTTTTCGCGGCTAAAGTAAACATTTATAGAAGAAAATGAAAAGGAGAAAATGTGTTACTCACCTATACTGGACTAAATATCCACTAGGGTTAATGGATAAGTGATTTTCCCCATTACACCAATGCGGCTGGTTTGTTTTCATTGGCTGAAGAGCAGCAACGGAGTGAACGACGCCAGCGAATGAAAACACACTTAGCCATCAGTTCAACACGCCTCCGTGATGGACCTTTTCGTCAATACAGGGTACTACTGTACTGTATATATATATTTTTTATTGCAAGGGGGAGGGGGCTGAAGCTCCGATTTTAATAAGGACTTAAAATGGTGCAACCCGGGTTATAATTAAATTTTAGAACTGCTTTTGTTCAACGGAATATGATAAATTATAACACAAAAAGGACTTACAATGAAATCTATTTTATCACCAGTTGGCAAATAACAGTAGAGTCTGCTTCGCAGTTTGCACGTTTCACTGGGCACCACAGGCAAAGGATATCGATGTTTAGTGTATTTATTAAATCTAGGCTGACACATGCGTTGTCACAAGTCGCTTCAGGGATGTTACAGCTTCGTTTAGTCAACACGGCCCTGTAAAGAATAAAAATAACATGTTAAGATAATCAGGCTGATGATAAATAGTAACAATAACTAAGTTTTCTATGAATGTATTATCGGAGTTAATGTTTTATAGCAAATACTATGATATTGAATTGAATTGTAACAGTATATTTAGCCAGAAAAACAGAGATACAGAGTGGATAATAATAACAATATCAACATGGCTGAGCCAGTTGAGGACCTGAGCTCTCTTTTAGGCACCTGATATATACTATACATTTATCTCAAGGAAGTATTATGTAACATTTAGGAAAAAATTTGGAATAGTACAATAGCATGGTGGTAATAAGAACATCTCATAATGTTACCACGGTTATCACTTCAATATGATATTGATTAGTATACCCACTACCTACTCCGGTATTGTAAATTTTCATTACTTTCTGACCATGATAAGAGCCAATAGACCATTTTGACAGGAGTCATATTATTGGAATATTATAGTTTTAGCTGTGAAATAAACTTACCATCTCCAATTTACCCTTTGTTGCCAAGTTACTTATACTGTTGTTTTCGCGATTGCCATTGTGCTAACGCTTCTCCCGCATTTCGTGTTTTGACTTTAATTTCACTTTGGCTTTATGTTCAAACTTAAGAATATAATTACAAACCGATCTTTATTCATTATAATTTTACTGATAAATGTACAACAGTATCAACAGTATACACATGCAGGTTTGGACGCCATAATGAAGTCTAGTTTGGAGACGCCATAATGGAATCTAGTGTGAGGCGACGCCATAATGGAATCTAGTGTGAGGCGACGCCATTCTGGAGTCTAGTGTGAGGCGACGCCATTCTGGAGTCTAGTGTGAGGCGACGCCATAATGGAATCTAGTGTGAGGCGACGCCATAATGGAATCTAGTGTGAGGCGACGCCATTCTGGAGTCTAGTGTGAGGCGACGCCATTCTGGAGTCTAGTGTGAGGCGACGCCATTCTGGAGTCTAGTGTGAGGCGACGCCATTCTAGAGTCTAGTGTGAGGCGACGCCATAATGGAGTCTAGTGTGAGGCGACGCCATTCTGGAGTCTAGTGTGAGGCGACGCCATTCTGGAGTCTAGTGTGAGGCGACGCCATTCTGGAGTCTAGCGTGAGGCGACGCCATTCTGGAGTCTAGTGTGAGGCGACGCCATTCTGGAGTCTAGCGTGAGGCGACGCCATTCTGGAGTCTAGCGTGAGGCGACGCCATTCTGGAGTCTAGCGTGAGGCGACGCCATTCTGGAGTCTAGCGTGAGGCGACGCCATTCTGGAATCTAGTGTGAGGCGACGCCATTCTGGAGTCTAGTGTGAGGCGACGCCATTCTGGAGTCTAGTGTGAGGCGACGCCATTCTGGAGTCTAGCGTGAGGCGACGCCATTCTGGAATCTAGTGTGAGGCGACGCCATTCTGGAGTCTAGTGTAAGGCGACGCCATTCTGGAGTCTAGTGTGAGGCGACGTCATAATGGAATCTAGTGAGGGCGACGCCACAAAGAAGTCTAGTGTGAGGCGACGCCATAAATGGATCTAGTGTGAGGCGACGCCATAATGCGAGGCGTAAAGTTTATCGATGCAGGGAACCCACCTTCAAGAGTTCTTCACCACCTACTCTGTAAGTCTGACAAGCGTGTTTAACCTAATCTGCAGTGTTTTCTCTCCAAGCTGTGGCGTCACTAACATTGCAACTCCCTGTCCGTGGGCGGAGTGTGTCAGTGAGTGAGAGTTAGTTGATGACGTGATGTTCGCTCGTGTGAGGAGTTGTGTGTTGGTGCGCCAGAAATGTTCACTGACTTTATTCTTTTAATAAATTTCTCTTGGGTAGCTAATGTCATTTATAACTCCTCACGCTATTCTTAAGTGTACCCATAAGTTACAGCAGTATATATCCTACTCTTGGAATATAAAGGTAAATTTCACTGCAGAGTTTAAATGTTCACTGTCATATAATTTCGACGCTTGCATTCCACAAAACAAATAACTATACGTTCTACAATAGTCCTGTATATTTTGTCTACAACTGAATAATTCTTTTCTTAAATTTTCAACGGCAAAATTGCGTCATTATTCTACGAGCAATGTCAAAATGCCTCTTTGTCCTGGCAGTCGTTTTCTCGGCCAAGGAGTCACCGTTTCAAGGCGGATTAATGGAGAGCTATAGCGGGCAGACGTCGAGAACTCCGCTCACTAGTCCCACAATGGTGTTCTTTCAGCATCCGCGCAGCCTCCACCATTCTCGTCTTAGTATTGTCATCTACTCATAGTTTACCTTTCTCTCCACTGAAGCTTCTACTTTTAACAAGGAGTTGAATCACCTTTCATAAGCGTCACAAGTATAAGAGATAACCGTATACTTTGTCCGTCAAAACCTTTAGGTGTCGTTTGTATGTTCATGATTTCCCACGGCACCGTTTCTCCTTTAGGATCATAAGAACATAAGAAAATAAGGAGTCTGCAATAGGCCGGTTGGCCTGTGCATGGCAGCTCCTGTCGAGAGTTACTACCACTCTCTATCATCCATGAATCTATCCAGCCTACTTTTGAAACTTTCCAGTGTTCCAGCACTTACTACAAACTTGCTAAGCTTGTTCCACTCGTCCACCACCCTATTTGTGAACCAGTTCCTTCCTATCTCCCTCCTAAACCTAAACTTATCCAACTTAAATCCATTGCTCCGAGTCCTATCCTGCTCGGATATTATAAGAACTTTATCTATATCCCCTTTATTGATTCATTTCACCCACTTAAATACTTCTATCATATAAGAACATAAGAATGGAGGAAACTGCAGCGGGCCTATTGACCCTTACTGGGCAGTCCCGTTTATACCCAACCCCTATTGCTCATATAAGCATCCAACCTATGTTTGAAGCTATCCAGCGTATTCGAGTTAATGATGATATTTGGTAACGTGTTCCATTCATCCACTACTCTGTTTCCAAACCAGTGTTTATATATTTCACGCCGAAACCTAAATTTGTCTAATTTAAAACCATTGTTACGAGTTCGCTCCTGGTTGGATAGTTTGAGTACCTTCGTAATGTCCCCTTTGTTTAACCCTGACTTCCATTTATACACCTCTATCAGGTCGCCCCTCGCTCTTCGGCTCTCGAGGGAGTGCAAATTAAGATGCTTTATCCTGTCTCTGTACTCAAGGTTCCTAATGCCCGGGATTAGTCTTGTCATTCTCCTCTGGATTCTTTCCAAGGATTCTATATCCATTCTGTAATACGGTGACCAGAACTGAACTGCATAATCCAGGTGAGGTCTCACAAGCGCTAGATATAATTTTAAGATGACCTTTGTATGAACCTTGTTACGAGCAAAAACACATTGTTTACTTGGCTTAAGATTCCTACTTATCATTACTCCTAAATCTCTCTCGCAGTCGGATTCCACAATGGCATCGTTGTTCATCTGGTAACTGGTTTCCCTGTTTACATCTTCGTCTTTATAGAGAATGCAAGTTTAGTTTCTTTAACCTATCCTGATATGGAAGGTTTCTAAGTCCCGGAATCAGTTTCGTCATTCTTTGCTGCACCGACTCTAGTGAATTGATATCCATTCTATAATAAGGGCACCAGAACTGAACCACACAAGGCCTGACTAGCGCCGTTGGGACTAACCTCTACGAAACCCAGCTCTTGGGGGGGGGGGGGGGGAATCTCCATTGCCCCAAAATACTATAAATTCACAGCCCAGTCGTCACTCTTCACCCCGCGAGACTTTGTGTTAATCCATCGTATTTATTGTTTAGTTCGTCTCCACAATCAGAATTAGACTTCTTCAGATATTCTACTTAAGCTCTGACCTACGTAAATATAAGTACATTAACTGCTCATGCAATTTATTTTACATTTTAAAAGGGGTGAGAGAGAGAGAGAGAGAGAGAGAGAGAGAGAGAGAGAGAGAGAGAGAGAGAGAGAAATCCTTTTCATTTTACGGTCACACACAAAGTCAAGATGGCACCCATAAGCCTCCATTATGACCCAGCATTACATTCAGTCTCGGTGAAAAACATAAACTTCAACCTTCTGAGTTTTCATAATTCTGTCATTAATCTTACGAACTGATAACAACATTAGGGAATTCTACCATAAGGAATTATAGTATTTCAAGGAAGAAATTAGATTCAACGTAACAGATTCTAAAAAGTTGGCCTAATTCACCCCTCACTATCAGGGAAACTGCATGGGTGAAAGTTAGCCCCTTAAGGAACGACGTCCATCTCTTAACATAACTGAACCAGTGAATCGATGGCTGAATACAAGTACAGACCAACGTACACACACATGGACCAACGGACGGACACACACACAGACCAGCGCGCGCGCGCACACACACAGACACGGAATAACGGACGCGCATGCACATACCAACGGACGTACAGAGTAGCGGACATACACACGCAGACCTACGGACACACACTCCTGCAGCTCTGTCCACGCATTACACGAACCGTTAAATCTGACCAACGGAAAATAACGACCAGAGCAACGGTCGCGCCACACCCACCACCAACAGATGGCGCAACATGTGAAGTAAATCATCACTTAACAGTCGGTAATGATGTAACTCTTCCATAAGCTGTTGTGACGAGGACATTATCAGTAAACTAAATCATTGTAGAATATGAATGACTTTGATCCACAGATTATGTTAAAGTTTTACATCAACAGATTAAGGATACGATATGGACAGATTAACTAGAATATAATTCGAAATTTAGAACTACCAGAACTAAAGAGTCATCGAGTGTTTAATAACCCATAGTAATATCGATTCACATATCCAGTGACTACGACTGGTGGACCTAATCCAGTAGTCTCCATCTTGTACCTGACTCCGCCTTCATGTGAGGGTTCCCTTAAGCCATCAACGTTATTAATTCCTGGTTTATATCATCAATAACCACGATCATTATTTAAGCTATTTGGTTAAGATTATTATCCCCCGGTAGTTTATCCCAAGAGAACATTATATATAAAGGAAATAAAGAATATAGTTTGTTTATGTCAACATTGGGAGCTGTGAAGGGAAGGTTCTCGGTGCTGCCATCTACCAGCGGCGCTCAGGAACAACACCGATGTCTTTCTCTCTCGTCTAAGTCCCTTTCATTAACACTCTATGTACCCTCATAGTCTATAAGTTTCAGTGTTTGGTCAATAAATCACGCTTTATTTTTTAACAGTGTCAGTCATAAAGTTGGTAAGAAATTCCGATAATTTATAACATCGGAAGACCGGAATTTTTAATTTTATCGTTTTATGAACAATGGAATTAACTTCTTTTATTTCATATCGGTAAATTCTTAATAATCTGATAATCTAATATAATTCACTAAAGAATAATCCCAATTATCCTGATAACTAGGCAGTACACTTGACCGCCACATAACACCATAATAATAATAATATCAGTATAATAATTCCATATATTTGCTCTGAGTTGTTCAATACAAGGTGTCACAAACATCACTGCCATGACTTACATTTTTCAACCAATTAACAATTATTACCTGAGGCCAATAACTTCACCCCGCCCACAGTTTCATATCGACCAATCAGGAAAGAGAGACCAGTAGAAGAGGACCAATAGTATTACTACATGTGGGAGGAGCCAATTATACTCCCATGTAATTGGTTTTCCGTCATGGGTTGATTTACTGATGGCATTTTTTCGAGTTTATTTTCGAATATATATCGTAGAGGTTTATAAACATCGTCTCATATTAATGTCTGGAGGATCGTATCGTCTGTTAAGATGCCACAGCTATTGCGACTGTTGTTATGAACGAGAGTATTCATTTGTCCGAAAATTCAAAAGAACCAATGAAAGATGCTTTAGGAAAAGTAGGCGTGTCTATTTCAAAGCTCGTTTATGATTGGTTTACCATCTACCTCAACACCGGCCAAAATTCGATCGTTAAACCTTTTAATTAACCACAACGGTGAACCCTGACCAGGTTTAGTAGATTAGATAAAGTAAATATAAGGAATTAAGCCAAAGTTATTCTTGACACAGACAATAAAGTCTTTAACAGCACTTACATCAATAACTCTCCTGAACTTATCAATGATAATAATGGAATCAATTTATTTAAGACTAGAACAGCGAACGTCTGTGTTTGGATATCTGTCGTGTTCTTCAGGTCATGGTGAGCCACACAGGATGGTGACGCGTCTTAATGCTAGTCACCATCACTAGCTGTGGCCTGGTGATGGTGTCAGTCACCATCACCATCAATAGCTGTGGCCTGGTGATAGTGTCAGCCACCATCACTAGTTGTGGCCTGGTGATAGTGTCAGCCACCATCACTAGCTGTGGCCTGGTGATAGTGTCAGCCTCCATCATCATCAATAGCTGTGGCCTGGTGATAGAGTGTCAGTCTCCATCATCATCAATAGCTGTGGCCTGGTGATAGAGTGTCAGTCTCCATCATCATCAATAGCTGTGGCCTGGTGATAGTGACAGCCTCCATCACCATCAATAGCTGTGGCCTGGTGATAGTGTCAGCCACCAACACCATAACTAGCTGTGGCCTGGTGATAGTGTCAGCCACCATCACTAGCTGTGGCCTGGTGATAGTGTCAGCCACCATCACTAGCTGTGGCCTGGTGATAGTGTCAGCCACCATCACCATAACTAGCTGTGGCCTGGTGATAGTGTCAGTCACCATCACGAGCTGTGGCCTGGTGATAGTGTCAGCCACCATCACTAGCTGTGGCCTGGTGATAGTGTCAGCCTCCATCACTAGCTGTGGCCTGGTGATAGTGTCAGCCACCATCACGAGCTGTGGCCTGGTGATAGTGTCAGCCACCATCACTAGCTGTGGCCTGGTGATAGTGTCAGCCACCATCACTAGCTGTGGCCTGGTTGATAGTGTCAGCCACCATCACGAGCTGTGGCCTGGTGATAGTGTCAGCCACCATCACTAGCTGTGGCCTGGTGATAGTGTCAGTCACCATCACTAGCTGTGGCCTGGTGATAGTGTCAGCCTCCATCACCATCAATAGCTGTGGCCTGGTGATAGTGTCAGCCACCATCACGAGCTGTGGCCTGGTGATAGTGTCAGCCACCATCACTAGCTGTGGCCTGGTGATAGTGTCAGCCTCCATCACTAGCTGTGGCCTGGTGATAGTGTCAGCCTCCATCACGAGCTGTGGCCTGGTGATAGTGTCAGCCACCATCACGAGCTGTGGCCTGGTGATAGTGTCAGCCACCATCACTAGCTGTGGCCTGGTGATAGTGTCAGCCACCATCACTAGCTGTGGCCTGGTGATAGTGTCAGCCACCATCACCATCACTAGCTGTGGCCTGGTGATAGTGTCAGCCACCATCACAAGCTGTGACCTGGTGATAGTGTCAGTCACCATCACAAGCTGTGACCTGGTGATAGTGTCAGTCACCATCGCAAGGTGTGGCCTGGTGATAGTGTCAGTCACCATCGCAAGGTGTGGCCTGGTGATAGTGTCAGTCACCATCGCAAGGTGTGGCCTGGTGATAGTGTCAGTCACCATCACTAGCTGTGACCTGGTGATAGTGTCAGTCACCATCACTAGCTGTGGCCTGGTGATAGTGTCAGTCACCATCACTAGCTGTGGCCTGGTGATAGTGTCAGCCACCATCACTAGCTGTGGCCTGGTGATAGTGTCAGCCTGCATCACCATCACTAGCTGTGGCCTGGTGATAGTGTCAGTCACCATCACTAACTGTGGCCTGGTGATAGTGTCAGTCACCACAACTAGCTGTGGCCTGGTGATATTGTCAGCCTTCATCACCATAACTAGCTGTGGCCTGGTGATAGTGTCAGTCATCATCACTAGCTGTGGCCTGGTGACAGTGTCAGCCTCCATCACCATAACTAGCTGTGGCCTGGTGATAGTGTCAGCCTCCATCACCATCAATAGCTGTGGCCTGGTGATAGTGTCAGCCTCCATCACCATCACAAGCTGTGGCCAGGTGATAGTGTCAGTCACCATCACTAGCTGTGGCCTGGTGATAGTGTCAGCCACCATAACTAGCTGTGGCCTGGTGATAGTGTCAGCCTTCATCATCATAACTAGCTGTGGCCTGGTGATAGTGTCAGCCTCCATCACTATAACTAGCTGTGGCCTGGTGAGTGTCAATCACCATAACTAGCTGTGGCCTGGTGATAGTGTCAGTCACCATAACTAGTTGTGGCCTGGTGATAGTATCAGCCATCATAACTAGCTGTGGCCTGGTGATAGGGTCAGCCTCCATCACCATAACTAGCTGTGGCCTGGTGATAGTGTCAGTCACCATAACTGGCTGTGGCCTGGTGATAGTGTCAGTCACCATAACTAGCTGTGGCCTGGTGATAGTATCAGCTTCCGTCACCAGGAACAGGCCAATGTGGTGATCGTAAACTCTCACCATTATACCACCACACTTTCAATACACCACAAACACCATAGCTTAAGTAACACTATTGGTATTACACACCAGTACAACACAACACACCAGTACAACACAACACACCAGTACAACACAACACACCAGTACAACACAACACACCAGTACAACACAACACACCAGTACAACACAACACACCAGTACAACACAAGTTCATTTCACAATTCCATTATTTATTATCTAATTAATTTATTACACTCCAAGACGGACCACAAGCCTAGACACAAGATTGATGGGAGTTGATGCATGGCTCTCTCTCTCTCTCTTTCTAACCTCTCCCCTTATCTCTCTCTCTCTCTAACTTCACCCTCTCTCTCATACTAAATCCCCCTTCTTTCTTTCTCACTCTCTAAGCACGCACGCACACGCACGCACACACACACACGCGCACACACACCAAGGTAACAGTACTCCCATCTCCGTCCGTCAGTAGTACCTCACGACACCGCCAGGTACACAAACAATCGACTCACCTGTGAATCAATATAGCGATTTTCATGGACAGGTAAGATGGTGGACCCTTGGATTAGAATTGGATGGTGTTTTAGGATTAGGAATATTCCAGTTTATTTCTCTTGATTATTAAACACCGTAATCTTACTTAGGTTAGGTTATCTTTATGGTGTAATTATCAACCACAACCACCACAGCATCACCACGACCACCTCTTCACCATCACTACGACCACCAATTCACCATCACCACCACTTCACCATCACCACCACTTCACCATCACCACAACCTCACCACTTCACCATAAACACCTCACCATCATCACAACCACCACTTCACATCACCATCACCTCACCATCACCATAGCCTGTCCAAACATCTACCACCACGAACTTAATCTACAATTACTGAACAAACAAACAATGTAAACAGCTGATCTTAACCTCTGACCTCTTGACCTTAGATACAGACAGACAGATAGAAACAGAGAGAGACATACACACAGGCAGACAGACAGACAGACAGACAGACACACACACACACACACACACTTCTCGCACCATTATGTACAAGATTTCACTAATAACTGGGGTATGATAAAAGTGAATCACACAGTTTCTAAGTCAGACCACCACACTCACACGTCACCGGTACGCCTCACCCACCACACTCACACGTCACCGCTACGCCTCACCCACCACACTCACACGTCACCGCTACGCCTCACCCACCACACTCGCTATACTTTACAATGATTTCCTATGTTGTGACGAACTCTACAAATATCTAACTTTTTTACTCCATAAGTCACGTGGGATTAGGGAAAGGTTACGTCACGTGGGATTAGGGAAAGGTTACGTCACGTGGGATTAGGGAAAGGTTACGTCACGTGGGATTAGGGAAAGGTTACGTCACGTGGGATTAGGGAAAGGTTACGTCACGTGGGATTAGGGAAAGGTTACGTCACGTGGGATTAGGGAAAGGTTACGTCACGTGGGATTAGGGAAAGGTTACGTCACGTGGGATTAGGGAAAGGTTACGTCACGTGGGATTAGGGAAAGGTTACGTCACGTGGGATTAGGGAAAGGTTACGTCACGTGGGATTAGGGAAAGGTTACGTCACGTGGGATTAGGGAAAGGTTACGTCACGTGGGATTAGGGAAAGGTTACGTCACGTGGGATTAGGGAAAGGTTACGTCACGTGGGATTAGGGAAAGGTTACGTCACGTGGGATTAGGGAAAGGTTACGTCACGTGGGATTAGGGAAAGGTTACGTCACGTGGGATTAGGGAAAGGTTACGTCACGTGGGATTAGGGAAAGGTTACGTCACGTGGGATTAGGGAAAGGTTACGTCACGTGGGATTAGGGAAAGATTATGTCACGGGGGATTAGGGAAATATTACGTCACGTGGGATTAGGGAAATATTACGTCACGTGGGATTAGGGAAATATTACGTCACGTGGGATTAGGGAAAGATTATGTGTTGTAGGTTATTTAGGATTAAGTGTGTTCCTAACGTTTCTGTGTACGGGGGGCTTAATCAAGTGTACGGGGGGCTTAACCAAAAGGAATTCCTCTGATATAAGACCCTTGGTGGCGACAGGTTAGTTATCTGTGTGTGTTTCCTCTGTCAACATGTGTCACCTGGTGTACAAACGAGTCTCATTCATTAGCCTCACCTGTACTACATGTTGCCAAAAGCTTACCTAACCTAACCTACCCCTAACGTAAACTAATCTAACCTACCCCTAACGTAAACTAATCTAACTTACCCCTAAGCTAACCTAATCTACCCTATCTCTAACATAACATAACTGAAACTACCCTAACCTAACTAAAATTAACTTAAGTTCATTCAAGTTTTATGTAACGTAAGAAACATAACATTATTAGTGAGTTTGAGGACAAGATGAAGTAATTCCTTGTTCAAGTAGTACCTCGGTGACGACACACACACTATTATTAGCATCTCGTTATAACACACTTGACTAACCCATTATGAGACCTTTAGTTACTCCCCCACAGAGATGGTCTTTGTGTTGGCGTGACAGATCCGTGTTAAGAAAATGGTTGATAGAAACGACGCAATTTTATGTCCTCGTGAAGTGTTTAATGATTAGAATTATCTATAATCTAACCTAACCTAATCTAACTTAACTTAATCTAACCTAACTCTAACTTAACCTAACCTAATCTAACTTAACCTAACCTAACTCTAACCTAATCTAATTATTATATTTTTTTATAACACGATGTAGGTATAATGGTGAGGTGTGGGTGAGGACGTGTGTGTAGCGTGAGAGACTGTCATGTGTGCTCCACGGTAATGGTGACACGCACACGCCCACCCGTACACACAATTCATAATTCACACAAGCGAGGGAGGTTCAGCCCGAATGGAAAACACCCATTTTCTTTAATTCGACAGTAAGGACCTAAGTGAGTGTGTGTGTGTGTGTGTAGGTAATTATAGACCTGGGTTGTGACGTATGGCAGGGCGGTGCTGTGGGCGCCTTTATGTATTATTTGTAGTGGCTGCTATTTATATACAGCACCCACCGTGTGCCAGGCGGTGACCCGAAGACCAGGCCTCTCCGTCTCTCCACCCTCCCTGCTGTCAGTTATTTCTCCCTGCCCCCTCCCTGGTGCCAGAATTACCCCTCCCTGCTGTCTCAACCCCTGTCAGGTGGGTGTCTTGTCAGGGTGACCTACTCGCCAGAGTCACACTTCAGCAGGAGGGTGACACTCAATATGGCCGTCACCATTACCACAACAACAGGTCTTGGTACTCGGTGTGTGTGTGTGTCACGCCGGCGAGTTGAGAACAAAAAGTCCACCTATTCAGAATGACAGCACAAATACAGCAGCCATTACCGCGGCATATTTACGGTACGTGGACGACGGCGACCCATCAACCAGCAGTATTGTGACACTATAATGTGGTGAGTGTAAGGTGTGGCACTGTACTATGGTGGGTGTGGCACTGTACTAAAGGAGACGTTAGTATGGCACTGTCCACTAATGACTGACAGGCACTGACAGCTATATCCCTTCGTTGTTAAATATAGGTGACTGGGGAAGGGAAATGTCTTCATCCTGTCAATACTGTGGGCGGGGAATAATAGGGTAATAAGAGGGAAATAATGGGGATAGAAATGGTTATAATGGGGAAAGTGGGGGGGTAATGGGGAAATAGTGACGAAATAATGGATAATAATAGGGAAATAATTCAGCAAACGGCCCTTAACTGGGTGACTCTATTATACGAGGCGGTGGGGAATATCCCTTACTCGTGTATATGGGGGGGGGGGGGGGCGGGGCGGGGGGAGAGTGTGTGTGTGTGTGTGTTATAACGATTCATATACCTCCTACAATACAGTAGATTAAAACTCATCAAATACTAATCTCAGGATATGAAAGTTACTCGTTCACACTAGAGAGTCAAAAGTTCACTCCTGCCCAGAATGAAGCAGCATCGACCCCAAATGAGATGAAACACTCAGGGTAAGTCAGTTCAGAGACTCATTGACTCAGTTTCAACACGGGGGTCGAACTCTTGTCCCCATCTACACAGTTTCCTTCACTTGTGCGTTTACAGGGGCTCGTCATATAGCCTAGGTACAGTCCCTTTCGCTATATGACGAGCCCCTGTAAACGCACTAGTGAAAGGGACTGTACATATCAATAAGCAGTTTTTGTCAAGTATCGTAAAGTTCCATCGATAATAACAAGATTATCCTGATATTGAAACTGCCTCATAACTCACGTAAAACCCGTCTCAGTGGAAGCAACTTGGGGTCTTGTGTTTTATCCATTTATATATCGTTTTTATACCAAGATTCATTAAATTCCACAGAAAATAATCACTACCAGTCACAACAAAGACATATTCGTAGATAACATAAAAACAATATGTCTAAAACCATAGCGGAGTAACCATCTAGAAACAGCCATAACAAGAAGACATATTCCTACATAACACAATGCCATAGCTGGCTTCAACCATCGGGGCGGAACCATCTTGAATTATAAGTGATCCATCCTTACGGTAAGTCATTTGTATACAAGGGACTCGTGATATTCCATTGACAGTGTGAGGTCACGTGAGGTGTTGTTAGGTCAGGTGAGGCGGTGTGAGGTCACGTGAGGTGGTGTTCGTTCACCTGTTTACGTGGTGCTAAAGGGCGATACACCTCTACAGACGATGAGGGAGAGAATCACGAGGAAGGGAGAGAAAAGGAGGGAGGAAGAACCACAAGGGGGATGAACAGGAAAGGAGGGAGAGAATTATAATAAGAACATAAGGAGTCTGCAATAAGCCGGTTGGCCTGTGCATGGCAGCTCCTGTCGAGAGTTACTACCACTATGGAGGAGACACAGGGACGGAGAGAACCATGAAAGGGAGAACCATGAGGAAGGGGGGACAGGGAGAGAGGGGGAACCATCGATATATAAACATAATTACAGGTAAACAAGTTATAATTAAGAGAACATAAATTACAAACAATGATTACAGAAATATTGCAATGTTTTCACCTGAACATTAACGCACCCTAACTTATTCCACCTGAAGGTTAATCACCCTGTCTACCTGTCTGTCTGTCCAAATAACAAAGTACCTTTAATCTGAAAATCTGCTGTAACGTCCGATTTTCTCAGATTTTTGTATGAAATATGAAAGAAAAATACAGCAGCTTCCTCAAGGGGTTAAGTTATCGTCCTCAAGGGGTTAAGTTATCGTCCTCAAGGGGTTAAATTATCGTCCTCAAGGGGTTAAGTTATCGTCCTCAAGGGGTTAAGTTATCGTCCTCAAGGGGTTATTTTGTTGCTCTCGTTATAGTTGTTTTATTATCTTTAATTTTATCAATAGTTTATTACTATTACTGCCATCATCGTTTAACAATAGAATTACCTTATTATTATTAGTAGTAGTAGTAGTAGTATTATAGTAATCAATAACATTATGATCACATATTCTTAGTATTTTTATAAACATTATCAGTATTATCAACATAACTATTAACATTATTACTATTATCAGTAAGACTATTATCACTATTATCAGTACGACTATTATCACTATTATCAGCAGTAACACGTAACAAAAGCCTCCGTCAGACACACAGTACAATGGGGCACCAGCAGCGGCCATAGTTTCCTCAGCACTTCAGCTCTCCGCCACACTCTTACATAATTCCAAAATCAATATTTATCACAAGGGAAGCGAAACTTATCAAGAAATACGAGCGTGAGTCAGCTTATGGTAGGTGATGTATATTATTGTGGCGTGTCCCCTAACTCGTGGTACCTGCTCCTCCCCTAACACCTGTTTATCACCTGTAAAATTAATAAGTCAGGTGTGAATGTACAAAGCAGGGGGTGGGGTGAGGGTGTGGTGGGTGGGGTGAGGGTAAGAGTGTGACGAGAAACACTTACACTCACTCACTCAACCATACTCACAGTTAAGTGCAACATACACAGTTAAATATGTTTCCTTACGAATAGATCCAATGAATTCCAGAATGAACACTACGATTCCTGTTGTCTCGGTCGAGTTGTCAAAATCCTTCGTTCGTTGTGTCATATTGTCTTACATAAAATGGTGAGAACATCGCAATTCTCAAGTGTATAGACGAATGAATATAGAGTAACATAGAATGATGACCAAGAAGAAAGCATATAGCCTCAGGGTGAATATATTACGACTCCATCTTTAATACTTAATAAAATTACTTTATTCTCTCATAATAAATACATAAACGCTATCAAATCACATGACTCGCCACAAATCACATGACTCGCCACTACAAAAACACTAATCCCAATCACTTTACATTCTACAAGGATTTTATTTTGTAGGACACATTATTGTAGCGACGACGATACTTAGACGATGATAAATTCTACCTGGGAATCATAAGTACACAAACACACGTAGATGTTAATAATGGTTTAATGTCACAGGTACATACGGGTTATTGAATAATTTACTTGTATTGAGTGTCCTGTGTGTTAAGTTATTGATGTGTTGATGAGGTGTAAGTAGGGAAATGGTGAGGTGAGGTGACGGAGGTGGTGAAGTGAGGGAGATGAGGTGAGACGAGATAATTTACCTGGGAACGGAATCATAAAGACTCATGTTAAATTTAACTTCATAACTGGAGACTTAACAATGCTTTTAACTTATTGATTTAAAAGACTTATAACTAAAATAAGGTTAATATTACACTTAAAATCCACACTTTAACGATATACTTTTAGCACTATTAGGTGACAAAATTACTTTAGGGATTCATTTCATGGATTCGAACCCTGGATTTTAACACAAGCTCGTCCTTTAAGACAACCATAGCTATTACGATAACATAAATATTTCGGTAAGATCCATTGATGATAAAATAAGAAAAATATTACCCCAAGTGACTCAATTTACAATATAAACATCTACTATAACTGAGATGTCTGTCTGTATGAGTTAACTTGAGCCTCCACAAGTCAAGACGGGCGAGAGAGTATTAGAACAGAGAAGGTATACACACACACGCGTTAACAATACACCTCTACACAGCGTCACTCTTCCCCCCACACACACTGACAGGTAAGGTAAGGTATGGTGAGGTAAGGTGAGGTAAGGTAAGGTGAGGTAAGGTGAGGTGAGGTAAGGTAAGGTGAGGTGAGGTAAGGTAAGGTGAGGTGAGGTAAGGTTAGGTACAGACACTCACACGTGTACTTGCCCTGATGGTATTATAACCTGTGGCAGAAAGAGTTTCACAATTTACCCCCAAGTTATTTCCTGTACACTTTATACACGATAAAAACGAACACTATTGTACACGACACAAGTGAATGGCTGTACTGTACACCACACATGAGCACTACTGTACACCACACAAGAGCACTACTGTACACCACACATGAGCACTACTGTACACCACACAAGAGCATTACTGTACACCACACAAGAGCACTACTGTACACCACACATGAGCACTACTGTACACCACACATGAGCACTACTGTACACCACACATGAGCACTACTGTACACCACACATGAGCACTACTGTACACCACACATGAGCACTACTGTACACCACACATTAGCACTACTGTACACCACACATGAGCACTACTGTACACCACACATGAGCACTACTGTACACCACACATGAGCACTACTGTACACCACACATTAGCACTACTGTACACCACACATGAGCACTACTGTACACCACACAAGTGAGGACAGCTTGTTGATGATGCTACACTGTCCTGAGTTATTGATGTGTCTCACGTATCTGTTAGAGGAGGTGTATACACTTGTCTGAGAAAGAGTGTGTGTGTGTGACTGTACTGTGTAGTGTGTGTGTGTAGTGTGTGACTGTACTGTGTAGTGTGTGTGTGCTCTAACGTTAATCTAATCTAACCTAACGTAACACTACCCTGACCTAACCTAACCTAACACTAGCCTAACATATCACTAACGTAACCCAACCTAAAATTAACCTGACCAAGCACGCCGTCCACGACACAGGTAATTAGTTATACCTCAAACACCTGTTATTCTCATCACATATATCTTCTGCAGGTGCGTATGTCAATATGCACACCTGAACACATCTGTATGACAACTCCCAGGTGTGTGGATCCTCGTGTCAGTGCCTCCCGTCACGCCAAGGACGATACAACCAGCGTACGTGACAGCCAAAGACAACACAACTATCGTACGTGTCTAATAAATTAATTATTATCAACATTACGAAATAAACTGATTATTAATATTGATAATTCTTAATTTATTCCCTGGATAAGATTTTAGTTGTGAGGATTTGTGTTCGTGGCTGTTCGTGACCGTGGCTGTGTTCGTGTTCTCCTTCAAGTAAACTAAGTAACTCACGAGTCAGTCACATCTTGAAACTAGTGTCAGGATCGAACGAAGATGATTGAGGCAGAAGCGATTAAAATTGACGATGCGACGACCATTGAGAGAGAGAGAGAGAGAGAGAGAGAGAGAGAGAGAGAGAGAGAGAGAGAGAGAGAGAGAGAGAGAGAGAGAGAGAGAGAGAGAGAGAGTAAATGTGAGTGTGCGTGAGTGAGTATAAGTTTATTTGCATTTTTTTATGGGGGGGGATAGGACAAAAACTCACCAATACTAACCCTACCCCACCTAACCTACCCAGTGAGTTTTCGTCCTCCCATCGGAAACCCCCCAACAAATCCTACTTTTATCACTGAAGGAAGACATTCGGGGATATACCACGTGTTCGACTTGAGAGTAACATACACACAGGAGCTCTTAAGGTGTTCAGAGGTGGTGGCTGAACGTTACACCGGATGGGAAGAAGAGCCCCGCTGGTGGAATTTTCTATCCTGACTTTTCAATTTGTACGTGTGATAATTTTGTGAAGCGTCCGGTGTTCATGTAACGTCTATGTTGCTGTTGGGGGGGGGGGGAGGGGGTAGAAAGAGAGAGGGATTTAGAGAGGGGGGTAGAGAGGGGGGTATACAGGTAGATAAAAAGGGAGAAAAAAGGAAAACGAGAGAGAGAGAGAGAGAGCAGCATAAAAACAATGCCACTTCTCAAACAATAACAAAAACACTTCATCTTCCTAACAACAACTAAACAATAACACTACATAATATCACAAAGTCTCGATTAATTTATTCCTGCGATCAAAGTAACGAAGAACAATTGTGTTGAGTAAAGTCAAGGGGTTTATAGGTAAATTACGAGTGATACTTAACCTCTGGTGAGCGAGTGTAGATTATCCGTAGTAGTAGTGGGGTAGTAATCGTAGTAGTAGCGGGGTCTTAGTAGTAGTACAGGTGAGATAATAGTCGTAGTAGTACAGGTGAGATAATAGTCGTAGTAGTACAGGTGAGATAATAGTCGTAGTAGTACAGGTGGGATTTAGTCGTAGTAGTAGGATAATAGTAGTAGTAGTAGTATAGTGAAGCAATAGTCTATAGCAGCAGCAACGGGGATAGTAGCACTGAACCAAAGTGTATCTGACTACACACTGACGGCCCCTACACCCACCTCTACACCTCTCTTCTCTACAGCTCATCATTATGTATTAAATTATCCACTACACCGGACCGGCCATTGTTGTAGAGTGGGTGGACCCCGACCAGCTGAATGTCTGTCAATACTCAATAGAAAGCGTCTCACTCACTCTATATTTACCGTATATCACCGTATACTCTGCCATTGTGGGTCTGTACCTAGTTTGCCATATGCGATTGCCGTGTTATTCTGCCATTGTGGGTCTGTACCTAGTTTGCCATATGCGATTGCCGTGTTATTCTGCCATTGTGGGTCTGTACCTAGTTTGCCATACGCCAGGTTGCCGTGTTAGTTGTCTGCCACGCGTGGATTCTGTAGGTCACTTTGCTGTGATGAATTCTGCCATATTAAAAGGTTTCTATACAGTGGTATGTCGTCTGCCATACAATAGCTTATTCTTCTGTAAGGTATTCTGCCATATTTTGCCGTCTTTTATATCAGTCTGCCATGCACTAACCCAACCCAAGCTAACCAAACCTAACCTAACCCAACCCAACCCAAGCTAACCAAACCTAAGCCAGTAGTAGAACTGGTAGTGGTAATAGTGGTAGACGATGTAATATAAATAGTAAAATAGTAATAGTATAATTATAATAGTACAGCATAATTGGTAGTAATAATAGGAGTTAATTAGCCACTACACCTGCTAATAACCTACCTATTAACATCATTAATATCACTAATTATATAAACTACCTATATAAATCACCTATATAAAGCTACATTATTACCACCTTATTTGTATATTCAATAAACCATTTCTTTACTGCGAGGTATTTCACTTGTGGTGGGGCTAGGTGTATCTGGTGACAGGCGGGGTGAAGTCCTCCACCTGCACAATTATCATACAGACAGACAGACACAGAAAGACGGACAGACAGACAGACACAAACAAAGAAAGACGGACAGACAGACAGACACAGACAAACACAGAAAGACGGACAGACAGACAAACACAGAAAGACGGACAGACAGACAGACACAGACAAACACAGAAGGACGGACAGACAGACAGACACAGACAAACACAGAAAGACGGACAGACAGACAGACACAAACACACAAAGATGGACAGACAGACACAGACAAACACAGAAAGACGGACAGACGGACGGACAGACAGACACAGACAAACACAGAAAGACGGACAGACGGACAGACAGACAGACACAGACAAACACAGAAAGACGGACAGACAGACAGACAGACACGAACACACCATGACACCAATATTTTATCAAGATTATAAAAATTACATCGAATTTCTACCTTAACCAAACACGTCCACTTAGTTCCCGATAAAATGAATTTAAGTGAATCTCCCCCAAATGGTTCTGTCTTGTAAGTGGTGTTAAGTGGATGTAAAGTTTGTGTAACTGTGATGATCATATGTATGTTACTTTAATAGTTTACGAACATTCAACATTCATAATTAACCAAGGTAAATCCCCAATTACTATTAACCAATCAGATTCCTTGGTGTTCAGGTATCAGCCAATGAGGGCGAAGTATAGGTGTTTATTTTCACGTATAGGACCGTCGTCATTTGAGGGCAGAGAAGCAATCACGATATTCATTACGGATTTCCAAGTGGTCTTACCAATGCACTTAGCAAGTCGATGCCCTGAGTATTTCTCCCTTGAATTATAAAAACTTGAAGGTAAAATGGAAGTTTAGGAGATGACTGATAAATACAGCTGTATCGGTCGACGCCCAGTCCAGTGGTTGAAGGTGTATATTAATTTCAAAGTCCATATGCAATAGTACGGTCTTATCTGCATTATAAGTGTCACAGTGGCTGGGGACGAGCCTGGCGACAGCCGGGTATAACTGGCTGGGGATGAGAATTTGACCTTGAGTTGGCCGAGCCAGAAAATGCCGCAAGTTCGAGGAATTTATCAAGTTTTTGTGTGTGTGTCTATTTGTCGTTGCTTGTATTACCGTGGCATTTTTACTACGACAATTGGGGAAGTCAGGAGCCCCACGACCTACTACCTCTGACTACAGTATTACAGCACGACAGTGGAGGACGACTTGAGAGTTTTTGAATAAACACCGACCAGCCACTCGTTAGTCTAAGCATGTATGTTGGTAAGGGCTCAGGCCAGAGAACCTCACCAGTGCTTTTTACGTCACTGTTTGGTATATTGTCTTGTTTTCCAAGTCACTTCTTACCAAACACAAACTATACAAAAATAATATATTATTTACAAAGTTTAATATATTGTTCTTGATATAAAGTACACAACAGAAGGAGAGAACACGGAGAACACGACACGGCGGTCAAGATCAATACACGAATCAAAACTAAAGTCGACGATTAATAACGAAAACTATCCGGAGAAAAGTGTTCGCGCGCTGTCTCGTTCGGAGGGGTAAATGTACCACGATAAACGCATCTCTACCTCTCCTCTCCCAACACAGATAAAAGCAAAAATAACCCAACAGATGAAACAAACACGAAAATAAAACAGAGAATTAGACAGAAAAACACAATTAGATACGTGTATTATAAGAGAGAGATAGATATTCCTTAACGCGGCTTCCATGGTCGTTTGATATGAAGACTAAGGCAGAATGATCCTCAGCGACTCCCAGTGCTTATGTTAGTATGGCGGCTGTTGTGCACCCCAAGCTTACCACACCTGCACCACAATGCCTCCTAGCACCACACCTGCACCATCACCACACCTGCACCATCACCACGCCTCCTAGCACCACACCTGCACCACACCTCCTAGTACCACACCTGCACCATCACCACACCTGCACCATCACCACACCTCCTAGCACCACACCTGCACCATCACCACACCTCCTAGTAGTACACCTGCACCACGCCTCCTAGCACCACACCTGCACCATCACCACGCCTCCTAGTAGTACACCTACACCATCACCACGCCTCCTAGTAGTACACCTGCACCATCACCACGCCTCCTAGCACCACACCTGCACCACCACGCCTCCTAGTAGTACACTTGCACCACCACCACACCTCCTAGTACCACACCTGCACCACCACCACGCCTCCTAGTAGTACACTTGCACCACCACCACACCTCCTAGTACCACACCTGCACCACCACCACGCCTCCTAGTAGTACACTTGCACCACCACCACACCTGCATCACCACGCCTCCTAGTAGTACACTTGCACCACCACCACACCTCCTAGTACTGCACCACCACGCCTCCTAGCACCACACCTGCACCACCACGCCTCCTAGTAGTACACTTGCACCACCACCACACCTCCTAGTACTGCACCACCACGCCTCCTAGCACCACACCTGCATCACCACGCCTCCTAGTAGTACACTTGCACCACCACCACACCTCCTAGTACTGCACCACCACGCATCCTAGCACTGCACCTGCACCACCACGCCTCCTAGTAGTACACTTGCACCACCACCACACCTCCTAGTACCACACCTGCATCACCACGCCTCCTAGTAGTACACTTGCACCACCACCACGCCTCCTAGTACTGCACCACCACACCTCCTAGTACCACACCTGCATCACCACGCCTCCTAGTAGTACACTTGCACCACCACCACACCTCCTAGTACTACACCTGCACCACCACCACGCCTCCTAGTAGTACACTTGCACCACCACCACACCTGCATCACCACGCCTCCTAGTAGTACACTTGCACCACCACCACACCTGCATCACCACGCCTCCTAGTAGTACACTTGCACCACCACCACACCTCCTAGTACTGCACCACCACGCATCCTAGCACTGCACCTGCACCACCACGCCTCCTAGTAGTACACTTGCACCACCACCACACCTGCATCACCACGCCTCCTAGTAGTACACTTGCACCACCACCACACCTCCTAGCACTGCACCACCACACCTCCTAGTACCACACCTGCATCACCACGCCTCCTAGTAGTAAGTACACTTGCACCACCACCACACCTCCTAGTACTGCACCACCACACCTCCTAGTACCACACCTGCATCACCACGCCTCCTAGTAGTACACTTGCACCACCACCACACCTCCTAGTACCACACCTGCACCACCACCACACCTGCATCACCACGCCTCCTAGTAGTACACCTGCATCACCACGCCTCCTAGTAGTACACTTGCACCACCACCACACCTGCATCACCACACCTCCTAGTAGTACACTTGCACCACCACCACACCTGCATCACCACGCCTCCTAGTAGTACACTTGCACCACCACCACACCTGCACCACCACGCCTCCTAGTAGTACACTTGCACCACCACCACACCTCCTAGTACCACACCTGCATCACCACGCCTCCTAGTAGTACACTTGCACCACCACCACACCTCCTAGTACTGCACCACCACACCTCCTAGTACCACACCTGCATCACCACGCCTCCTAGTAGTACACTTGCACCACCACCACACCTCCTAGTACTACACCTGCACCACCACCACCACACCTCCTAGTACTGCACCACCACGCCTCCTAGTAGTACACTTGCACCACCACCACACCTCCTAGTACTACACCTGCACCACCACCACCACACCTCCTAGTACTGCACCACCACACCTCCTAGTACCACACCTGCATCACCACGCCTCCTAGTAGTACACTTGCACCACCACCACACCTCCTAGTACTACACCTGCACCACCACCACCACACCTCCTAGTACTGCACCACCACCTCCTAGTACCACACCTGCATCACCACGCCTCCTAGTAGTACACTTGCACCACCACCACACCTCCTAGTACTGCACCACCACGCATCCTAGCACTGCACCTGCACCACGCCTCCTAGTACTACACCTGCACCACGCCTCCTAGTACTGCACCATCACCACGCCTCCTAGCACAGACAACAATAGCAAAACAGACGAGTTCACAACAATGCTATCGCGTTAGTGTTGTAATTTTCCTGTTAACGGACGTAATTATGGCCCAGGAAGTTAATATTTGTCTTTCTCGTAAAAAAAAAAAATGCGCAAAATTATGCAAAAACTGCATTTAATTCCCTTTTTTCTTCATTATCATCTTATTTCCGTTATTGTTTCTCTTTAATTATTATATTCCTCTTCCTCCCTTCTCTTTAAGTATTATCTCCCTCTTCCTTCTTCTTTTCTTATGTACCCTCTCTCTCACAGTTTCTTTCTTCTCCTACGAACTATCTTCCTCTTCCTTCTTTCTCTTCTTTGTTCCTCTTCCTTCTTTCTCTTCTTTGTTCCTCTTCCTTCTTTCTCTTCTTTGTTCCTCTTCCTTCTTTCTCTTCTTTGTTCCTCTTCCTTCTTTCTCTTCTTTGTTCCTCTTCCTTCTTTCTCTTCTTCTTCCTCTCTTACACACACGTCTTCATATCTGCCATCTTAATAACTATCATTTGGGTGAGTTGGGTGCTGATACGCGTCGACAGGGGGGGAGGCCGCGCTGACAGTAATTGATGGATGGATATAATGTAGCGAGTGATGATGCACCATGAGCTGAAACACCACACACATGCCTCTACCGCACATATCTCAACCGCACATATCTCTACCGCACACATCTCTACTACACACTTTTCTACAACACATCCACCCACCCCCACACGTTCTCTACCCCCTCACACACACGTTCTTTAACCCCATCACACACACGTTCTCTACCCCCTCACACACACACGTTCTCTACCCCCTCACACACACACGTTCTCTACCCCCTCACACACGTTCTCTACCCCCTCACACACACACGTTCTCTACCCCCTCACACACACACGTTCTCTACCCCCTCACACACACACGTTCTCTAACCCCCTCACACACACGTTCATTTCCAGTGATTGATGGAGTCAGGTTACAAGACGCGATGCTATTTGGGGCATCCTGTATAAGGTTAACTAGCCCTCCCATATCCTTCCTATACCTTACATTTTCAGTCCTACATTTACCCACACACCTTATACCCACTGCTACACTCACCCCCACACGTTACACCCACAACTAGTCACCTCCACACCTTACACCCACTGCTCCACTCACCCCCGGAGCTAATGTTGAATCATGACCCATACCTTGCACCTCAACTACACTCACGCCCACATCTACACTACTACACCCACACCTTATACCCACCCTGACTACTACACCCACACCTTATACCCACCCTGACTACTACACCCACACCTTATACCCAACCTCACTACTACACCTACCCTCACTACTACACCCACACCTTATACCCACCCTCACTACTACACCCACACCTTACACCCACCCTCACTACTACACCCACACCTTACACCCACCCTCACTACTACACCCACCCTCACTACTACACCCACACCTTACAGCCACCCTCACTACTACACCCACACCTTACACCCACCCCCCTACACCCCCGCCGTCAATAGAAATGCTCGTTGCTCCCTCTCTCAAAACGGGTCGATGGCTGCTGGTGGTACTCAGTGAAATGAAGGTTGGGTGTAGGGGTCCTGTGAGGGGGGGGGGGGGTTCGGAGGGGCGCTGTGGGCGGTCTGGCTGGTGGTGTATGGGCCCTATGGAGGGTCTGGAGGGGAGCTCTGTGTGGGGGGGCCTGAAGGGGATATAGGAGTTCTGACGGAGGTGGAGGGGCGTTGTGGGGTTATGGAGGTGGTGTCCGTCAAGTATAAGGCGGAGTTAAAGTATTTACATCATCACTACTACAGCAGACTATAGAGTAACACCATCTGCAAGAGGAGCAACATCGTCACAGCAAGATAAGAGTAATGGTAACTGAGTCAGCATCAGACGTACACCAGCCAGGCCAGCAGCATTATCAGCATCACAGTCAGCGAGTGTTGTGAGGGAGGGAGAGCTACCTACGTGAGCGCACCACCCCGGCCGGCAGTGGGAGAGGGGCAGGGAGGAGCTCTGTGGGGACGGGGCGGCGGGGAGAGGACGGGTAGGAACGAGCCAGGGGTGGAGGGTGAAGTGTGGCGACGAGCGGAGGGAGGGAGTACGGTGAGGGGAGAGGGGGAGGGAGGGAGAGTGGGAGAGGGTCGCTGTAATAAAGGGAGGGGAGCGACGCTGACTGTGCACACTTCCACTACCACTCTCGACTCTCCCTGTTCCTGTAGGAGGTATAGGAGTGCAGTAAGGAGGGGTGTTTGGTGGGGAGGATGTGACGGGGAGGGGGTGTTTGGGGGACGGTAGTAGGGGGGAGGGAGGAAGAGAAGGGAAGATGATGAGGGGGAGGGAGGGAGGGAGGGAGGGAGGAAGAAAGAAGGAGGATGGGAGATAATGGGATGGAGGGAGACAGAGGAGCGAGGGAGAGGTAGGGTGGAGGAGGTTGTGCGCGTGGAGACGAATAGTAGCCAGGGAGGAGGGAAGGTGAGGGAGACTGAGGGAGGGGATAGAGGGGGGAGGGGAGGGGAGGGTGAGAAAGAGACAAATACGACTCGGGGCAGTGGCTGAGTGGGGGAGGGATGGGGAGGGAAGAGGGAGGAGTGGGAGGGGTGCAGGGAGGCTCGGGGATGGGGCGCGGGAGGGCACAGGGACGCCGACCCGTGATTGGCTCTCGCGCCAGTGACGGACACCAAGTTTTTGCGCTGCCATTGGTGACCAACAACCTCCCTAGATGGTGGGCCACCACCCTCACTCACCCTGCGTGTTGTGGCCCGCTCACGCCCACCACACACTACACACCCTAATCTGGTCCCGAGGGTGGGGGGGGGAGGGGGGCATCAAAGCTCCACGGTGCATGAGTGAGGTGTGTGTGTATGTGTGTGTGTGTGTGTGTGACAATGCTGGTATACAAGAACACTGTAGATGTACAGTATTTCATCAGTGCAAGAGTGGGTGGTTTCTTTAGTTCATCACCATTAACCCCAGAGGTACAGGGGGTCCAGATCTGGGGGTAACCTCCTGTCAAACAGTGTAGTGTTGTTGTTGTTGTTTTTCCCGAGGTTGAAGGTCACTTTATTACACATTATCCAGTTCCTGACTTACTGTAATTCACGGTTCATAGTTCTCACCAAGGAGTGAATATCTGAGTGGCTGCCATACAGATTACTACCAACTGTAAATGAAATATACTTTACGAGGGTGTTGAAGGGGACGTGATCGTTTATGTTCAACAGTAACAGCCCGAGATAGGAGACTGTGGGACGCCGTATAAAACAGATGAGGAGTCCGATTGACGATCGTTACAGCAGACTTAAATGTTTCCTGTTCCAGAAGTACAGTACGATGAAAACCATTTGTGAGATACGCCCCTAACGCCGTAATGTTCTAATGCTGAAAGCAGGATGGTGTGGTCGACGACATCAAAAGCCAGATTACTCCGACTGTGAGCTGACTGTCATCAAAGGAGGTGTGTGTGTGTGTGAGAGCCTGTCTGGGTTAACACTGGCACGCCAACAATGGTGGCAGGCATTACATGTGACAATTGTAATCCAAGATATATAGTCCAATAGGGGAGTGGTCGACGCACTGCAGGGAATGAGTGGGAGTGTGGCAGCCTTCATTGATTGAGCGTCGTAGCACTATAGTGACATTTCCCCAGCAAGAACCTAGAGGCTCGGGATTGGGGAAGTCCTAAAACCCCTAGTGACCAGCAAGGCAGTGTGGCTGAGGAGTAAACCCCGCATCTAGTGACCCTACTACCACCCTGTGTGAGAGGAGGAAGGAAGCACGACCAGGGGGTGACACCAGGTCTTGAGAGGCCAAAGGTGGGGAACCCAAAGCTAGTTTTCTATCACAATGTGAGTGTATGTGAGGTACTGGAGGTCCTTTATGGGAGGCCGGAGAAAGGGGGTTCATGTGAGATACTGGAGGTCGTGTGTGAGGCCGGAGAAAGGGGGTTCACAGGATCCCTTACGGCTCACCTCGGGGTTTAAGGAAGGGTCTACACTGAACAGGTGAGGATCTGTACACGAGGTAAAATTATCTGCGTTTTCTGACGTATATAAGTTACCCCTCTCTCTCTCTCTCTCTCTCTCTCTCGTGGATCAGTCATAGCTAAATATATATCAATAAATTCACTCTATCTATCTATTTATCTATCGGCATTTTTGAGTCTTTATATGTTTGTGGTTAATAAACAATCTATCTATCTACCATTCTGTCTGTCTATTGATCTTTCTGTTTACTTATCTGTCCACTGTCCACACGGAACAGATATACAGGAAGACAGATACAGTTAGATAGACAGTTTATTAACCACAGACATTTAAACAGACACTGAAATATGTACTAGTTAGATATATAGACAGATACAGACAGACAGACAATCTATTCAACTCTGTCAATATTCACACCATAGGTAATAATTAATCCTATTCTTATGTTCTCAAAAGTTGCTAAGTTAACATTTGTCCTCGTAACTGGAAATGTTAAGATGGAGACTCTACCTTAATTTGTTACGTTAATTGACACTAATTAGGCGATAAGTGACGTAATTAACTTAGGATATAAAATAAACGTAGATAATCTTTAATAATTAGTGGACAAAGTTACGTACATGATCTAGGAAACACACACACACACACACCGGTGAGTTAGTTACATACAGAACGGCTCAAGTTTTTGTGGCCACCAGGAGAAGAGTGAGAGAGAGAGAGAGAGAGAGGCGGCTACTACTGACCAGGCCATCACCTTACCCGTGTGTGTGTGTGTGTTAACTGACTCACAAACGTACATGTAAGTTCGTGTGTGTTGAGTTTGATATCCCTCTCTCCCTTGTGTTGATATCTCGTGAGCGTGGGTGTTGAAATGGGCATTACGTGATGTCCTTCCCAGCTCTTGTGACAAAATTTAAATACCTCTTTTGGCCACTGACCAATACCTCACCTGGCCTCTTTATACCTCCACACCACGGCCTCTCACTTCACCTACATAACTAACTTTATATCAAAAGCCTATAGCGATGGTTACTACATCTCAATGGCGACTATAGATGATATAGGCCTATGCATTATATACTTGGGTCGTTATATCAAGATTTTTCAATAAGAGACGCAGTACCCAGATGCCGCTATACAGGGGCTTGGGGGAAGGTAGGGAACAGTTATTATACGGTACAGTTATTATACGGTACAGTTATTATATGGTACAGTTATTATACGGTACAGTTATTATATGGCACAGTTATTATATGGTACAGTTATTATACGGTACAGTTATTATACGGTACAGTTATTATATGGTACAGTTACTATACGGTACAGTTATTATACGGAACAGTTATTATACGGTACAGTTATTATACGGTACGGTTATTATACGGTACAGTTATTATACGGTACAGTTATTATACGGTACAGTTATTATACGGTACAGTTATTATACGGTACAGTTATTATACGGTACAGTTATTATATGGTACAGTTATTATATGGTACAGTTATTATACGGTACAGTTATTATACGGTACAGTTATTATACGGTACAGTTACTATACGGTACAGTTATTATACGGTACAGTTATTATATGGTACAGTTATTATATGGTACAGTTATTATACGGTACAGTTATTATACGGTACAGTTATTATACGGTACAGTTATTATACGGTACAGTTATTATATGGCACAGTTATTATACGGTACAGTTATTATACGGTACAGTTATTATACGGTACAGTTATTATACGGTACAGTTATAATATGGTACAGTTATTATACGGTACAGTTATTATATGGTACAGTTACTATACGGTACAGTTATTATACGGTACAGTTATTATATGGTACAGTTATTATACGGTACAGTTATTATATGGTACAGTTATTATACGGTACAGTTATTATACGGTACAGTTATTATATGGTACAGTTATTATACGGTACAGTTATTATACGGTACAGTTATTATATGGCACAGTTATTATACGGTACAGTTATTATACGGTACAGTTATTATACGGTACAGTTATTATACGGTACAGTTATTATACGGTACAGTTACTATACGGTACAATTACTATACGGTAGTTACCATACGGTACAGTTACTATACGGTAGTTACCATACGGTACAGTTACTATACGGTACAGTTATTATACGGTACAGTTATTATACGGTACAGTTATTATATGGTACAGTTATTATACGGTACAGTTATTATACGGTACAGTTATTATACGGCACAGTTATTATACGGTACAGTTATTATACGGTACAGTTATTATACGGTACAGTTATTATACGGTACAGTTATTATACGGTACAGTTACTATACGGTACAGTTATTATACGGTAGTTACCATACGGTACAGTTACTATACGGTAGTTACCATACGGTACAGTTACTATACGGTACAGTTACTATACGGCAGTTACTATACGGTACAGTTACTATACGGTACAGTTACTATACGGTAAAAGTTACTATACGATACAGTTACTATACGGTACAGTTACTATACGGTACAGTTACTATACGGTACAGTTACTATACGATACAGTTACTATACGGTACAGTTACTATACGGTACAGTTACTATACGGTATAGTTATTATACGACACAGTGACGACGGCACAGCCTTCACCCCACCACCCTCTGTGTTGACGCCATACAATCCTCGAGTTAATTGTCCCTCTTCTCTAAGGCAGTGTTCCCCAACCTCTCCCGAGCCAAGGAAACTCTTAGCCACGGGTAATGTTTTCTGAACCACCAATCACTTCTACCTGGAGTCTTTCCCTGATGAAAAATGATAACTAAATTTACTAAGTGTTTCAATGTTTAGGTCACGTTTAAATTACAAGTTCCAGAATTATAAACTGGTAAGATTGTATTATTATTATTATTATTATTATTATTATTATTATTATTATTATTATTATTGAGTTTTACGTAACCTTGAACTATGCTTACGGTCCTCTTAGAAACCGCAGCTTTTAAGTACAAGGGATAAATTTTCGAGGGCTGGTTGTGAGGTAGGGAGGGGAAGAAGGAGGTAGAGAGGGGAGGAAGGAGGTAGAGGAGAGAATGAAGGAGGGAGGTAGAGAGGGGAGGAAGGAGGTAGAGGAGAGAATGAAGGAGGGAGGTAGGGAGGGGAAGGAGGAGGGAGGTAGGGACCAGGGAGTAACACACATTGCGGGCCAGAGTAGACGGTGCATATACGGTAGTTTTTTGTGGTACGGTCGGGACGGTCACTACTTCCCAGAGGTAAAAATGGACAAAAGGTTGGTGAGGTGAAGTAGCGCCCGTAACCGTAAGATATGAACGTCTAGTTTACCTGTTAAACTTAAACTAGAAACGTTCACTTAATCACTTAACGCAAGACAAGGTTTAATCTATCTAGAGAATAATTTACAAGACTTTACCTTAAAATTGTGTCAAGTAACTGATGTGTGAACGTGTCTAGTAACTGATGTGTGAACGTGTCTAGTAACTGATGTGTGAACGTGTCTAGTAACTGATGTGTGAACGTGTCCAATTAAGCTATCTTAGAAATACACATAGACTACCTGAGCTAAATACCTTCACTTAGCATCAATTGGGACACCAAAATATAGAGAATCATTTAGGAAATAATCTTTGTTAAATGATTCCAATTAGTGTTATGGTGACGTTCGTAGTGAAGGTCCAGTCTCAACGTAATACTGATGCCATCTACTTGACGTTAGTGAAGTATATTTCGTATTCGATACTTCAGTTCGTAAACGTTTACTTCTTTACTTACAAACCTTTGTAAATTTGGGCTCAAGGCTCGTCTCAACAGGCTGCATGAACGTCACACCTCGACTACTGCGGACGCCACACGACGACAGGCTGTACACCACACCTAAACAGGCTGGACGCCACACCTAAACAGGCTGGATGCCGCACCTAAGCAGGCTGGACACCACCACACGCTGACAAGCTGGGCACCGCACATAAGAACATAAAAACATAAGAAAATAAGGAGTCTGCAATAGGCCGGTTGGCCTATACATGGCAGCTCCTGTCGAGAGTTACTACCATTTTCTATCATCCATGAATCTATCTAGCCTCCTTTTAAGACTTTCCAGAGTTCCAGCACTTACTACAAAGTTGCTAAGCTTGTTCCACTCGTCCACCAACCTATTTGTGAACCAGTTCCTTCCTATCTCCCTCCTAAACCTAAACTTATCCAACTTAAATCCGTTGCTACGAGTCCTATCCTGCTCGGATATTATAAGAACTTTATCTATATCCCCTTTATTGATTCCTTTCACCCACTTAAATACTTCTATCATATCTCCCCGCACTCTTCGTCTTTCTTGGGAATGCAAGTTTAGTTTCTTTAACCTATTTTGATATGGAAGGTTTCTAAGTCCCGGAATCAATTTCGTCATTCTTCGCTGCACCGACTCTAGTGAATATATATCCATTCTATAATAAGAGCATAATCGAGGTGTGGCCTGACTAGCGCAAGATTTAGTTGCAATAAGACCTCTGCACTCTTATTACTTACACTTCTAGATATAAAACCCAATACTCTGTTTGCCTTATTTCGAACATTAACGCACTGTTTTCTAGGCCGTAGGTCCGGGCTTATAAGTACCCCTAAGTCTCTTTCACAAGTCGACTTCTCTAAGTTGATGTTGTTAAGGCTGTATACATTGACAGTATTTGTTCTTCCAATATTCAGTACGCTGCACTTGCTGGTTTTTAATTTCATTTGCCATTTTTCAGACCACTCCTGCAGTTTATTTAAATCCCCCTGTAGTGCATTTGCAACCTGCCCTGAATTAATCTGCCGCCCTATTTTGGTGTCATCCGCAAACTTGCTTATGTCACTGCTGATCCCAGTATCTAGATCATTTATGTAGATTATGAACAAGAGTGGGCCCAGTACTGACCTCTGGGAACCCCACTGGTTACACAGTCCCACTCAGATTTAACATCATCTACGCTAACCCTCTGTGTTCTATCGGTGAGCCACGATTTACCCAGTTTAAAACTTTCCCCTCGATACCATGAGCCTTAACCTTTCTCAGAAGCCTCTAATGCGGTACTCTGTCAAACGCTTTGCTAAAGTCTAAATAAATAACATCGTAATTTTCGTCATTATCTACTACCTTGAAGACTTTCCTAAAAACGTCAGCAGATCACACGACGACAGGCTGGACGCCACACCTAAACAGGCTGGGCGCCACACTCACATCACCTCCACGAGCACCTTTTTCCTATTCGTGGCGCTGCTCTGTTAAGGACGAGTCAGGAGACAGAAGTGGGAGGACGTCATTCTGTACCCAAGTGTTAAGACGTACAGTCGTGGTCATAATTCCCTGGGCACTTGGCGGCATCTGGCATGTAAATACTTGAGGAAAATTTGGTGAAAGAGGCTGTTGCAATTTCGACTTATTTGTATTAAGGAGCGAGGTTTCCATGTTGTGGTTCCGACATATGTGGAGAGAAACAGCGTTATTAGTTATAAACCAAACATATATATATGACTCAGAGGTAGATGCCAGATATCACCAAGTGTTCAGGGAATTTTCTCCGTAACTGTACATATTGTGTGTTTCAGAGGCCGCCAAGGGTGGTGTACCATCAGTAGGCCTGAAGGTGAGCGAGGTCCCCCACTGGGTATGTCGCTGCCACCCACATAACTCTCTCATACCCTCATGTTCTTCAGTATTGATCCACACGAGAGTAAGGAGAAACTTTTTCTCTAATAATAACTAACGTTGTTATCATAGGTTTATGGTTGTGTCGGAGTGTGAACAACTAGACGGAGTACCTGCCTGCAGCCACCCACAGGTGATATATTAATGAGGTAGAGGATTATAAAAAGTACATAATGGAAGAGGAGGCAACCCACCCCTCCATGTGTGAGCGTCCCTGAGGCTGGCTGGCCGTCTCCCCTCATCTCGAGCCTTACAAAGGGCAAGGCCGCCCCCTGCTGGTGACCACTATCGACCTGACGACCCTTGTACCTCAATAACCACTGATGGCCTATCGATTCCCCCATTGATTGAGATCCCTCTGGGTCGACACTCAATGACCATGCGGTCGGGGGAACTTAAGCTCCACCCCATCACTGGTCCGCCAATTACAAAGCGAGAAGGAGCGAGTCGCCACGCCTATTCGGGAATTGGGAGCGTGATTGGTTGGCGGTGCGCCCGGCTCTGCCACAGTCACGTGACATGCGTGGACGCACCAAGTTCCAGTCAATCTGTACGTGGCCGAGTGACGGTGCAGTGTGTTGGTGGGGCGCTGCTGGAGTTCTGCTTCTATAACCTGTCCTACAGGTTTATTTAACCTGGAATTAAGCGAAAGTGTGTGTAATGGTGCAGCCTTACTGCGTGTAAAAGCTAAAGTCTGAAATCTAGTGATAAGGGGGTGAAAAGTGTGTAAATTTGTGCAGTGTGAAGTCTGTGCCTCGGTTGTGGGCCAGACAAGATGGCGGAGTGGGAGCGAAGGCCGTGAGAAGAGGTCGCGGTGCCTATACTCTTAACTCGGGATTACTCCTCCGGATTTACTCGGGATCTCACTGTTCCTCGCGGATTACTCTTCAGTTACCAACCAGAGGTGAGTGAGTGAGTGTTGTGTCCCCTCGGGCACTGGTGTGTGTGGAGTGTGACATCTGGGACTGTCTGTATGTTAAGGAATATTCAAATAAACCAGAGTTAACCCCAGCAGAGGCTCTTGCCGTGTATCCTCGACCCCAGCACCAGCACCACGGGGCTCTGCCAGCACCATCCTCAGTCTGTTACCTTGTCCCACTATGCCCGTGCATCCGTGGCCTTGTGTGTGTATGTATGTATGTGTGTGTGTGCATTGATGTGTGCGCGTGGCCATGGTCGCCAGGGCGGGACCAACTGAGAGATGGTGTGTAGTTTAATGTGGCAGGGACGTCTCGACGAACCACCGTCGTCATCAGCCCGGGCATCTAGTGGACGTCGGAGGGCACGGCAGCCGCAGGTAGGTGGGTAAGTGATGGCGGGAGTGTGTTGAGGAGATCAGCTGATGGGGGAGGCGAGTGCCGCGGTGGTGGTGGAGGCGGCGGCCAAGTGTGCCGCCTGCGACCCTCGCGGGGTTATCGATCCAACAAGTGCAGCGCCACGCAGGCAGGCAGGCCGGCAGGCAGAGGGGAAGACGGGGGAAGGCTGCTGCCACACCACCAGGGCCAGGGGAGGGGTGCCACCAGCTGGGAGGCAGGATGGTGACGGGTGGAGGACTGCGGCCAGCCAACACTATCTGCCACCACCACCACCCGGTACTAACCTTCACCACCACCACACTGTATACCCACAGAATCTTATACAAACCAGTACAACGTTACCACAGTTTAACGCCAACCACCTACTGTGAGGCTACTCCACGTGCCCTCAACCCCCCCCCCCCCCCCCAGTGTGGCCACAACTAGCGGCACTGTGGCCACAACACCTTACACTAACCACCACACCACATACAACACACCACATACTACACACCACACCACATACAACACACCACATACACCACACACTACACACCATACCACACACCACATACACTATACCATACCACACACCACATACTACACTACACTAGCTGCTAACACGGTGAGTCATCTGCTTCAATAGTGCCTCCAGCTATGATACAAACATAACACTAGTAAACGTACGACTTATTAAGGGGTGAAGGATTGGGGGAATATAGTCACTTTTCCTCACCTCACTACCACAATACTCCTCACCTCATGACCACAATACTCCTCACCTCACTACCACAATACTCCTCACCTCACTCACCACAATACTCCTCACCTCACTACCACAATACTCCTCACCTCACTACCACAATACTCCTCACCTCACTACCACAATACTCCTCACCTCACTACCACAATACTCCTCACCTCACTCACCACAATACTCCTCACCTCACTCACCACAATACTCCTCACCTCACTACCACAATACTCCTCACCTCACTACCACAATACTCCTCACCTCACTACCACAATACTCCTCACCTCACTACCACAATACTCCTCACCTCACTACCACAATACTCCTCACCTCACGACCACAATACTCCTCACCTCACCACAATACTCCTCACCTCACTACCACAATACTCCTCACCTCACTACCACAATACTCCTCACCTCACTACCACAATACTCCTCACCTCACGACCACAATACTCCTCACCTCACTACCACAATACTCCTCACCTCACTACCACAATACTCCTCACCTCACTACCACAATACTCCTCACTGATACCCTTACTTCAATTCCTCATATATTCACTTCACCTCATCCCTCAAGATGCCCTCACTTCACCCCTTATATTCCCCTCACTTCACCCCCATACCCCTTCACTTCATCCCTCGATATACCCCCTTACTTCAACTCCCCCCCCCCCAGATAATCACCTCATTTCAACCCCAGATAAACTCACTCCCCCAAAGTACCCCCTTCACCCCCCCAGAAGGAGGGGGGGGTGAGAAGGATTTATAAGGAAGAAGTAGAGAAGGAAGAGAGGGGAGGAGGCAAAGATTTACGAGGAAGGAAGGAGGAGGAGGGGGGGGGGGTGACAGGGTCGTGACCAGCGCGGGAGGTTCCTTGTAAAGGGAATTCAGGGTCGACGTCCGTGTGTGTGTGTTTACATGTGTGCGTGTATGAGTACGTGTGTGTATGTACCAAGGGGTGGAGTAGAGAGAGATATGATGAGTATTACTCTTAGTGGGGAGGGGGGAGGGGAGGGGAGGGAGGCTGAGTGGGGGAAAGGGGAAGGAGGCTGAGTGGGGGGAGAGGGGAGGGAGGCTGAGGGGGGGAAGGGGAGGGAGGCTGAGTGGGGGAAAGGGGAAGGAGGCTGAGTGGGGGGAGACGGGAGGGAGGCTGAGGGGGGAAGGGGAGGGAGGCTGAGTGGGGGGGGGAGGGGAGGGGAGGGAGGCTGAGTGGGGGGGGGAGGGGAGGGAGGCTGAGTTGGGGGAGAGGGAAGGGAGGCTGAGTGGGGGAGAGGGGAGGGAGGCTGAGTGGGGGTGAGGGGAGGGAGGCTGAGTGGGGGTGAGGGGAGGGAGGCTGAGTGGGGGTGAGGGGATTGTTGTGAGGCCAATATGGCGTCATCATTGCACCAAGACTACATTATCTATTTAAGTCCCTGTAAATAAATACACAACACATCCAGAAATGACTTCAGATTCACGCCCAGACTCTAGTTAGATGAGTTAACTAATTGAAGCTTAAACACCCCAGCTTATTACATCTTTTGATAGAGACCCCAGCTTATTTCACCTGATTAGACACCCCAGCTTATTACATCTTTTGATTAGACACTCCAGCTTATTTCACCTGATTAGACACCCTAACCTAACCTCCCCCCCCCCCCGGGGAAGCGTTAGGGTGTCTAATCTTCACGTGATCAGAATCTTTGCAAAACTGCCCTGAGGCTGTTAGACCGAGGGGAGGTGAGGGGAAAGGGTTTGATTGGTAGGGTCCTGGTAGAGTGAGGGGAAAGGGGTGATCCTGGTAGATACTAGGGTGAGGGGAAAGGGGTGACCCCGGTAGACAGAGTGAGGGGGAAAGGGGTGATCCTGGTAGACAGTGAGGGGAAAGGGGTGATCCTGGTAGATAGTGAGGGGAAAGGGGTGATCCTGGTAGACAGTGAGGGGAAAGGGGTGATCCTGGTAGACAGTGAGGGGAAAGGGGTGATCCTGGTAGACAGTGAGGGGAAAGGGGTGATCCTGGTAGGTAGAGTGAGGGGAAAGGGGTGAGATAGTGGTGCAGAGTGAGGGGAGGAGGATGATAAAGGGGTCATCACTCTGCCACATGAATAGTCACGTGAGGGGAGGAAATAGAAAGACGAGGGGAGATGACGTAGGGGGAATAAAAGAGGGGAAGAGGAAGACACTGATAAAGGGGAATAATTAGACAAACAATGATGAGAAAAGTATACTTATATTCTTTTAAGTGTGTGTGTGTGTGTGTGTGTGTGTGTGTGTGTGTGTGTAAACCACCTGTTGGAGTATAAAAATCACTAAAGGATTCCAATGTCGTAAAAACATTGCGACATACATACACACACACACACACATGCATACAGTCGTTTAGTTCAAGGGAAATAGATGTGGTAAGACGTCGTACTCAAGGGGTTAACCTACTCACGCGTCTAATCCACGTACTCAAGGGGTTTAATCCACGTACTCAAGGGGGTTAACTAACTCACGGGGCTAATCCACGTACTAAGGGGTTTAATCTACGTACTCGGGGGTCTAATCATCGTACTCAAGGGGTTTAATAACGAGTGTAGAGTACAGAAACGAAGCCGTTGTGAGAATCTACGCTTCCTCTCATATCGATTCTCAAAACACACGTTGGAATGTTACTGTGTAGTGTGGCGCCGGGGTCTGGTTTAGTGTATGGCTGTGTTGAGAGAGAGAATCCAGTACCTCACACCTGATGGCTGTACTTAAAAACATTCAAGTCAGAATCATGAACTCTGACCTAGAAGAAGTGAGAAATGCAGAGACCTGACAGTTGTAGCATTAGTAAATATGACAAATTTTGTGACAAGAGGTACCGGTATGGCCAGCATAAGGATAGAACCAGACAATGTGATGTAGTCGTGGCCAGAATTAGGCTAGGATACAGACACATCTGGCAAGTTAGTAACGCTGTACCCATACCGGAACACTCAGCATGTAAACCTTGTGATAAACCTTTAAAGCATACACTTGAACACTATATTATTGAATGTGACACTGTCAAAGACTTTAGGCCACCTGACTTATTGTATCTTGAACTATGTAATTACTTCATTGAATCAGGAGTGCTTGAGGACATTCTTGCTGATTATCCCAAATTTGCTAGCCCACACTGATTAGTCTTCAATTAGAATATGACGTCCAATGTATATGAACCACTGTCTTGCATGGCAGCGAACAGTGACATCACCCACATGACTCTGACCTATATATACTGCTTATGACTATGATGTATTTCTTTGTGTATGAACCTCTGTCCTGCGTGGCAGTGAACAGTGACATCACCCACATGACTCTGACCTATATATACTGCTAATGACTATGATGTATTTCTTTGTGTATGAACCTCTGTCCTGCGTGGCAGTGAGAAGTGATACCACCCTCAGTGTCAAGACCTGACTGAATTACTCACAATAGGCAAACTGTACTACAAGCTTTGTCAATAAATTTGTTAAACTAACTAACTCCCCCCTGATCACTTGGTGCCATATTAGGTCCTAGAGAGAGAGAGAGAGAGAGAGAGAGAGAGAGAGAGAGAGAGAGAGAGTCCAGTACCTCACACCTGATCACTTGATGCCATATTAGGTCCTAGAGAGAGAGAGAGAGAGAGAGAGAATCCAGTACCTCACACCTGATCACTTGATGCCATATTAGGTCCTAGAGAGAGAGAGAGAGAGTCCAGCACCTCACCTGAGACTGTGTTAGGTCATATGATCCGTCTCACCACCACAACACACCGTCCTCAGTACCACTACCTGAAGACACTATAACATCACTCTTACCTTACACCTAACCTTAACCTATCCCTTTGAGGACTGGTTTAACCCTTTGAGGACTATGATTTAACCCTTTCATACTCAATGGGTAAAAAGTCCAGCTGGTTTTATCCCTTTGAGGACTGGCTTAACCCTTTGAGGACTGGTTTAACCCCTTGAGGACTATGATTTAACCCTTTCATACTCAATGGGTTAAAAGTCCAGCTGGTTTTATCCCTTTGAGGACTGGCTTAACCCTTTGAGGACTGGCTTAACCCTTTGAGGACTGTTTTACCCCTTTGAGGACTGGTTTAACCCTTTGAGGACTATGATTTAATCCCTCCGTCCTCAATGGGTTAAAAAGTCCAGCGGGAATGACAGGATTAATTGCTCTAACTTTATTTATCCTGATAATGAAACACCTTAATGGATCACCTAACCTAACCTAACCCCTAGGTGGTGTTAGGGTGTTTAATCATCAGGTGAAATAATCTAGGGTGCCTAATATTCACCTGATCCTGATGATGGGTCTGGCTTACGAAATGTAATCACACACACACACACACACAAACGAGAGTGGGCAGGGTTGGTGTGAGATGTAGTGAGGGTGGGTGTGAGAGTGGGCAGGGTGGGTTACCGTAGTGTTTGTGTGGAGTGTTGTATTACGTGTGTGTAGCGATACACCCCCCCCCCCCCCCCACTACTGGTGCTGAACACAACCTAATCTACTCTCCCCGTCTTGAGCATCTAAGTCTTCCTGTCACCTCTTCCCGTCCTCCCACCTGTCCGTTTATCTTCTCCCCTCCCACACTCTCCCCAGCATCTTCTCCTCCCGCCCCCAGCGCCTCCTCCCGTCCCCTACCACCTCCTCCCGTCCCCTACCACATTACCAGTACCTCTCCGCCATCAACCACAATCTGTACACTTCCGTTTCCGTTCACCCAACCCCGACACTTCTGCCCCGACCTGCCCTCTCTTACCCGACCAACCACTATTCTTACCCCCGACCAACCACTATTCTTACCCCCGACCAACCACTGTTCTTAACCCTAACCAACCACTATTCTTACCCCCGACCAACCACTATTCTTACCCCTAACCAACCACCATCCTCACCCTCGTTTCGTGGGTATAGGCTTGGTTACATAGAGGGTAGAATTGCAGTGCCTACACCTGACCTGACCCTACAGTGAGCGTTAGGGTGTTTAATAATCAGGTAATATAAGATAGGTGGGATAATGTTCAGGTGATCCAAAGATATTTAGATAAATATTAAAAGATTATCTAGATATTTAAGGCTTAGAGTGGAGGGGGGGGGTGGATGAGAGGGGTGGTGGTGGAGAGGGGTAGTGGTGGAGGGGGGTGGATGAGAGGGGTAGTGGTGGAGGGGGGGGTGGATGAGAGGGGTAGTGGTGGAGAGGGGTGGTGGTGGAGGGGTGGAGGGTTGGGCGCCACTGGGTTGGTGACGTCACAACCCTCATTGTTTACCTTCCATTAAGATGTCCCTGAGGAGGAAGACCATCAAGTCACTCAACGTCACCACAATCATCCCCTCACCACAATCACCCCCTCACCACAATCACCCCCTCACCACAATCATCCCCTCACCACAATCACCTCCTCACCACAATCCTCCTCCCTCACCACAATCGCCCCCTCACCACACTCACCCCCTCACCACAATCACTCTTCAAGCATCTACTTAGTGTTGGTCTTCCTGTTATTTCATCCTCTACCGCCTCTGTCCTGTCTAACACCACCACACACCACCACACATTACCACCATTATCCCATTACTACCTGACAGCTGACACCACTAGCCGCTCTACTAGTTCCGCTAGCTACAACTATCTCAACCACAACTATCTCGGCTATGATATTAAGCAGTTACCTCCACTTTAAGTTTCAACAACCACCATCCTCTTGTCTCTGTTTGGATGGTGAGTACTACCACCACTACCACTACTACCACTATTTGTATCATGAATAAAAGTAAAACAACCACAATCCTCTCTTCTGGGTAGTAGGCCCGCCATCACCACTACCACCACCTCCCCTGGATAGTAGTAGGTTAGCCACCACCACCATCATCACCGCCACCATCATCACCACCACCATCACCACAAACACCACTACCACCACCCCTGCCCCCCCCCCCCCCTACAGCAGATAACATCAGGGAGGAAAATCTCTACAGACCTAGATTGGGTTACGCCCATAATCCCCGCGTTATGTGGGATGGGTGAGGTATTCGTTCGGTATTTGGGAGGTATGAGGCTCCTTGGTGACAGCAGCCGGGCCTTGGAGGGGTGGGAGGCTTGGTAAACCTTTGAGGGGTTGTTTAGGTCTTGGAGGGGTGTTTGAGGTCTCGGAGGGGGGTTTTGAGAGGGTTGCTTAGGTCTTGGAGGGGTGTTTGAGGTCTTGGAGGGGTGTTTGAGGTCTTGGAGGGGTGTTTGAGGTCTTGTAGGGGGGTTTTGAGAGGGTTGCTTAGGTCTTGGAGGGGTGTTTGAGGTCTCGTAGGGGGGTTTTGAGAGGGTTGCTAAGGTCTTGGAGGCATGGTCGAGGTCTAGGGAAACCTTTTGAGAGTTGGTTAGGTCTTGGAGGGGTTTGTCGGGTCTTGGGAAACCTTTTGGAGGGTTAGCGGGTCTTGGAGGATCTAGAATGAGTCATATGTTAGGTAGAAGGGTTATTTTAGCGACTGAACCAGGAAAAAGTCCTTAGGAAGAACGTCACATCAGGTTAAGGACTACAGTACGTGGTGTTAAGACTCGAGGGAGAACGTCACATCAGGTTAAGGACTACAGTACGTGGTGTTAAGACTCGAGGGAGAACGTCACATCAGGTTAAGGACTACAGTACGTGGTGTTAAGACTCTAGGAAGAACGTCACATCAGGTTAAGGACTACAGTACGTGGTGTTAAGACTCGAGGAAGAACGTCACATCAGGTTAAGGACTACAGTACGTGGTGTTAAGACTCGAGGGAGAACGTCACATCAGGTTAAGGACTACAGTACGTGGTGTTAAGACTCTAGGAAGAACGTCACATCAGGTTAAGGACTACAGTACGTGGTGTTAAGACTCTAGGAAGAACGTCACATCAGGTTAAGGACTACAGTACGTGGTGTTAAGACTCGAGGAAGAACGTCACATCAGGTTAAGGACTACAGTACGTGGTGTTAAGACTCTAGGAAGAACGTCACATCAGGTTAAGGACTACAGTACGTGGTGTTAAGACTCGAGGAAGAACGTCACATCAGGTTAAGGACTACAGTACGTGGTGTTAAGACTCTAGGAAGAACGTCACATCAGGTTAAGGACTACAGTACGTGGTGTTAAGACTCGAGGAAGAACGTCACATCAGGTTAAGGACTACAGTACGTGGTGTTAAGACTCTAGGAAGAACGTCACATCAGGTTAAGGACTACAGTACGTGGTGTTAAGACTCGAGGGAGAACGTCACATCAGGTTAAGGACTACAGTACGTGGTGTTAAGACTCTAGGGAGAACGTCACATCAGGTTAAGGACTACAGTACGTGGTGTTAAGACTCGAGGAAACAATTGGAAAGGTGAAGTTGGGGAATCTTGAGGGAATAGGGAAAATATGGGGTAACGAACCGTCTATTTTTTCCCAGTAACCTTGCCTTAACATACCCTACCTTAACCTAGGCTATCTCACACACACACACACACACACACACTCTCTCACACACACACACACACACACCAAAACAAGAGTCAACAAAAAACTAGTAATTTATTTCCACCTTAATACAGTTACATTATTTAAGTTACCCAAATTAGTCAGGTTGGCGGATTTTCACAGGTAATATAATCGAGGTGATTTACGAGGCTGGGGTTAATTACCTCCCTAATTAATGTGGGAGAGAGTAATTTATGCCCCGAGAAGGTGATCGTTACTTACTCCAACACCATAAATCATCGGTCAGTAATGTGTTGGGGTGAGAGAGGAAACACAACGTGAATGAGTGAAACAGATTTTTTGGGGTGGATAGAATTTTTTTTTTATGTATAGTTTCAATTCTGGTGAGAATTTTGAAGGGGGTTTAAGTCATCGTATTAGGTGGTTTAAGTCATCGTATTAGGTGGTTTAAGTCATCGTATTAAGGGGGTTTAAGTCATCGTATTAGGTGGTTTAAGTCATCGTATTAGGTGGTTTAAGTCATCGTATTAGGGGGTTTAAGTCATCGTATTAAGGGGTTTAAGTCATCGTATTAGGTGGTTTAAGTCATCGTATTAGGTGGTTTAAGTCATCGTATTAGGGGGTTTAAGTCATCGTATTAGGGGGTTTAAGTCATCGTATTAGGGGGTTTAAGTCATCGTATTAAGGGGTTTAAGTCATCGTATTAGGTGGTTTAAGTCATCGTATTAGGTGGTTTAAGTCATCGTATTAGGGGGTTTAAGTCATCGTATTAGGGGGTTTAAGTCATCGTATTAGGGGGTTTAAGTCATCGTATTAGGTGGTTTAAGTCATCGTATTAGGTGGTTTAAGTCATCGTATTAAGGGGGTTTAAGTCATCGTATTAGGTGGTTTAAGTCATCGTATTAAGTGGTTTAAGTCATCGTATTAAGGGGTTTAAGTCATCGTATTAGGTGGTTTATGTCATCGTATTAGGGGGTTTAAGTCATCGTATTAAGGGGTTTAAGTCATCGTATTAAGGGGTTTAAGTCATCGTATTAGGGGGTTACATCAAGAACACCTTTACCTGCAGTACTCATTAATAAACACATTACACACGTCTTGTAGTCACACCCGGAAGGTCACACGAGCCAACAGGTGTGTGTGTGTGTGTGTCGCGTGTGTGTGCGTGTGTGTGTGTGTGTGCGTGCGTGTGTGTGTGCGTGCGTGTGTGTGTGCGTGTGTGCGTGTGTGTGTGTGTGTGTCAAGGTCAAACTGCATTGTATACCCTGGGAAAGAAATGATCTTGTATGTGCCACAATATACCCTTGACTGTTCGTGTGTGATCAAAGGTAAAGTAAGGTAGGTTAAGTAATATAGGTTAGTTTAGGGTAGGTAACGGTAGGTTGGGCTAGGCGTGGTTCACAAACATTGTACCTGTAGTTTGCATCTAACCTCACTCACCGTTACTCTACTGCATATTAATGTTTGGTCTCGATACACCTGAGAGAGAGAGAGAGAGAGAGAGAGAGAGAGAGAGAGAGAGAGAGAGAGAGAGAGAGAGAGAGAGAGAGCATACTATTGACACACACACACACAGATGGATGGCGTAGTCTTGGGCAGAAGGGACATAGGGAAAGTCAGGGAGGGAGGGGAGGGGAGGAGGTGACGAGGGAAGAGAAGGAGGGTGAGATGGGTGAGGAAGAAGGGGGTGAGGTGACTCTTAGTGAGGGAGAAGGGGTGACTAGGGGGTGAGGGAGGAGGGGGGTGACAGTAACTGAGAGGGGAGGAGGAGACCGAGGGAGGAAGAGTGGGTGAGGGAGGTAACCCACGTGTGAGGGGCGTGGCCGTGATGTGCCCATGCTACGGGCGTCTACAATTACCATATCAATAGAACTTCTTATCCCGTCTAGCTACCCCAGGACACCCCGACATGACGACCACCTAGCGACCCCAGGACACCCCGACATGACGACCACCTAGCGACCCCAGGACACCCCGACATGACGACCTCCTAGCTACCCCAGGACACCCCAACATGACGACCACCTAGCTACCCCAGGACACCCCGACATGACGACCACCTAGCTACCCCAGGACACCCCGACATGACGACCACCTAGCTACCCCAGGACACCCCAACATGACGACCTCCTAGCTACCCCAGGACACCTCGACATGACGACCACCTAGCGACCCCAGGACACCCCGACATGACGACCTCCTAGCTACCCCAGGACACCCCGACCTCCTAGCTACCCCAGGACACCCCGACCTCCTAGCTACCCCAGGACACCCCGACCTCCTAGCTACCCCAGGACAACCCGACCTCCTAGCTACCCCAGGACACCCCGACCTCCTAGCTACCCCAGGACACCCCGACCTCCTAGCTACCCCAGGACACCCCGACCTCCTAGCTACCCCAGGACACCCCGACATGACCTCCTAGCTACCCCAGGACACCCCGACCTCCTAGCTACCCCAGGACACCCCGACCTCCTAGCTACCCCAGGACACCCCGACATGACCTCCTAGCTACCCCAGGACACCCCGACATGACCTCCTAGCTACCCCAGGACACCCCGACATGACCTCCTAGCTACCCCAGGACACCCCGACATGACCTCCTAGCTACCCCAGGACACCCCGACATGACCTCCTAGCTACCTGAAGACAGAGGCAATTACAGGTTACAGTCATTCCAGTATGGTAGTTATGACCAATTACTAGTTCGGAATTCCCGTCATATTTATAGTAATCAGTAACGGTTGTGTATGGTAATGTAGGACTCATAGTTCACTACCTGGGTGATGTCTTAATTACAGGTAGACATTGGACAGGTCAATAGTAACTCATAGTAAACGGGTCAATAGTAACTCATAGTAAACGGGTCAATAGTAACTCATAGTAAACGGGTCAATAGTAACTCATAGTAAACGGGTCAATAGTAACTCATAGTAAACGGGTCAATAGTAACTAATAGTAAACAGGTCAATAGTAACTAATAGTAAACATGTCAATAGTAACTCATAGTAAACAGGTTAATAGTAACTAACAGTAAACAATTCAATAGTAGCTAATAGTAACTAATAGTAAACAGTTCAATAGTAGCTAATAGTAACTAATAGTAAGCAGGTCAATAGTAACCAGAGTGCCCCTCGTGGCCGGTCTGGACCACCAGGAGGAAGGTGGCCTCCGCTGTCTAATGATAGCTCCTGTTGCCTCGCGCACTGTGATTGGCCCCAACAATTGGCCAATTAACTGGAGGTTCAGCAGCCAGCCATCTCCAGGGTAATTGAGCAGGTCTTTGGAGGCTGTAACGACCTGGCGGTAGTTTATGAGTCCGCTGTGGCTGTCACGACCTCCAGCACCTCTCGCCTCCCTCTCACTGGCCAACACCACCCCTCTCTCACTAACCAACACCCCCTCTCTTTGGCCAACACCCCCTCGCTCTCTCTACAGTAGTGAGGGGCCCTGGGTAGTACCTCACCTGCCACACCTCACGAAATACTCCTACCCGCTGGACCGTAGACCCACTCACCAGACCCTATCATGTTATAAATCATCATGTCACATCACGTCACACATCATGTTTGTTGGTAAGTTATAGTCCATATATCACAGAGTATAGTGGTTAGTGTTATATCATGTTAGCAGACTTGGCGTATAGGAAATATTTATATACGCTACTACTACTACGACTACTAACAGGAGTATAGTGTATCAGGTGTATTAAGTAGGTATATCAGGTGTGTAAAGCAGTGTATCAGGTGTGTAGAGTAGTATATCAGGTGTGTAGAGCAACAGGTGTGTGTCATGGGTCAAGATACACCTATATAGAGCTTCCCTGCGTGTAAGATGTCATCCAGTGGAAGATATTCAGCGATTTAACCTTACGAACGGAAGAAAATACTACCCGATTTACCAAGATTTTCACCCTTATTGAACGTCCTTACCTGGGTATAGCGATAATGGGGGCAATAAAGTGCTTTTGATTGGTTTATGGTATAATTTGGGGCTTTTAGGGAATAGAGAAGAAATTGTATGTTGTTTGGTAAAGTGTGAGGTGTGTGGTGTGGTGTGTGTGTGAGGTGGGTGGTGTGGAGGGTGTGTGTGGTGGGTGGGTGTGTGGTGTGTGTGTGTGTGTGGTGGGTGTGTGTGGTGGTGGGTGTGTGTGTGAGGTGGGTGGTGTGGTGGGTGTGTGTGTGTGTGGTGGGTGGGTGTGTGTGTGTGTGGTGGGTGGGTGTGTGTGTGGGGTGGGTGTGTGTGTGTGTGTGTGTAGTGGGTGTGTGTGTGTGTAGTGGGTGTGTGTGTGTGTAGTGGGTGTGTGTGGGTGTGTGTGTGTGGGGTGTGTGTGTGTGGGGTGTGTGTGTGTGTGTGGTGGGTGGGTGTGTGTGTGTGTGTGTAGTGGGTGTGTGTGTGGGTGGGTGGGTGGGTGGGTGGGTGGGTGGGTGGGTGGGTGGGTGTGTGGGTGGGTGTGGTGGGTGGGTGGGTGTGTGGGTGGGTGTGGGTGGGTGGGTGTGTGTGTGTGTGGGTGGGTGGGTGGGTGTGGGTGGGTGGGTGTGTGGTGTGTGTGTGTGTGTGTGAGGTGGGTGTGTGTGTGTGTATAGTGGGTGTAACACGGGAGGAGGATGTGAGTGAGCTAGTGTGAGGGACACTGTGATAGGTTATCAACGTGGGGATGTTCCAGTTTCCTGCTGTCTCTCACCACCACTGTTGTCTCTCACTTGTCTCTCACCACCACTGTTGTCTCTCACTAACCACTTTTGTCTCTCTTCCTCTTATTCTCACTCACTCCCTCCCTCTTTCCCTCTCTCCCCACCACCAAATTTACCTCAAATACCCACCCCCACCTTACACCCTCCCCCACGCCCTCACCCCACACCCCCACCCACACCCTCACCCCAGACCCTCCCTCACCCCACACCCTCACCCTACACCCTCACCCCCACCCTACACCCTCCCCCACACCCTCACCCCACACCCACACCCTCCCCCACACCCTCACCCCAGACCTTCCCTCACCCCACACCCTCTTATTTACAACACCTCCCCGGTCTTTCATTAGCTTACTCTCCCCCATATACATTCCGGGGAGTTAGTCCGTGTGCTTCCGGCCGGTGATCTCCCCTCCCCACCCCTCCTCCCCTTCCTTCCTCACCCATTCCCTGTCCCCTCTAACCTCCTTACCTATACCCTCTCCACTTACTCTCCCCTATCCTCATCCCCTGCCCTATCCTCCTATCCTCTCCCAATGCTTCCCCCTCCTCTCCCCTCCCAATGCTCCCCCCCCTCCTATCCTCTCCCAATGCTCCCCCCCCTCCTATCCTCTCCCAATGCTCCCCCCTCCTCTCCCCTCCCAATGCTCCCCCCCTCCTCTCCCCACCGACCCTTTAAGACCGAAGAAATATGTTGGCTCTGGCAAAATATACTTCACAAGTTATATATACAAAAAACTTTTAGACCAATTGGAATCAAACAGTCATGGAGTGTGTGTGTGTGTGTGTGAGGGGGATGTCCTTTTACGTTAATCCATTCCTTCCTTCCCTCTCCCACGCCCCATTCCTCCCTCCCACGCCCCATTCCTCCCTCCCACGCCCCAATCTCTCAACATTTCTTATTTTCTCTCTTGCCTTTCCCGTCCCCTCGCTGCCCGACCACCTCTGAGTCGGTGTTATTTGGAGAGAGAGAGAGAGAGAGAAGAGAGAGAGAGAGAGAGAGAGAGAGAGAGTGTCAATGTGTAATAGAGAGAATACGTGCATAAGTGTGTGTTTGTGTGCGTGTTTGTGTGTGTGTGTAAGAGGAACCCTGACCAACAACGCGGTAGGAAGCAAAGACAAGAAATAGGTGACTAAGATGAATATTTTGTTAAGCGAGGCTCCCCAGTGTGTGGGTGGTGGAGTGGTGGAGTGGTGGTGAATGGTGGAGTGGTGGAGTGGTGGATAGTGGTGGTTGGTGGATAGTGGTGGTGGTGGAGAGCGTGTTGTGCAGGAGGGGAGGGGAGGGGGTAGGTAGTGCCTTATGGGTCCTGGTTTTAATGGGATGTCACCACTGGGAATAGGTTGAGAGAGAGAGAGAGAGAGAGAGAGGTTGTGTTATCCTATCTTGGTAAATGGATAGGAGACGATTTTTCACTTACACACACACACACACACACACACACATCACACAATCTCCCTCATTTCATCTCCATCAATCACCAACACTCACCATCATCCTCTCTACACCAACACTGTTTTCCTCCACCACACCGGAAAATAGAACGTTTTTATTAGGAGATGATTTATTTCGTCTTTGTGGTAATTTAAAGGGAAATGAGAAATGTGGTATTTTTATATTGACGTCTAGTTAGGTTTTGGTTAGGTCAGGTTTTGGTTAGGTTAGGGTGGTTGATCTTCGGGGGAAACTACATACATACATACATACATATATGGACTGATGACATACATACATACGTACATGTACACAATACTATCACCATTACAACACTTATCACCACCACAACACCGCTATCACCACCACAACACCACCATCACCACCACCATCACCACCATAACACCACCACCAACACCTCAATTCTTCCATTCTATCCCTAAGCAATTCCACCATTTGATCATATTTTACCCTGATTTATAAGTCAATTTTACCCCACTAACAATTTTCAGTAAATAACACGTATTAGGTGAGCATGCAAGTGTCAATTTCGTAGAGGAAGTTACCATTAAGCTCTGATAATGGAGGAAAAAGTGTGTGTAGTGGGGTGCGTGGTGGTGCGTGACGACCTCTCTTGTTGTTCGTACCGTCTCCTGTCTACGCCAACATAATCTGACTACTATTAATTTTACTACTGATACTATTAATTTCACTATAGGGGCCATTAATTTCACTATTGACTCCATTAACTTCATTATAGGTGCCATTAATTTCACTAGAGGCCATTAATTTCACTATTGACTCCATTAACTTCATTATAGAGGCCATTAATTTCACTATAGAGGCCATTAATTTCACTATTGACTCCATTATAGATGCCATTAATTTCACTATTTCCATTATGACTAGGATTTTCACTATAGAGGTCATTACTTTCACTATTAGCACTATAATTAGCATTAATCTCACTATAAATACCATTAATTTCACTGTAGATACCTTTAAGTTCACTATTATCACTATAACTAGCATTAATTGCACTACAGGCACCATTAACTTCACTATAAACACCATTAACATTACCACAGCCACCATACGCATTTACAAGACACTCCTACACTTAAATGACATCCCATTCAGTTACGTGACACCATACAGTTACCTGTCACTATACACAATTATCTAGCACCATAGTTACCTGTCACTATACACAATTACCTAGCTCCATGTACAATTACCTAGCACCATACAGTTACCTGGCACTATACACAATTATCTAGCACCATACAGTTACGTGGCACTATACACAGTTACGTGGCACTATACACATTACCTAGCACCATACAGTTACGTGGCACTATAATTACCTGGCACCATACACGTCCCAGGTAACACTACACCTGACTACAATGTTCAGTAAGCTACCTTTAAAAGAGTCACCGGCACAATACTGTATTATATTTCACCATCAGACGAGAACTATTTCATTTGTTGATAAAGTATATTTTTGTAACCCTGAGGAAAAATATATCCGAGTTGTAATGAGGAAGGTGAGGCTCCAGCACAGGTGTAATGGAACTAATTAACAGTATATGAACGTCATGTTTAATATTTACTTCCGTATCGACTCTATCTCTCTACTCTATCATGCTAAATATATTCTATTATTGATGCATAGAAAATATATATCATTCCTTTAAATACTGTTATTTTTTTTAGTATATGACCAGAAAATATTATGACTAATATTATATACGGCAGACAGTCATACAATACAGAGTTGTGTGTGTGTGTGTATGTGTGTGTGTGTGTGCTAGTGACTGAACGAGTCCCTGAAAGTATGTAAGTGTATTTAAACACACACACAGGTTAGCCAGAGATCACAAGAGCGGGTCATTCAGGGCAACAGCCATTAAGAAGGACTTCAGATGTGACATGTAGACGAGCCGGGGACAACCTCAGTGTACACGGCGGCGGTAAATACTTCAGCATTTTGGGCGGCGGTAAGGGAGGGAGGGTGGTGAGGGAGAAAAGCTAGAGGGTAGTGAGGGAGGGAGGGTGGTGAGGGAGAGAAGCTAGAGGGTGGTGAGGGAGGGGGTGGTGAGGGAGAAAAGCTAGAGGGTAGTGAGGGAGGGGGGTGGTGAGGGAGAGAAGCTAGAGGGTGGTGAGGGAAAGAAGCTAGGGGGTGGTGAGGGAGAGAAGCTAGAGGGTGGTGAGGGAGGGAAGCTAGAGGGTGGTGAGGGAGAGAAGCTAGAGGGTGGTGAGGGAGAGAAGCTAGAAGGTGGTAAGGGAGGGAGGGTGGTGAGGGAGAGAAGCTAGAGGGTGGTGAGGGAGAGAAGCTAGAGGGTGGTGAGGGAGAGAAGCTAGTGTGTGGTGAGGGAGAGAAGCTAGTGTGTGGTGAGGGAGAGTGGTGAGGGAGGGTAGGTACTGTACTATAGGTGATGCTAGTGGTGCTGCCGATTTTCCCCCTTCCTCCTCCACCTCCTACCCCCTTCCCCCTCCCTCCCCTTCCCCCTCCCTCCCCTTCCCCCTCCTCTACGCCGCCGGAAGCACCCCCTCAGTATTAACCACCAAAAAACAAGAAAACATCTCACACCAATACACCATCTGGAAGGTAAGCCATAGAGCAACAACCAGCGACTCCCATTGTAAACAAGACGACGACCAAACAGCAAACAAACAAACAAACGCAAGACAGTAAACAAACAGACGCAAGACAGTAAATAAACAGACGCAAGACAGTAAACAAACAGACGCAAGACAGTAAATAAACAGACGCAAGACAGTAAATAAACAGACGCAAGACAGTAAACAAACAGATGCAAGACAGTAAACAAACAGACGCAAGACAGTAAACAAACAGATGCAAGACAGTAAACAAACAGACGCAAGACAGTAAACAAACAAACTTAAGATAATTTAGAACAACGATCGTAAGTGAAAACAAGTGATAATTGAAGATATTTAGGAAGAACAACAACACGTGAAGAAACTGGGGAATAGGGGAATCTAAATAAAGTAGGTAGATATGAAAAATATGTGGATAGGAAGAGAGAGATAAGGTAAATAAGAAGAGATAATAAAACAGGTGAGAAGTGAAGAAATAGTAAATAGGGGAATAACATGGATAAATAGGGAGATAAGTGATAAAACAAATGGATAGGGGAACACAAGGTAAATAAAGACGTAATATATTTGATAAATAGGTGAATATAGCAACAGATAAGAACAGGTGGTTAATGAAGGAGAGGTTAATGGTGTAGGTGAAGGTCTTAGGTGAAGGGTGAGGAGAGTGGGGGAGGTGGGGGGGGGGGGGGAGACGTCCAGGAAGGAAGACAAAAACAAGTGAAGAGGGTGATGCGTGAAGACTGTTGGGTCGTGAGGAAGAAAGGGTGAAGGAAAAAAAAGATTTGAGAGAGAGAGAGAGAGAGAATTTACGAGTGAGACAACGAGAGAGAATATTGAGTGAAAAAGAGTGAATATTTACCAGTGAGAGAGAGAGAGAGAGAGAGAGAGAGAGAGAGCTGTGGTGGTGTAAAGTTTCAGGCAGCAAAACGCTCTCACAAGAATTCACAGTGTTTTTACCCAGCCGTGGAAAACATGGCAAGGGTGAGGGTCGTTGTGAGGGGGAGGGTGGTGGTGAGGGGGGGGGGGTGGTGAGGGGGTGGGGGGTCGTGGTGAGGGGGAGGGTCGTGGTGAGGGGGAGGGTGGTGGTGGTGAGGGGGGGGATAACTTAACCCCACCTAACCTAACCCTACTTTACATCACAACTGGGGTGTTCCTTAACCCTTAGTTCTGGTGCTCTAGTCCATCCCTTTTTCCCAAGCTCTTCCCTCCCCTCCCCTCCCCCCCCCCCCCACATCTCCTTCCCCTCTTCCTCCCCTCAGGGCAGTAGTACCCCTGTGTGTGTGGTCTATCTTGAATTTTGTTTACATCTTAACCCCTTTGAGGATGATGGTTTAACCCCTTTGAGGATGATGGTTTAACCCCTTTGAGGATGATGGTTTAACCCCTTTGAGGATGATGGTTTAACCCCTTTGAGGATGATGGTTTAACCCCTTGTGGATGATAGATTAACTGGATTAATTTAGTGTCGTGTGTGTGTCATGAATACAGATGATATAACTTTCCAACATTACTCACCATCACACGTAAGAAGAAGCTGAATCTACAGAAAGGAATTACATCTAGCGGAGCGAATGACGAAATACCGTAATTCCAGAAAGACACGTGTATGTATAATGATGTATTCAGTGTATAGTCTTACGTTCTCTATTCACTCGTCCGCAGCGAATAGAAATCTTTTTTTTTTTCATTTTCTCTCCCACCGCTATCTTACACGGCTTATTCTACCCTCACGTTCAAGGAGGGTTGGGTTGGGTTAGCATGAGGGGTCGTCAGGGTAGGTTGGGTTAGCATGAGAGGTCGTCAGCGTAGGTTGGGTTAGCATGAGGGACCGTCTGGGTAGGTTGGGTTAGCATGAGGAGCCGTCTGGGTAGGTTGGGTTAGCATGAGGGGTCGTCTGGGTAGGTTGGGTTAGCATGAGGGGTCGTCAGGGTAGGTTGGGTTAGCATGAGAGGTCGTCAGCGTAGGTTGGGTTAGCATGAGGGACCGTCTGGGTAGGTTGGGTTAGCATGAGGAGCCGTCTGGGTAGGTTGGGTTAGCATGAGGGGTCGTCTGGGTAGGTTGGGTTAGCATGAGGGGTCGTCAGGGTAGGTTGGGTTAGCATGAGAGGTCGTCAGGGTAGGTTGGGTTAGCATGAGGGGTCGTCAGGGTAGGTTGGGTTAGCATGAGGGGTCGTCAGGGTAGGTTGGGTTAGCATGAGGGGCCGTCAGGGTAGGTTGGGTTAGCATGAAGGGCCGTCTGGGTAGGTTGGGTTAGCATGAGAGGTCGTCAGGTGTAGGTTGGGTTAGCATGAGAGGTCGTCAGGTGTAGGTTGGGTTAGCATGAGGGGCCGTCTGGGTAGGTTGGGTTAGCATGAGGGGTCGTCAGGGTAGGTTGGGTTAGCATGAGGGGTCGTCAGGGTAGGTTGGGTTAGCATGAGGGGTCGTCAGGGTAGGTTGGGTTAGCATGAGGGGTCGTCAGGGTAGGTTGAGTTAGCATGAGAGGTCGTCAGGGTAGGTTGGGTTAGCATGAGAGGCCGTCAGGCTAGGTTGGGTTAGCATGAGGGGTCGTCAGGGTAGGTTGGGTTAGCATGAGGGGTCGTCAGGGTAGGTTGGGTTAGCATGAGGGGTCGTCAGGGTAGGTTGGGTTAGCATGAGGGGTCGTCAGGGTAGGTTGGGTTAGCATGAGGGGTCGTCAGGGTAGGTTGGGTTAGCATGAGGGGTCGTCAGGGTAGGTTGGGTTAGCATGAGGGGTCGTCAGGGTAGGTTAGGTTAGCATGAGGGGTCGTCAGGGTAGGTTGGGTTAGCATGAGGGGCCGTCAGGGTAGGTTGGGTTAGCATGAGGGGCCGTCAGGGTAGGTTGGGTTAGCATGAGGGGTCGTCAGGGTAGGTTGGGTTAGCATGAGGGGCCGTCAGGGTAGGTTGGGTTAGCATGAGGGGCCGTCAGGGTAGGTTGGGTTAGCATGAGGGGTCGTCAGGGTAGGTTGGGTTAGCATGAGGGGTCGTCAGGGTAGGTTGGGTTAGCATGAGGGGTCGTCAGGGTAGGTTGGGTTAGCATGAGGGGTCGTCAGGGTAGTTGGGTTAGCATGAGAGGTCGTCAGGGTAGGTTGGTTAGCATGAGGGGTCGTCAGGGTAGGTTGGGTTAGCATGAGGGTCGTCAGGTAGGTTGGGTTAGCATGAGAGGTCGTCAGGGTAGGTTGGGTTAGCATGAGAGGTCGTCAGGGTAGGTTGGTTAGCATGAGGGTCGTCAGGGTAGGTTGGGTTAGCATGAGAGGTCGTCAGGGTAGGTTGGGTTAGCATGAGAGGTCGTCAGGGTAGGTGGGTTAGCATGAGGGGTCGTCAGGGTAGGTTGGGTTAGCATGAGGGGTCGTCAGGGTAGGTTGGGTTAGCATGAGAGGTCGTCAGGGTAGGTTGGGTTAGCATGAGAGGTCGTCAGGGTAGGTTGGGTTAGCATGAGAGGTCGTCAGGGTAGGTTGGGTTAGCATGAGGGGTCGTCAGGGTAGGTTGGGTTAGCATGAGAGGTCGTCAGGGTAGGTTGGGTTAGCATGAGAGGTCGTCAGGGTAGTGTATGAACATTACAGTCAATCCCCATTTATTTCACTGTTATCGTCTACACTTACCATAAAAATAAATAAAAACTTTGGAAAAAAAGGAGGCATAGTTTGTGTATATATTAAAACCTTTAAAACTGAACCGACCATTGAGGGTGTACAGTAGCTTGCCAGGTGTGATGACGGTATCTGATGGACTTGGGTTATGTAAGTCATCGTACTCAAGGAGTTAAGGTAAGTCATCATATTCAAGCGGTTAAGGTCATCATGGATGCTAGAGTCAGCTGTCACCCGTCAACAGTTCATGGCCGCCGTGAACTTCACCAGATGCAAGACACATAATGGGATCATTTAACACACCACAGGTGCTCATAATGACCACACGTTCTTACACGCTCATAACAACAACAATGTGCCTCAAAATTTGTGTATTGTAATACCAGGTCGCCACACAGGTGTTCACAGGTGTTCCAAAATTAAGCAAGTAATCCACAGGTGTTCTTAATGATCTCAGGTGCCACAGTTGTTCATCATTATCCCTGCAGGTGTTCTCATGACCACGGCTGACGAATCACAAATGTTCACGGTCACAAATCATACATTCTTATTGGCTAGTCATACGTACAGTAGGATTCAAGAGTGGCTGAACCCAACACCACCATATAGACGGGAGTACCGGGAATATTGTCCAATTAAAAGTTGTTCTACTCAACGGGTGATGATATAAGGGTGCTATTAATGCTGTATTGGCGTGACGGTGTATTTATCTTGAAATTAAACGCGTGTCTTGAATAAAAAGATTAATTATGGCGCATTGAGGTTCATTTCACCTGACGCTGTGGTCCCCTTCTGCCTGACTTTGTGGTGCTGACAGGATTCAAGTACCTACTGTACATGATAGGGGAGAGCTGACACTCACGTCCACGATCAACAGTCAGCAGATTGAAGGTGTGACCCCTCAACACACAACCAGCCTCGGGTCAACCACCACTACAGCACAATCACTCACCACCACCACAAACACAAACACTTAGAGGGTGTTTTTAAATGTGTGAGGGAGGAAGGGAGTATGTGAGGGCGTGAGACAGTCATATGTGTGTGGTGTGGGGGGGGTGTAACCTCGATAACACACACACACACATCTCCTACAGAAGGTGTGTGATGGTGCCTATGGTGCTTGTGGCGGCGGTATAGTGGTGTTAACTATGGCGTCCCTCCACTGGGGCCTAGTCGTGCTAGCACTACACACCGTCCCAAATATAGTGGGTTTAATGGTGCTCCTTAAAGGTACATTATACTACAATGACCCCCGTTATATAGGCTACACTATGCCCCACTACAGTGATACAATATAACTAATAGGGATAACAGTACTGTGATGCGGCTTAAAACAGCATTGATGAGTCTTAACAGCAGAGGGTCACAGCGGAGAGGGTGGCAGCTTATGTGTGGCGACCTGAACTTGACAGATAGCAGTGGGTGGAACACGGCCCCAACCCCGCACGCCATTATCGCCCTCAACGCACCCGGATGTAAGGCTTAGTTTTCCCCTGCACCAATAGGCCGATTTCTAAAGGAACAGGAATTCGTAAAAGAGATGGGGAGGTGGGGAGGATATAGGCCCGGGAGCTGGGGAGTGTGTAGGGGGCTGGGGATATAGATAGTCCTGAGAGGTGGGGAGATAGATAGTCCTGAGAGATGGGGAGCTGAGAGGTTAAGAGCTGGGAAGAGAGATAGTTCTAGGAGACGGGGAGACAGAGATAGTCGTGAGAGATGGAATGGTACAGAGATCTCGTGCTTGAGAGAGAGTCAAACCCACTCATGTTTATAAACTAATAACAAGTCACTATGACCTTTATCTTCTAAAATAAAGTTAATAATTAAATTAAATTAAAAACATTAAATATATGTAAATGAATAATGAAATAAAATCATGAACATTAATTCATGAAAGAATTAAATAAGAAATTGAAAATGTAAAAACAAAAAATATCAACAAACAGCAACAACTGCGAAGAAAAGGTGGTGGTGTTGCAGTGGTGGTGGTGTAGTGGTGGTGGTGCAGTGGTGGTGGTGGTGCAGTGGTGTTGTAGTGGTGGTGGTGTAGTGGTGGTGGTGCAGTGGTGGTGGTGTAGTGGTGGTAGTGCAGTGGTGGTGTTGTAGTGGTGGTAGTGCAGTGGTGGTGTTGTAGTGGTGGTAGTGCAGTGGTGGTGTTGTAGTGGTGGTGGTGTTGTAGTGGTGGTGTTGTAGTGGTGGTGTTGTAGTGGTGGTATTGTGGTGGTGGTGTAGTGGTATTGTAGTGGTGGTGTTGTAGTGGTGGTGTTACAGTAATAGTGGTGTTGGTGTAAATGCAAGATCACCCGGCCACACTTGAAGACCCGGCCACCTTGACCTTCAGGATGTGGCCCGCCAGACTGTCACTCGACCACGCATCAATAACATGGAGTCGTAGTGTCTTCCTTGAGGACCACAAGGGTATCACCTCTCACTACAAGGTCCTCCTCGAAGTGTTGTACCTCATCCTTAGTGAAGCTCTCTCTCTCTCTCTCTCTCTCTCTCTCTCTCTCTCTCTCATGACGTGAAGGACAGTATACCTGGTGAGGCAGACTTAAAGGGCACAGGTAAACAGAAGACACCTGTATGTGGACACCGGAGGAAGGGGGGAACACCTGTCGGGGTTGTGGCGGTAATTACACAGGTATCATGTGTCTGCAGGTGTTTTTGTTGCCGGGTTGTCTACACTACACACCCTGAGGCGCCACCATCCGCTCCTTACCTTACCTCACCTTATTAGTGGCTCATAAAGGTCCCCTCCATCACCTACTTAACTCTATCCTCACCCTGACACCACACCACATGTTCACCCTGATACTCCATCCTCCTCCTACCTTCCACCCTGACAAGTACTACCCTCCCCTAACACCCCCAGCTTCTCCCTACCTTCACCCTGACACCCCCGGCCCCCCCTCACCCAGTAGTGTTGGGAGGGGGTGTGAAATCGGTCACGTATATTGGCCTAGAGAAGACCTTGCCGCCGCCCCTAATGTACATATACACAATGGTGAGAGTCCTGCTGGCTCCGAGAGAGAGAGAGAGAGAGAGAGAGAGAGAGAGAGAGAGAGAGAGAGAGAGGAAACTTTGATGAAGGAATTAGAATGTGGTGAAGGGGAGTGGTATCAGGTGAGGGAGGGCCACACACACAGGTGAAGGAGGGCCACACACACACAGGTGAGGGAGGGCCACACACACAGGTGAGGGAGGGCCACACACACAGGTGATGGAGGGCCACACACACATACAGGTGATGGAGGGACACACACACATACAGGTGATGGAGGGACACACACACACACACACACACACACACACACACACACACACACGAGTACTTGCATAAACACACATGGCAACACCAGTTAGAGAGAGAGAGAGAGAGAGTAGTGCCGCACCTGTTGGTGGTCAGTGTTGTGACGGCAGCCGACAAGAGCCGCTCATCCCCTGCCCCATATGTTGCACACCCTCACCCTTCTCTCTCCCCTCCCCATTCATCCCAGTCTCTACGCTGGAGGGAGGGAGGGAGGGAGTACTAGGAGGAGGCCAGAGGTGTACCGTAGACACACAGTAGTAGCGGGTGGCCCACGGTGAGGGTGGCCCACGGTGAAGGAAGACAGCCCCGGGTAGTTGGTGTGTAAGGAAGAGTGTAAGAGGAGGAAGTGGGAGGGGCTGGCAGGAGCCCCACACTGCCGCCTGGCTGGTGATGGCGGCAGTTGCACCTCTCCCTCCATAATGAATGCAAAGGGGACCACACGCCAGGTTGCAACACCGTCAATTATCGTATATTTCTTGCACGATAAACCCTTCACTCAACACCGTTAATTACCACAACACAACTCCCTAACACCTCACACAACACTGCCTGAGAGCGGCGGCAACACACCTTAATGAACACAAATTAGATAAGCGCAACGTAGTGGCAACTAAGCACGTGACGTCACAGTGACGTGGGGCCGAGGAGTACGGATCGCGTACGTGTTATTTCTAGTAGTGCCTCCTATCGATTCGCGACCCCCACGTTGCCAAGTTTCGCGGTAGCAGCATCGGAATTAAAAACCGACAATTTTAACAGTTTTTCCCTCTCGTCTGGAGCAACATACCTCACTTAACATGTTTAAATTAACTTAACAAACATCTCACACCTTGATAGTGAGGGTGGTATTATCTTAGGGTATAATACACAAGAGATTATCAGCGACCACGTGATTGTAACTCTACTTTAACAGAGAGAAAACGAGCATTCGGCTACAAGTTGGCATCATGGTCTTCATTAAGGGGAGGCCTCACCATCCCATTAACGTGAGCTAATTGGCTTTCAAAGAGCGGCGTGTTGCAGCAAGTTTGTCGCGCGTCCCTGTCACGTAGTACGACCCTCATCACCTCCCCCTCACCTCACCACAACCATTATCTCCACCCACACCACCACCTCACCACAACCATTATCTCCACCACCCCCTCCTATCACCACTAACCACCAGCACCTCTACCCTCACCACCACCCTCACCACCCCCACCACCACCCCTGTCACTGGGCAGCTGAGGCGACATATAACTCTCTACTTTTATAAGTAATTAGGGAAGTGTGAGAGACGAGAGGGGGGCGGGGGGGGGGGGAAGTTAGCAAAGTTACTGATGGTGGCGGGAGGGGAGGGGGGGCAGACAGGAGGGAAGGAAGGTGAGGGGGAGGAAGGGGGAAGAGGGGCGAGAGGAAGGATGGAAAAGAGAAAGGAAGGGGGAAGGAAAGAAATGAGAAGGGAGGGAGAGGTGAAAGGAAGAAAGAAATGGTGTAGGAAACCTTTTAAGTCATTATAATAGGCCTGTTTCCTGGACTTATTTCCTGAAGTAAACTAACAAACCATTAGACCTCTTAACTAGGTACAAATATGACCCCAATTCCCTGAACACTTAACACTGCCTGACATCAATGGGTCATATGAGAGTAGTTGAATCAGGTAAGCGATAGTTATTGTAATTAAGCCAAACTAACCTGAAGAATAGACGTTATATTACCTCATCTGTCATACCTACATGACTCAGGTAGATGACAGGGACCCAGGTATGTAATTATCACCTGTATGCATTAATTAAGCGAATTAAAACACCTGTGGTACACCTGCCTCGCGTACCTAATCTAACATATCATAATGAAAACAAACAATAAAAAGCGTAATATTAATAAAACAGAAAAAATAATAAAACTAAACAAGGTCACATAAACAAAACAACAATACGTAACACGGATTTAATTTTCTCCTCCCCAACACACATTTCATCACTCGTGCCGGGGTTAAATTCGACGCGTCAATTCAACTCACAGCTGCTACAAGACCACGTCCAGCGCCTACCACAACCCTTTGTCTCCCGCCCTGAATTTGCAAGTGAAATTAAGCTGCATTATCCCCGCGTTAAATGTACAAACTGTGTAAGATAATGGAGGAAACTATTGTGAGGTTCAGTGGTTTGGGGTGTCGGTGGGTTGAGGTGGTACACGGGTTCGAGGTGTCTAAATGGTGAATGATTTGTGTGTGGGGGGGGTTGGATTAAGGGGTAAAGGTACATTACGATAAAGGGAGAGAGAGAGACGCGGAAGCACCCTATGGCCACGGTATATGGTACGGTAGAGGCACGGAGTAAAGGCCCCCCCCCCCAACCACGTCCCGGAAGTCGCTTGGCTGTGTGCGTGTCGTTCCTCGGTTTGGAAGTGAAGGAGAAAATACGAGCGTTTAACCAAGTGTTTCACTGACACGCTAACGTCTGTGTGTTGACCCTTTGACTCCTGTTTGAGTTTGTCTGTGAAGATTTGTCTGTTTAATTACCCTTCGATAATTCCTATTGTTTAATTCCCTTCCGTTAATTCGTCTGTTTAATCCCCTTCCGTTAATTCGTCTGTTTCATCTCCCCCGTTAATTCGTCTGTCTTCCTGTCTGTACGGAAATGTCTAACTAATATTTAAATAGAACCCAATATAATGTACCCCCTTGTCTGTGTATGTTTCTGTCTGGCGTGAGGCTGTCTGTGAATAATGTACACAAGTCTGTTCAATATAACCTGTCTTTGGTTGCATTACTGTGCTGTCAGTTTATGTGAATCTGATCTTCCATATGTCTGTCTGTCTGTCTGTGTTGAACCTTGTTTTTGTCTGTGTGTCTGTCTGTCAAGTCTAAATGGTACCTTTTGAGACACCCTTCAACCAACCAACCAATCCCCACAACCTACCAGTCATCCCCTAAACCAATCAACCAGCCATCATCCACTCAACTTTCTACTCAACCACCCAGTCATCCAATCAACCAGCCAGTCATCCCCTAAACCAATCAACCACCCAGTCATCCAATCAACCACCCAGTCATCCAATCAACCAGCCAGTCATCCATTCAACCAGCCAGTCATCCAGTGAGTGTGAGTAAGGGAGGTATAGCGGACCAGTACAGTACATCCTCGTATTGGGTGGCTCCCGTGACGCCAAACTCAACAATTAGCATAGCGTGTACCTGGCAGATAAAACTGTGTGTGGGGGAGGTGGGTGGGGTGGGGATTGTGTGTGTGGGGAGGGGGGATTGTGTGTGTGGGGAGGGGGGGATTGTGTGTGTGGGGAGGGGGGATTGTGTGTGTGGGGAGGGGGGATTGTGTGTGTGGGGAGGGGGGATTGTGTGTGTGGGGAGGGGGATTGTGTGTGTGGGGGAGGGGGGATTGTGTGTGTGGGGGTAGGGGTGTGTGGGGGAGGTGGGGATTGTGTGGACTGATTGTGTGGGGAGGGGGGACTGTATGTGTGGGGGTAGGGGTGTGTGGGGAGGGGGGACTGTATGTGTGGGGGTAAGGGTGTGTGTGGGGGAGGTGGTTATGTATGGGGATGAGAGGGTTCTGTGTGTGTGGGGGGGGAGGGTTGGTGGGATTGTGTAGAGGGGGGTTAGTTGGGTGTGTGGGGGGACTCTGTCTGTGGGGGAGCTGGGAGTGTGTGTGGGACTGTGTGGGGAGAATTGTGTAACGAATGGTGGTAGTTGTAACGTATGGTAGTAGTTGTAACGTATGGTAGTAATGGTGGTAGTTGTAACGTATGGTAGTAATGGTGGTAGTTGTAACGTATGATAGTAATGGTGGTAGTTGTAACGTATGGTAGTAATGGTGGTAGTTGTAACGTATGATAGTAATGGTGGTAGTTGTAACGTATGGTAGTAATGGTGGTGTTTATATGGTAATCGTGGTAATTGTGGTTGTTGTATGGTAGTAACTTTAACGTATGGTAGAGGAAGGAGGAGAGGAGAGAGGAAGAGGGAAGAGAAGAGGACGAGGGAGGAAGAGGAGGAGGGAAGCGTCTCAGAACTAATGCAACCAAAAGAACTCCTTAAAGGCGGTGAGGGTGGCAGACACAAGGCTCTCGTCCCAAGCTCCTGTGTCAGAGATGGTGAGATCGCGCCCTGCTCACTCATCAGCTGGGGACGATAGTATTGGATCAGCTGGCATACGACGGGAATGGTCGGGTTTGTTCGTGAATTTTTTTGTTTATTTCATAGTATTTTTTTTTCCTAGGAAGTATATTGTGCCTGAGTGTATGTCGTGTCATATAACGTGTGAGTGTTTAGGTAAGGTACTACACGTCTTGTCTAGGTACGTCGCTTCCGTAATAATTTGCTAATGGACGAAATACTATGAAAAACGATACATATATAACTATAGGTAGGAGTTATATATAATCGTAATTAACTACAGTAGGAGTTGTATTGTGTATTTGTTATGATTTGTGGTTGTTAAAATTAGGGGGAGGGAGGGGAGTGGAGGGGGAGGGGGGGGGGATGATAGGTGGCAGCACTGGTCGGCACAACAGCAAGGGGTTTGATCTGGCCCAGGAGGTGATGTCGGCTGGACTAGTCGGGAATATCAGGGGGACCTACCACCACTACCACCATCACTCCTTACCACAATCTACCACAATCTCATCCTTATCACTTCAAGGTACGAGGCAAATAACTACATAAAATAAAATAGTGTGTGTGTCACCAACAACACAGACTGGCACTCTTCCTCCAGTGCCATCAATAGACTGGCACCCTTCCTCCAGTGGCACCAATAGACTGGCACACTTCCGCCAGTGCCACCAATAGACTGGCACCCTTCCCCCAGTGCCACCAATAGACTGGCACCCTTCCCCCAGTGCCACCAATAGACCGGCACCCTTCCCCCAGTGCCACCAATAGACTGGCACCCTCCCCCCAGTGCCACCAATAGACTGGCACCCTTCCCCCAGTGCCACCAATAGACTGGCAACCTTCCCCCAGTGCCACCAACATACTGGCACCCTTCCCCCAGTGCCACCAACAGACTGCCGCCCTTTCCCCAGTGCCACCAACATACTGGCACCCTTCCCCCAGTGCCACCAACAGACTGGCACCCTTCTCCCAGTGCCACCAACAGACTGGCACCCTTCCCCCAGTGCCACCAACAGACTGGCACCCTTCCCCCAGTGCCACCAACATACTGGCACCCTTCCCCCAGTGCCACCAACATACTGGCACCCTTCTCCCAGTGCCACCAACAGACTGGCACCCTTCCCCCAGTGCCACCAACAGACTGGCACCCTTCCCCCAGTGCCACCAACAGACTGGCACCCTTCCCCCAGTGCCACCAATAGACTGGCACCTTTCCCCCAGTGCCACCAACTGTTGCCTCAGCTCCCCACTGCCTCGCCTTCATCCCGCCAGACCTCCTGTGTGATAATTAGTTTCCTACACCAGACGGCTCCCCTGGCCATTGCTCCGATTCTCAAAGATTTATCATAACTTATTTTATCTCACTTTATTGTAACTTATATTATGTTATTTTATCGTAAGTAATATAAAAAGATGGTTTTTAATTAAGGTCTACAATATAGTGCTGGTTTTAGTAGGATTTTGGGAACACTTGAAGATTAGTCACCCTAGATTATTGTATCTGAAGATTAACCAACCTAATGAGAACCTAACGAGAACCTAACCAACCTAACGAGAACCTAACCTAACCTAACCTTAAATGGACCTGTGACTGGGCGGCCTGTGTCACCCTCCCTGCCCCCACCCACCCGCCCCCCGCCCTTTCCACGCATTCCCTTGTGATTGATGTTACCACCACCACCAACCACCGTCACCGATATCACCACTACCCCCGTTATTAACCATTGGTATCACCACCACCATCTCCAACCCATCGTTATCTCCAACACTACCACCACCACTACTTTCACCACCACTATCACCACCATTACCTTCACCACCACTATCACCACCACCACACTCACTGTACCGCCCTAAGCATTAAAAACTACCCTGCGCGTGTCCAGCATCACAGCCTTATTAAGTGGTCCGCTTCTAAGACTTTACCTGTTCTTACTGACCATAACGGTGAGACGCTGTTTTAATGTTAACAGACAACCTAACCTAACCAAACCAAACCTAACCTAACCTAACCAAACCTAACCTAACCTAACCAAACCAAACCTAACCTAACCAAACCTAACCAAATCTAACCTAACCAAACCTAACCTAACCAAACCTAACCTAACCAATATACTCCAACTTCTCAAACTTAACGGGTCAGTAGTGTACTTAAATCATACTTAACATGGTATTATCCTATTTAAAACATCACTCTAGATGAATATGCTTTTACTTATTATACTTAAGGACTTTACTACTGTACTTATAACCCACTTTACGTTACTATCATACTTAAAACTCTCAAGCTATCGTAGTGAAGGTGTGTGTGTGTCTGTGAACAGGTAAGACACGGGTGAGTGTTGAGGTCTACCTGAAACTTTAAGTAGGGGAGGTCACTGTACACGTGTGGAGGCGCTGTAGTGTATATCCTTTGTCTACTATGTCCCTTAATCCCGTGTCCAGTATATCACTTAATCCCGTGTCCAGAATGTTACTTAAACCCGTCTCTACGAAGCTCTCTAACACACACACACACACACACAACTTGGCCCCTTAAAACAGATTAGTGTTTGTCTCTGGCCGCTATGTCGTCAGTGTCACAACCATGCTGAGATTAGGGGGTGAGGGGAGGGGGGATGGGGTGAGGGGAGGGGGGGCGGAGGGGACGAGTAAGGGAATGGGTGAGAGGATAGAGGACTGGTTAGTGGATGAGGGTATGGGTGGATGAGGAAATGGATGAGGTGAGAGAATGGATGAGTGAGGGGAAAAGAGAGAGAAAGGGCAGACTACCTCTCTACTCACGCCCGTCATGTGATTTTCCCCTCATATAAACACACACTACGTGCCATTACGCCCCAAACACACACACACACTCTACCTCTCTCCCTCTCTACCTCTCTCCCTCTCCCTCTCTACCTCTCCCTCTCTACCTTGAAATCCCTTTATCATCTGTGCTAATTCCCCTGTTTATCATCGCTTTCTCTTTCTCTTGTTCTATTCATTTATATACGATGGTGTAATATATGAAGAGGGGAGGGGATGGTGGGGGAGAGAGAGAGGGGGGTGAGGGAGAGAGTGGAGAGAGAGTGAGGGGTAAGAGTATTTCTCCCGCACTGTTGAGTCTATTATTTAATTTTCCCCTCAGTGGATAAGAGGACCTGGGATTTTCCTCCTTCTGTAGGTAATCCGGAGTGAGGAAAGTCTCTCTCTCTCTCTCTCTCTCTCTCTCTCTCTCTCTCTCTCTCTCTCTCTCTCTCTCTGCTTCCCTCCTTCACGTAAACACACACACACACACACACCTAATGCTGGTCGCGGGTGAGTTGGAAATATTAATGCATTATTTGTTGACGTGAGGTTGTATTAAACGCTGCCTCAATTATGCAAATTTCCAGCCAATGCACAAATGGGAACTTTCCGCAATCCTGACCGTGTGTATGTTTGGTTTGTTGTTGGCAGGACTTTAGAGAGACAGACAGACAAAGCCACAGACAGGTAGATACATACAGACAGGATAGACACAGACAGACAGACAGACTTACACCAGAGTCGTGCAGTGCATAAGACGCGAACATGCACAAAACATCAGGTGGCGGCAGCAAGAGGTGAACCCCCGAGTACCTGCCCTCATTAACACAGGTAAACACACACTAATGACTTATGACACCTGGTGAATCAAGGTATAATGCAAGGCGCGGATACTTTTGAGAGGCTCCAGACAATACAACTCTTAGTCAATTACGTCACATGTTGATACAATGACGTCATGGATTTGAAGCTTACGTCATGGATTACTACTGATGCTTACGTCATGGATTACTTCTGATGCTTACGTCATGGACTACCACTATTGCAACTCTCTCTCTCTCTCTCTCTCTCTCTCTCTCTCTCTCTCTCTCTCTCTCGTGTATTTTTCCCTCTGGTTAAGCGTGACCAGTGGTGGTGTAAATCTCATGGCTGCCTCCACTTCCCTGTTGGCATCATTTATCAAGCGCGCGCGTGTGTGTGTGTGTGTGTGTGCGTGTGTGTGTGTGTGTACTGGTCGTCATCACACAAGGCGGTAACACTAACGCCTTAGGTTAGGGATAGAATGTTTAATAATCAGGTGAAATAAACTAAGGTGTCTAACCTTATTGTGAACCCGTATGTATTTATAATGTTCACGTGATCTTAAACAATATAACTCCTCAAGAGATATATTTTAAAACTTGCTGAACTAAACCGTTGAATTTTTGCCTCGTAATCCCTGGCGTAAGACAAGGCCACTCGCTGGTCCCTCTGCAGTTTGTTTATTTGACTTTCCTTACCTACAGTGGCTGCTGTGTTGTGTTATAAACGGTGGTGTTTGGTCCTCACCTAACCCACCAATTTCACCTAACAGACCCCACTATCTAACCTAACCCAACCTAACCCAACCCAACCCAACCTAACCTAACCTAACCCAACCTAACCTAACCCAACCTAATCGGGTGTATTACAAGAGGTAGACAAGCTCAGAGGTTGACTAGGAGGAGGAGGAGGAGGCAGCAGCAACAGTCCCCCCCCCCCCGTGTGTGTGTGTGTGTGTTGCATGTAGATGTGTATTATCGTGATAACAAATTGGGAGCCTAGATAAGTTGAAACACTGATGTGATGTTTGCATGTCTAACGCTGATTGGCTGTTAATGGTAAAGAGCCCCGCCCACATATATGTTTACCCGCCAATTGTTTTTTGAGATGCAGGTAACCGCACCCAATCACGAGTTGGGTGTTAAACCGCTGCTAAACATGATACATTGTTCACTCGTCTGTCTCAGGGGAAGTATTTCGGCATGATATTCGTTTTGGCTTTCCTAGATGGGTTTTAATGGGCCCCAGTCCTGATAATAAAAGGTTTCAGTTTCTTATGATGTGTTGTACAATTGTAATGGGAGGATCAAGTTGGAGTCTATTAACACTGGGGCCCATTAGTCCTTCCCCCCCCCCCCACACACAGGCTCTACTGGTAGCCACCTTCACTACCCACACGTTCATCAAGTCGGGTTTTCACAGGATAATAACAAGAGATGTTCAGGCCAGTGTCCGGTAAACAACTGTGTGTGTGTGTGTGTCATATAACAGCTTACCTATGTTGTGTGTACATGCAGTAGTGTGTGTGACCCCTGACCTGAGTGTACACCGTAATACTCACACATAATTCACGTCACAACAGTCTCCATTATCGATAAACAAGAGTGTACAAAGACTGTGACAATAACATGGAAGAATAAGGTCATTTATCCTGGACCAGTTACACTTAATAACTAACTGGAGGTAAAATGACAGTCAGTTATGATAAGGACACACACACACACACACACACACACACACACACACACGTTACTGTCATCTGTTGTACCAGGTTTGTTATGGTGCGCTGTAATTTATAATATGATGATCTATGATGTATGGTGAACAATAGTGAAGAATGGTGCTTTATATGTTATGTATGGTAAACTGTAACGTATGATGAACAATACTGCTTAATGGTGTTTTGTATATGGTGTATGGTGCACTATACCTAATACAGGGTGCACAATACTAGATATATTACACAATACCTGATATAGTGCACAATACGATATAGAGTGCACAATACCCGATATAGTGCATAATACCTGATATATAGTGCACAATACCTGAGAGTGCACAATACCTGAGAGTGCACAATACCAGATAGAAAGCACAATACCTATTATACAGTGCACCAACCTGAATAAATTGCCTCAACTTCTCAAACTAACACTCCTCTATTTTTGTCTTTTACAGGTGAGTTGCTAACCACACCTGTAATCAACTATTCACACCTGGGTACAGTAGGTATAATCATAAGCCCATTTCTATAATCACAAGGACCTCCACTAAGGCTCTATAATTCTATGTTATAGTATCAAGGTGTAGTATCAGGTGACGATAATTTGTTGTTTTGTTATAGTGAAATTCCCCCTCCATACACCCATACCACACACCCATACCACACACCCCTCCATACACCCAACCACACACCCATACCACACACCCCTCCATACACCCAACCACACACCCATACCACCTCTCCCTCCATACATACACCACATCCCTACACCCACACTACACCTACACCCACCACACTTCCTCCCTACTACACCCCCACCCACACACCCCTACACCCACATCATCTCGCTATCAGTCGGCAACCCACATGCAGTACAAACACGACAATAAATATTTTACATTATTCCCCGCACGCGACCCTCCAACCCCATGTCTGTGTGTTTGTCTGTCTGTCTTTTCTGTATTGTGGTGGTAGTGGTGGTATTGTGGTGGTGGTAGTGGTGGTATTGTAGCGGTGGTAGTGGTGGTATTGTAGCGGTGGTAGTGGTGGTATTGTAGCGGTGGTAGTAGTGGTGATGGTATTGTGGTGGTGGTAGTGGTGATATTGTAGCGGTGGTAGTGGTGGTATTGTAGCGGTGGTAGTGGTGGTATTGTAGCGGTGGTAGTAGTGGTGATGGTATTGTGGTGGTGGTAGTGGTGATATTGTAGCGGTGGTAGTGGTGGTATTGTAGCGGTGGTAGTGGTGGTATTGTAGCGGTGGTAGTAGTGGTGATGATGGTATTGTGGTGGTGGTAGTGGTGGTATTGTGACGGTGGTAGTGGTGGTATTGTAGCGGTGATGGTATTGTGGTGGTGGTAGTGGTGGTATTGTGACGGTGGTAGTGGTGGTATTGTGACGGTGGTAGTGGTGGTATTGTGGTGGTGGTGGTGGTAGTGGTATTGTGATGATGATAGTGGTGGTATTGTGACGGTGGTAGTGGTGGTATTGTGGTGGTGGTGGTAGTGGTATTGTGATGATGATAGTGGTGGTATTGTGACGGTGGTAGTGGTGGTATTGTGACGGTGGTAGTGGTGGTATTGTGATGGTGATAGTGGTGGTATTGTGACGGTGGTAATGGTGGTAGTGACGGTGGTAGTGGTGGTAGCGGTGTTATCTACAGTGACAGTAATTATGAAAGCGACAATAATAGTGATAATGTGATGGTGGTAGTGCAGGTGGGTGGTGGTGATAGTGGTAGTGCGGGTAGGTGGTGGTGAGTGGTAGTGCAGGTAGGTGGTGGTGATAGTGGTAGTGCGGGTAGGTGGTGGTGATAGTGGTAGTGCGGGTAGGTGGTGGTGAGAGTGGTAGTGCAGGTAGGTGGTGGTGATAGTGGTAGTGCAGGTAGGTGGTGGTGATAGTGGTAGTGCAGGTAGGTGGTGGTGATAGTGGTAGTGCGGGTAGGTGGTGGTGAGAGTGATAGTGCAGGTAGGTGGTGGTGAGAGTGGTAGTGCAGGTAGGTGGTGGTGAGAGTGGTGGTGGTAATAAGTAGATGTAAACTGCAGTTGCAATGTGAAAGTGGTGATTATTGTAGCAGTGGTGGTAGCAATGTGAGACTGGGTGACAATATTCTTTCGAAAGCGATCAACACACGAAGAACTACAAAGAACTTATAACACCGATGTTCTTGAGGTGTTCTTTATAATGTTCTTTCTTAAAAATAAATGACTGTTTGTGTGTTTTTTTAATGTTTCTCAATCATAGTGTGTGTGTGTGTGTGTGTGTTAATTATATGCTAATCTATACCATCTAATGTACCAATTATATTTTAAATTATAGGAATTGATTATAAAAATTAGTGAGCCAATATACTAAGGAAATGAGTTCTGTAGTGGTGGTGTGTAGTGGTGGGTGTAGTGGTGGTGTGTAGTGGGTGTAGTGGTGGTGTGTAGTGGTGAGTGTAATGGTGAGTGTAGTGGTCTCAAGTGTCGGTACAGTATAGTGTTATACACAGTACACTTAACAACAGAGTTACACCTCTCTCTCTCTCTCTCTCTCTCTCTCTCTCTCTCTCTCTCTCTCTCCATTCTTACGTTATCTCCCTGTTTCCTCCTTCCCACCTCTCTCTTTCCTTCCCTACTTCTCTCATCTCTCTCTCTCTACCCCGGATGTCTCACTCACACGGATGTCTTAACACCATAACGGGGGAAGACATTGGCTATTTAGACTGTAATAGTACACCAGGCGGCGCTACAAGGTGGATAATATCGGTCATAAAATACGTGGAATCTGGCAGTTAGTGTGATGGATGGTTACGTCTTGTTAGCAACAGGTGAGGGACGGAGGGGGGGAGGGGGAGAGAGGGGGAGGGGGAGAGAGGGGGAATACGTGTGAGGGAGGGAGGGTTCTATAAAGTGGAGGGAGGGAAGGTTCTATAAAGTGGAGGGAGGGAGGGAAGGTTCTATAAAGTGGAGGGAGGGAAGGTTCTATAAAGTGGAGGGAGGGAAGGTTCTATAAAGTGTAGGGAGGGAGGGAAGGTTCTATAAAGTGGAGGGAGGGAGGGAGGGTTCTATAAAGTGGAGGGAGGGAGGGAAGGTTCTATAAAGTGGAGGGAGGGAGGGAAGGTTCTATAAAGTGGAGGGAGGGAGGGAGGGTTCTATAAAGTGGAGGGACGGAGGGAGGGTTCTATAAAGTGGAGGGAGGGAGGGAAGGTTCTATAAAGTGGAGGGAGGGAGGGTTCTATAAAGTGGAGGGAGGGAGGGAAGGTTCTATAAAGTGGAGGGAGGGAAGGAAGGTTCTATAAAGTGGAGGGAGGGAGGGTTCTATAAAGTGGAGGGACGGAGGGAGGGTTCTATAAAGTGGAGGGACGGAGGGAGGGTTCTATAAAGTGGAGGGAGGGAGGGAAGGTTCTATAAAGTGGAGGGAGGGAGGAGGGTTCTATAAAGTGGAGGGACGGAGGGAGGGTTCTATAAAGTGGAGGGAGGGAGGGAAGGTTCTATAAAGTGGAGGGAGGGAGGGAAGGTTCTATAAAGTGGAGGGAGGGAAGGTTCTATAAAGTGGAGGGAGGGAGGGAAGGTTCTATAAAGTGGAGGGAGGGAAGGTTCTATAAAGTGGAGGGAGGGAGGGAAGGTTCTATAAAGTGGAGGGAGGGAGGGAAGGTTCTATAAAGTGGAGGGAGGGAAGGTTCTATAAAGTGGAGGGAGGGAGGGTTCTATAAAGTGGAGGGAGGGTTCTATAAAGTGGAGGGACGGAGGGAGGGTTCTATAAAGTGGAGGGAGGGAGGGAAGGTTCTATAAAGTGGAGGGAGGGAGGGAAGGTTCTATAAAGTGGAGGGAGGGAGGGAAGGTTCTATAAAGTGGAGGGAGGGAGGGAAGGTTCTATAAAGTGGAGGGAGGGAGGGAAGGTTCTATAAAGTGGAGGGAGGGAAGGTTCTATAAAGTGGAGGGAGGGAGGGAAGGTTCTATAAAGTGGAGGGAGGGAGGGAAGGTTCTATAAAGTGGAGGGAGGGAGGGAAGGTTCTATAAAGTGGAGGGAGGGAGGGAGGGTTCTATAAAGTGGAGGGAGGGAGGGTTCTATAAAGTGGAGGGAGGGAGGGAAGGTTCTATAAAGTGGAGGGAGGGAGGGAAGGTTCTATAAAGTGGAGGGAGGGAGGGAAGGTTCTATAAAGTGGAGGGAGGGAGGGAAGGTTCTATAAAGTGGAGGGAGGGAGGGAAGGTTCTATAAAGTGGAGGGACGGAGGGAGGGTTTTGTAAAGTGGAGGGACGGAGGGAGGGTTCTATAAAGTGGAGGGAGGGAGGGAGGGTTCTGTGTAGTGTAGTGGTCTAGGGAGTTCAATCACCAGGGTTAAATAAGCTAGGGTGTCCAATCTTCAGGTGATCCTAGTGTTTACATATCAATACGCGTTACAACAGCAGCCCCTTCGGTAGTCTGGTGTCCGTCTGTGAGTTATGAACATGTCACGGTAACCAAGGGGCTGTCAGCATGCCTTTTTTGGGGGGCTGTTTTTTGTGGGTGGTGGTGTTGGTTGTCAGGGCGGGTGGTGGTAGTGGTGGTTGTTGGGGTGTAGTGGTGGTGGTGGTTGTTGGGGTGTAGTGGTGGTGGTGGTTGTTGTTGGGGTGTAGTGGTGGTGGTTGTTGGGGTGTGGTGGTGGTGGTGGTTGTTGGGGTGTAGTGGTGGTGGTGGTGGTTGTTGGGGTGTAGTGGTGGTGGTGGTTGTTGGGGTGTAGTGGTGGTGGTGGTTGTTGGGGTGTAGTGGTGGTGGTGGTTGTTGGGGTGTAGTGGTGGTGGTGGTGGTTGTTGGGGTGTGGTGGTGGTGGTGGTGGTTGTTGGGGTGTAGTGGTGGTGGTGGTTGTTGGGGTGTAGTGGTGGTGGTTGTTGTTGGGGTGTAGTGGTGGTGGTGGTGGTTGTTGGGGTGTAGTGGTGGTGGTGGTTGTTGGGGTGTGGTGGTGGTGGTGGTTGTTGGGGTGTAGTGGTGGTGGTGGTGGTTGTTGGGGTGTGGTGGTGGTGGTGGTTGTTGGGGTGTAGTGGTGGTGGTGGTTGTTGGGGTGTAGTGGTGGTGGTGTTTGTTGGGGTGTAGTGGTGGTGGTGGTGGTTGTTGGGGTGTAGTGGTGGTGGTGGTGGTTGTTGGGGTGTAGTGGTGGTGGTGGTGGTTGTTGGGGTGTGGTGGTGGTGGTGGTGGTTGTTGGGGTGTAGTGGTGGTGGTGGTTGTTGGGGTGTAGTGGTGGTGGTGGTTGTTGGGGTGTAGTGGTGGTGGTGGTTGTTGTTGGGGTGTAGTGGTGGTGGTTGTTGGGGTGTGGTGGTGGTTGTTGGGGTGTAGTGGTGGTGGTGGTGGTTGTTGGGTGTAGTGGTGGTGGTGGTGGTTGTTGGGGTGTAGTGGTGGTGGTGGTTGTTGGGGTGTAGTGGTGGTGGTGGTTGTTGGGGTGTAGTGGTTGTGGTGGTTGTTGGGGTGTAGTGGTGGTGGTTGTTGTTGGGGTGTAGTGGTGGTGGTGGTGGTTGTTGGGGTGTAGTGGTGGTGGTGGTGGTTGTTGGGGTGTAGTGGTGGTGGTGGTGGTTGTTGGGGTGTAGTGGTGGTGGTGGTTGTTGGGGTGTAGTGGTGGTGGTGGTGGTTGTTGGGGTGTAGTGGTGGTGGTGGTGGTTGTTGGGGTGTAGTGGTGGTGGTTGTTGGGGTGTAGTGGTGGTGGTGGTGTTGGGTGTAGTGGTGGTGGTGGTTGTTGGGGTGTAGTGGTGGTGGTGGTTGTTGGGGTGTAGTGGTGGTGTGTTGGGGTGAGTGGTGTGGGGGTGTTGGGTGTAGTGGTGGTGGTGGTGTTGGGGTGGTGGTGGTGGTGTTGGGGTGTAGTGGTGGTGGTGGGGTGTAGTGGTGGTGGTGGTTGTTGGGGTGTAGTGGTGGTGGTGGTGTTGGGGTGTTGTGGTGGTGGTGTTGGGGTGTGGTGGTGGTGGTGGTGTTGGGGTGTAGTGGTGGTGGTGTTCGGGTGGTAGTGGTTGTTGGGGTGTAGTGGTGGTGGTTGTTGGGGTGTAGTGGTGGTGGTGGTGGTTGTTGGGGTGTAGTGGTGTGTGTATACTTGTAATTATGAGAGAGAGAGAGAGAGAGAGAGAGAGATATGGTGCACACTATCTCACTGCCACCACAGGTTTCCCCGGCGTGAGATAGTGAACAAGATAACCAATCCACACACAAGGTGGCTTTGTGCCTCACACACACACACGCACACGCTCACACACACACACGCTCACACACACGCTCTCACACACACACGCTCTCACACACACACACGCTCTCACACACACACACACACACTCTCACACACACACACACTCACACGCTCACACACACACACACGCTCACACACGCTCACACACACACACGCTCACACACACACACGAATAAAGATCTTTAACATGGACATAAACGGTGAAAGAGAGAGAAAATGTACCACAATTTTAAGGTTTTTGTGTTGTGGTAGAATTAAATAAGATTGGTTGGGTGAGTGGTGAGGGTGTGGGTGGTGGGTGTGGGTGGTGGGGAAGCCATCGTGTGGGTGAATAAGGCGGGTGTGGGCGTGACCGTGCTGGTAGGGCGGTAAGAGGGCCACGCCCACATCACTCCTGTATTGTTAGGGTCCAGCAGGAGGTCTGGTGTATGTCGCGTCCACACACAGAGAGGAGAGAGAGAGAGAGAGAGTCATTAATAACGGGAGACCTCAGCCTGCTATTACAGCGGCACAAAGCAGGAGAGTCGAGGGCAAAGGGCGCCACGGAGAGGTTACTGTAAGGGCACGCTGGGCTGAGGGGGGTCCTACGGTAGGGGTCCTGCGGTTGGGGGGGTCCTACGGTAGGGGTCCTACGGTAGGGGTCCTGCGGTTGGGGGGTCCTACGGTGTGGGGTCCTGCGTTGGGGGTCCTGCGGTGTGGGGTCCTGCGTTGAGGTGGTCCTACAGTGAGGGGGGATCCTTGGGAGAGAGTCCTGGAGAATGGGGTGGGGTCCTATATGATAGAGGCGTCCTTGGAAGGGTGGAGGCGTTCTATGGCGGGGTTGGTGTCCTTGGGAGGGGAGAGTTGGTAAGAGAGGAGAAGGGGGTGGGTCCTTGAGAGTCCTAGGGAAGGGGAAGGAAGGATAGAGTCCTATGATGGAGGTGTCCTTGGGAGGGGAGAGGCGATGAGGTGAAGGTCCTTGAGAGAGTGTCCTATGATGGAGGTGGGTGTCCTTGGGTGTGGGGAGGGGGGAGGATAAGTGATGTAGGGGAGGGGGGGGGGAGAGGGAGGTGAGGAAAGGTGAGACACAACATCCGGGTCATTACCACAATCACAGGTATATGTTACCCTCTCTCTTACCTGTCCTCACCACCTGCCTCATGACCTGCTTGCTTCATCTACCTCACCACCTGCCTCATGATCTGCTTGCTTCATCTACCTCACCACCTGCCTCATGATCTGCTTGCTTCATCTGCCTCACCACCTGCCTCATGACCTGCTTGCTTCATCTACCTCACCACCTGCTTGCTTCATCTACATCACCACCTGCCTCATGATCTGCTTGCTTCATCTACCTCACCACCTGCTTGCTTCATCTACATCACCACCTGCCTCATGACCTGCTTGCTTCATCTACCTCACCACCTGCTTGCTTCATCTACATCACCACCTGCCTCATGACCTGCTTGCTTCATCTACCTCACCACCTGCTTGCTTCATCTACCTCACCACCTGCCTCATGATCTGCTTGCTTCATCTGCCTCATGACCTGCTTGCTTCACCTGCCTCACCACCTGCTTGCTTCATCTACCTCACCACCTGCCTCACCACCTGCTTGCTTCACCTGCCTCATGACCTGCTTGCTTCATCTACCTCACCACCTGCCTCACCACCTGCTTGCTTCACCTGCCTCACCACCTGCTTGCTTCACCTGCCTCACCACCTGCTTGCTTCACCACCTGCTTGCTTCATCTACCTCACTGCACATCTCTGTTCTCTCTCTCGATACTTTCACTTATTATAAACTTTTATGCCTTAAAACTTTGCCTTTTGTTTCTATAATGTTGTCTGTGGTGATGGTGGGGGTGATGGTGGCTATGGTGGTGATGGTGGGGGTGATGATGGTGAGTTATGGTGGTGATGGTAGTGTAAATAATAATGATGGTGATGGTAGTGATGGTGATAGTGGTGGTGATGGAGAGAGCAGCAACAGGTGAAGTAACACTACATCACCTGTGGGGAAACTCAACACAGTGGTGAGGAGAAACGAGAGCTTCTTGCCTCCCTCCACCCCCTCCCTCCCTCCACCCCTCCTCCCTCCCTCCTCCCTCCCCTCCCTCACTTTCTCCTCCTGTGGTTTTTGTCTGTGATTGTTGTCTCTTTTCCCCCTTACCTCCCTCCCTCCATCTTTCCTCCCTCCCTCACTCCATCTTACCTCCCTCCCTCACCCCATCTTACCTCCCTCCCTCACTCCATCTTACCTCCCTCCCTCACTCCATCTTTCCTCCCTCCCTCACTCCATCTTTCCTCCCTCCCTCACTCCATCTTTCCTCCCTCCCTCACCCCATCTTACCTGCCTCCCTCACTCCATCTTACCTCCCTCCCTCACCCCATCTTACCTCCCTCCCTCACTCCATCTTTCCTCCCTCCCTCACTCCATCTTTCCTCCCTCCCTCACTCCATCTTTCCTCCCTCCCTCACTCCATCTTTCCTCCCTCCCTCACTCCATCTTTCCTCCCTCCCTCACTCCATCTTTCCTCCCTCCCTCACTCCACCCTTTCCCTGCAGCCTGCGATTGTTGCCTCGAGCTGTCACCTTCCCTCCCTCTCTCACCCTTTCCCTCCCTGCCTTCTCTCCCTCCACTCCGCCTTCCTCCCTCACCCCCCCACAATACAACAATAGCTGCTGTATATATAGTGAACCTTTGCGTCTTAGGTTTAATCAACATGATACCCGCTATACACAGGTGGTCCGCTATACACAGGTAGTCCGCTATACACGGCGCTGCTGTCGTCCTCTGGGAGTTTGGTATACGTGACACGGGAATTCTCACGCCTAGGAACAATTGGCTGTGGAGGATCTGTCTTTCCTCTGGCAACGGTGGACGCTGCTCCAGATCTCTCGTGTGTGTGTGTGTGTGTGCGTTCACTTTAGCGGGGCCTGGTGGTGTTGATTCAAGAGGCGACGGCGACTCCACGTGCCCTCTCTCTCTCTGTTGTTCCTCTTGGTGCCTACTATACTGTGTTGTTGACAGGTGATACAAGTGGTGGTGCTGACAGGTGGTACAAGTGGTGGTGCTGACAGGTGGTGTTGACAGATGGTGCTGTTGTATATAAATCCACCAGATGGTTGAGAGAACATTTTTAAACGACTGTCACCACAAACATGATTTTAATCCCTGTGTTTGAAGCCGAGACACACACTCAAACACGCCAGGTACTGTACGTGTTTCAGGGTTAGGTTAGGTTGTGAGTGGTGTGGGGTAGCTGGGTGAGCTCTAACGTGGCGTGGCAGAAACAAGGCTGAGGCGTGGCGAGGCGGGAAAGAAATAACACTTATGTGTAGCGTGACGTGGCGAGGGAGAAGGAACACTCAGCTCTGGCGTGGCGAGGAAGAAGGAACACTCCCTGGCGTGGCGAGGAAGAAGCGGCTCAGGTAGGGCGAAGCGAGGCAAAAAAAATACCCTCCTAGGTATGGCGTTGAGTAGCATGGCGAGGCGGGGCAGAGGTGCGGGGCAGAGGTGAGCACGGGACCACCTCACAGGTAGCCGCCACAGGTGGTAAGGGGGCGTGGCATCTTAATTGACTTATGATGGTTTAATAGGCAGCGGGTGACGGAGGAGCCACAAAAAACTGCCTCTGTTTACCTCATCACCTGCGGTTCACCTCACACTCTATTAGACACGGAGGCTCTCACTACCTGACCACCACTGCCCCACCACCACCTGACCACCACCACATCACCACCTGACCACTACCACATCACCACCTCGTTATGATGAGTGTCATGTGTGTGTGTGTGTGTGTTTACGTAAGTTTATGATTGAGTGAGGAAATATATGTATATGTACTGTATGTGTGTCCGTGTGTATTCCTTCTTCTACGTGTATATATGTTAACTCTTCACCAACACCAGACAGCATTAACCACACGGACACAATAACCACGACCTGGCCGGCACACGAAGCCAAACAAAACCATAATAAAATAACAACATAAAATAATGACATCTTTTGTATCCATTAATTTTAAAAAGACAAATTCCTCTTTAAAACACTAACAATATTTTACATCAGAATTTACATAAAAAAAATTCTTTAAATCAACACAAATGATATAATACTTCCATTAGAATTTAAATACAATATTTTTTATAATTCTCAGCATTCAAGTTTAGTAGAAAATTGTATATGTTTTTTATTTAAATGTTATTAGAGTAGTGTGTGTGTGTGTGTGTGTGTCGGTTTAGAGTTGCCTTAACTATACACAGCCAACGCATCTTGTCTTAAGTTAGGAAATACAACCTATTGAGAGAGAGAGAGGAGAGAGAGAGAGAGACCTTCCACAATAATTAACCAAACACATTATAATAGAAACAACAAGGGGGTGTGGGATACGACCTATAGCCACCTGCCCCGGACGCTGTCAGCCAGGCGACAGCTGACTGACACTCCAGTTTAACAAGGGCTTAAGGCACGCAGTTTTTAAATACAATGCAAGTTACTCTGATATCACGGGGCGCCAGCCTGTACCAGGTACTTGTACGTGGTGGTGGTAGTTGTGGCAGGGATGGTGGTTGATTGTGGTAGTTGTAGTAGAGGGTGATCAGAAGCTATGGAAGTGGTGTAGATTTTGTGTGGCGTTAATAGTAGTAGTAGTAGTAGTAGTAGTGAAAATGGTACTAATAATAATGACTAATAACAATGGTAGCAGCTTACATATGGCAGCAGTAACAATGGTAGCTCAGTAATAATGGTAGCGGAAGCAATATATGGGAGGACGGACAGGTATAGGTGTTGACAGGTAGGCTGGGCAGGTGAGACAACGTAATGTACTGACGATGAATGATGGACTTGACGGAAGGTGAGTCCCTGCGGCAAAGGTGTGAGTCCCTGCGGCAAAGGTGTGAGTCCCTGCGGCATTTATAGCGAGGTCCCTAGGGGCGTTCATTAACACCTAGGAGGAGGAGGGGTAGAGGGAGGGAGGGGGGGTGATGGAGCATGGGTGGTGGAGGAGGAGGGTGGTGATGGAGTATGGGTGGTGGAGATGGAGGAGGGTGGTGATGGAGTATGGGTGGTGGTGAAGGAGGGTGGTGAGAAAGGAAGCGGAAAGTAGTGGTAGAGGAGATCGAGATAGGGGACCCCAAACAATAACACAGGGACCCCAAACACTGAAACAGGACCCCAAACACTGAAACAGGACCCCAAAACAATGAGATAGGGACCAAATCATCTATATAACGATGACCTAACGTGTTGTGTTCGTGTTTTCTTCTCTTACAGGGGATGGCGGCGTCAGGACTAGTAGTTGGCAGTCACACGGGGTCAAGGGGCATAAGCGTGAGTATGTCCGAACTCAACCCTCACTTCGTCTGCGTCCTCTGCTTCGGGTACTTCGTCGACGCCACCACCATCACGGAGTGTATGCATACATGTGAGTATTAATGATGTTTGTATTCCACACCTGTTATACTCTACACCTGCTGTACTGCTTACCTGTTATACTCCACACCTGCTATACTTCACACGTGACTCCTAATTAATTACATTGTTACCTGATATACTGTACTCTATTTTTAACTAACGTAACGCACTCTTCTGTCACCCAACGCACTCTTACAGCCACCCAACGCACTCTTACAGCCACCCAACGCACTCTTACAGCCACCCAACGCACTCTTACAGCCACCCAACGCACTCTTACAGCCACCCAACACACTCTTACAGCCACCCAACACACTCTTACAGCCACCCAACGCACTCTTACAGCCACCCAACGCACTCTTACAGCCACCCAACACACTCTTACAGTAAAGGATAGATAAACAGTGTCCAGGTGCTGTCATTATTCCCTGGACACTTGGCAACACCTGTCATCTATCACTTGGCAACACCTGTCACCTATCACTTGGCAACACCTGTCATCTATCACTTGGCAACACCTGTCACCTATCACTTGGCAACACCTGTCACCTATCACTTGGCAACACCTGTCACCTATCACTTGGCAACACCTGTCACCTATCACTCTGGGTCAAATATTCATCATATTTTTTTATTTGTATATTTTTTCAACCAGATTTTTAATACCTTGTAATTGGCGGTTCGTTTGCAACCATTTTTCACCGCTTGACTTCGCTAAAGGTTTGAATTCATTTGAAAACCATTTTTTTAGCAATTAAATTGATACTACGTTAAAACTGTGCATTCAATTGTGATCATTATTGCAATTAGTATCGATAAGGGGAGAGAGAGAAAAACACACACACACACACACGCACACACACACACACACACGCACACACACACACGCGCACACACACACACACACACACACACGCACGCACGCACACACCCACCCAAAGGTCATTATCCACTCAAAATAAATAGAGCGGATTTTAATTACTCTCACAAATTAAATGACTAAAAATCCCCCTCCTACCTATGGCTCATTAACCTTCACTACTACTGATGAGTTAAGAGAACTACTTAACACTGGTATAACATAGTATTGGTTACAAGGGATCACCTGAAGATTAAACTCCCTAATGCTATCTACAGGGGGGTTAGGTTAGATTAGGGTTAAGTTAGGTTCGGTTAAGTTAGGTTAGGTTCAGTTATGTTAGATTAAGGTATGTTCGGTTAAGTTTAGTCAGATTAAGTTGTGTTCGGTTAAGTTTAGTCAGATTAAGTTGTGTTCGGTTAAGTTTAGTCAGATAAAGTTGTGTTCGGTTAAGCTGAGTCAGATAAAGTTACGTTAGGTCAGGTTAGGTTAGGTTAGGTTAGCTTTAGGGGTAGTTGATCTTCAGGTGAAATAAGCTGGAGTGCCTAATCTTCAGGTGATCCGTGAAAAGTTACAGAAAATAACCCGGCTTAATAACCCTGGCAGCTGACGCTCTTAAGCCAACAAGACCTATAACACCTAACTAAATAAGATGTTACGTTGAAGGCAGAGGTGTGCGTGGTGACAGGAGGACACACACACGGGAGGCTTGGTCCAACTATAAATACCAACATATTCAGTACTTAGAAAAATGACAATATTATGACAGCCATGACAGTCACATATGTAGTCGATGATGAGTTAAGGACACACTACACATGATTACATTATATTCATGTGGTTTATGTTGTGGTTTAGTGATTTGTGTTTGTGTGTTTTATGTTATTCTTAAAACAGCAGTGGATCCCATATGAAGACCCTCCTACCTATATATACTGCAGGGGTCAGGTGTTGGGATCAGGTGCAGGGGTCAGGTGTAGGGATCAGGTGCAGGGGTCAGGTGTAGGGATCAGGTGCAGGGATCAGGTGCAGGGGTCAGATGTAGGGATCAGGTGTAGGGATCAGGTGCAGGGGTCAGGTGCAGGGGTCAGATGTAGGGATCAGGTGCAGGGGTCAGGTGTAGGGATCAGGTACAGGGGTCAGATGTAGGGATCAGGTGCAGGGGTCAGATGTAGGGATCAGGTGCTAGAGAGATGACGTGTATTATAAACCTCTTTTCTCGTGTTTGTTTTGCAGTCTGTAAGTCGTGCATCGTCAACTATCTCCGGACGAAGCGGACCTGTCCAACATGCGACACCCACCTGACTAAGACTCGCCCCTACAACAGCCTCAGGTAAGATTGGTGTTGATGTTTACGCTCCTCCCTCTCACTACCCACACCTTTCATCTCAAGCTACCCACACCTTTCGTCTCTAACACTACCCTCACCTTTCGTCTCAAGCTACCTTCACCTTTCATCTCAAACTACCCTCACCTTTCATGTCAAGCTACCCTCACCTTTCGTCTCTAACACTACCCTCACCTTTCGTCTCAAGCTACCCTCACCTTTCGTCTCAAGCTACCCACACCTTTCATGTCAAGCTACCCTCACCTTTCATGTCAAGCTACCCTCACCTTTCATCTCAAGCTACCCTCACCTTTCATCTCTAACACCACTCATCACTAAAGTCAGGTAAGAGCACCGAGGTGTGAAGTGTCAATATATTTCCAGGTTACATCATAATGACTTCTTTCAACGCTCGATAGGTGTAAAACCTACCACCAGTAGTCACGGTGACAACACCTTCCTCAGATTTACCCCGTGTTCGCTTCCCAACAAAACAGATAAATACGGTAATAAAATAAGAGGAATGGTTTTTTTTAAGTTACTGTCAATATGTAAGGAAATATACTCATTAAATACACTTCAAGGAATAACTTTGAGCTGCAGACATACGAGTAATTTTGTGTAAACGTTTCCCGCGTTTTTGCATGTTCTCCCGCTCATTTTTTCTCACCCCCGAGCGTGTCTTCATAAATCTGAAGACTCCTAAATGAACACACAAACTAGTCAACACAATTATTATCCCCGTTGGTACAACATAACACTACCACACGAAACTGGACAATTTTTATCCCATCCTGATGAACAAAACAAATTGAAAAAAAGTAAAACAAAATATGAGTGAAATATCCTAAATGATATAAAACGAAAGAAGCTGAAGTGATCGGAAACTTATGGAAAAGACTCGGGAAAGGAGCAGTTCATCTCAATAAATCTACTTGATGCCTGAGGAGGAGCAGGAGGAGGAGGGGGAAGAGCGGAGGAGGGGGGAAGAGAGGAGGGAAGAGGATGAGGAGAGAAGAAGGAGGGAGGAGAAGTGGGGAGGATGAAAATAGAGATAGATTACGTTGTATTATATATATGACAAGTAAACAATCTTCCTTCAACCTAACCTAACCTAACCTAACCTAACCTAACCCAACCTAACCTGAAGCACAAGAGATTTATATTCCACAATTTTACACACGATAAGGGAATAACTTCGTCACTGCACCGTGGTTCTGGGCCAGCATTAGTCTGCACAGTCACGCTCACAGCAAATTCACAATACCTTGCTAGCTTCTGGCCGCAGTGAGAGAGGGTGGGGGTGGTGTAGTGGTGGTGTAGTGGTGGGGGGTGGTGTAGTGGTGGGGGGGGTGTAGTGGTGGGGGGTGGTGGGTGATGTAGTGGTGGGGGGTGGTGTAGTGGTGGGGGATGGTGTAGTGGTGGGGGGTGGTGTAATGATGGGGGTGGTGTAATGATGGGGGTGGTGTAGTGGTGGGGGGGTGGTGTAGTGGTGGGGGGGTGGTGTAGTGGTGGGGGGGTGGTGTAGTGGTGGGGGATGGTGTAGTGGTGGTGTAGTGGTGTAAGTTGGACGTTTTTCATGTTCAGTGACTATGGTATATTTTGGTATGTACCTTTATACTATGGCTCACCTACAGATTAGGCACCCTAGTTTATTTCACCTGAAGATTAATCACCCTAGCACTTTGGGGGATGTGGTTAGGTTAGGTTCGGACAGGTAGGTCTAGCGGACAGGTAGGTCTATGAGCCATAAAATCCCTATCATCTTGTATGGGAGAGTCAGCCAACCATTGCCTTACAGCCTCTTTTTCACCACCTACTCACATCAACCACTTACCTACCACCCCTACCACCACCAGAACCACCCACCACCATCAACCACTTACCTACCACCCCTACCACCACCATCAACCAACACTACCTACCACCATCCACCTACCACTATCAACCAACACAACCACCACCCACCTACCATCATCTACTACCACTATTGAGAGACAGAGAGAATGCATAACTTAACCCACATACACGAAGCCTCCAACACACACACACACACACACACACACACCAAACCTCCATTAGTAATAAAATAATTATCACAGAGGCAGGAATATTATGCAAATGAGGATGAGTAGGAGTGAGTTATGGACAGAGGGGTTGTGGGGGGTTGTAGGAGGGTGTGGGGGGGTTGTAGGAGGGATGTGGGGGGTTGTAGGAGGGATGTGGGGGGTTGTAGGAGGGTGATGGGGGTTGTAGGAGGGTGTGGGGGGGTTGTAGGAGGGTGTGGGGGTGTAGGAGGGGTGTGGGGGGTTGTAGGAGGGTGATGGGGTTGTAGGAGGGGTGTGGGGGTTGTAGGAGGGGTGTGGGGGGTTGTAGGAGGGGTGTAGGAGGGGTGTGGGGGTGTAGGAGGGGTGTGGGGGGTGGTAGGAGGGGTGTGGGGGGTTGTAGGAGGGTGTGAGGGGTTGTAGGAGGGTGTGGGGAGTTGTAGGAGGGTGTGGGGGGGTTGTAGGAGGGTGTGGGGGGTTGTAAGAGGGGTGTTGGGGTTGTGGGGAGGTTGTATGGATATGAGTCAAGGTTATAGGCAATACAATTCTTAATTGCTTCATACATTATACTCTCTCTCTCTCTCTCGTCTATGATATGTAAAGTCTTAATTGGCTCTCTGCTGCAGCCTATGCATATATAAATGTTATGTTTTTTAATGATTTGAAAATATACAAAAATTTTCCGAGTAAAAAAAATTATGAGATTTTATGAACGAATTTTGGCTTAATTTCGTTTTTGTTATGTTATCTTTTTCTTCCTCCTCCTAATTCATCATGATTTTGCTAACCATTATTATCCCCACTACCATTATTGCCATTACTACCACTATTACCATCACTACCACTATTACCATCACTACCACTATTACCATCACTACCATTATTGCCATTACTACCACTATTACCATCACTACCACTATTACCATCACTACCACTATTACCATCACTACCACTATTCTCTACTTATCACCATTACCACCAATACCATCAATCCTTCCCTCTCACCACCATCACTATTACCTCCCTCACCACCATTCCCTCACCATCACCACTATTCCATCACCCTCACCACCATTCCCTCACCATCACCACCATTCCCTCACCCTCACCACCATTCCCTCACCATCACCACCATTCCCACCCCCCTCACCACCATTCCTTCACCATCACCACCATTCCCTCACCATCACCACCATTCCCTCACCACCATTCCCTCACCATCACCACCATTCCCTCACCACCATTCCCTCACCATCACCAAGGGTTTACGATGACTGCCAGGGCAGGAAAAAACTTCTGCCGGTTTATTTGACAGTTCTCTTGCTTCTGTGAATTGGCTCCTGTTTCCGGTATGGTGTTTTTTTCCTATGATTAACTCCCGCCTCAACTCTATCATCCTGTGGAGAGAAACTAAGCTGGACTGATCGTGGTGGTTGTGTGGTTGATTGGTGTATGGTTGGGTGGTTTGTGGTTGTATGGTAGTGTGAATAGTGGTGGTAGTGATAGTAGTGGTGGTAGTAGTAGATAACCCTTATAAAACATACAGGTAGTTGTGGTAGATAAATCATGGTTTATGGCAGGTAGTAGCGGTAGGTAGGTAGGTAGTACCACCACCATCCCGTTCCCTGTGTTTATGATGGTGGTTGATGCTAGTTATAGTGACCCGTGGTGGTTGGTGCTAGTTTTGGTGACCGATTGTGGTGGCTCAAAATTTATTACGTGATTATAAAGGGAATTTTTTTGTGTACAGGTGTTACGGTCTGCTGAAATGCCTGTCCTTAGGGTAATTAACCTTTACGATACCTGTTGTGGTAATAAGATGTTATAGGGCCATATGTTAATGAGGTAATTATATGGAGAGTTAAGTTAATGATATGGAGTTATATGGTCTAATTAGGTGATTGATGTAATTAATACCCAGGTAAATTAAGCTTTCATTAACTGTATTTCATATTACCTGGTGATTTAAGTGATTTACGTCATGGTAAATTAAGCTTTCAATAACTATGATCATCAATATTATTGTTATTATTATTTATCATCATTATTATTATTATTATTTATTATTATTATCATCATTATTATTATTTTTCATTTTTATTATTCTCATTATCATCATCATCATTATTATTATTTTTATTACTCTTCATCATTATTTATTGTTGTTATTCTTATTATTATTAGTTGATACAATATTCGAATCAGTTACTGCGGACAGAGTTAAGGGAGGGTATACCAGGGTGGGTGTATAGGCTCCCGGTGAACACAATTGGATTTTAATATTTCAATATCTTACAGCGCAATTTGGTGTATAGCTGGGACAGTATAGCAGGGTTACAGTATAGCAGGGACAGTATAGGTGGGTTACAGTATAGCAGGGTTACAGTATAGCAGGGACAGTATAGGTGGGTTACAGTATAGCAAGGTCACCGTATAGTCGACACAACATAGCAGGGTCACAGTATAGCAGACACAACATAGCAGGGTCATAGCAGAGACACAGTATAGCAAGGTCACCGTATAGTAGACACAGTATAGCAGAGACATAATTTTAGTAGGAACAGTATAGCAGGCACAGTATACCAGAGTTACAGTGTAGCAGGGTCAAAGTATAGCAATGTCACAGTATAGCAGGGAGACGAGGTTTAGCTATAGCAGGGAGGATGAAGAGGAGGAGGAAGATGAGGATGAAGAGGAGGAGGAGGATGAGGATGAAGAGGAGGATGAAGAGGAAGAGGAGGAGGAGGAAGAGGAGGAGGAAGAGGAGGAGGAAGAGGAGGAGGAGGAGGAGGAGGAGGAGGACAGAAGCACTAAGCATAAGCAATATAAAATATATAAGCTGTAAAGGCGACTCCCCCCCCCCCCCAAGTGGCGAGCGGCGATCATGTTACACAGGACCGCTCGCC